>CM054060.1:119473440-119972409 GCA_028641055.1 Alopecurus myosuroides | reverse complement strand
AAATAGGTACATATTTATACCATAACTCCTTAAGTTTATAATAATTTCATATCATGCTATAACTGTATTAATAGGAAACATTGATACATGTGTGATATGTAAACAATCAGAGATTATTCGATAACCAAAGTTCCTAGTTAGACTCTATGTTAAACTAGTCCACTGGGTTATTGATGATCGTAGGTTTCACGATCATGTGACATTTATATCAATAGACAGAGTCATTTCATTGGGTGAATCAAACATGACGCCGTGACAGGGTGATTATAAAGGTGTACTTGGGTATTCCAAAAGGATATGTTGAGGCGTGTTGTCAAGAGCGGGAATCGTTCATCCACATGATGGAGAGATACTCGGGCCCACTCGCCGAGACTTCATCCAATAGCGTGGAGCGTGTGATTAGGTCATGGGGATGAATGATCATGATAACAAATTAAGAATCTTGTTGATAACGAGATTGAACATGACATAATGATGTCAACGATCAAGTCTCGGACAAGATATGTATCTGGGTAACGAAAGAAATATGAGTCTATGTTAAGGTTCAACGACGATTAATTCGATGGATGCATAGGGGTCATTATGGATATCCTGGTCCCTCTATTGATCATTGATCAGGGAGGTGTCCTGGTTATGTATGAAGTCCCGAACCGATAGAGTAACACACTTAAGAGGGGCGATGTAAGGGGTCGTTTTTGGATTATCAAAGTTAGGTAGAAAGATCGGAATGGTTCCAAAAAAAGAGAAAGATAATTACCGGAATGGTCCCGGAAGATAAAAGATACATCATAATTGTTTTGGAGAAAATTAAGGGGGACACCGAAAGTGTTTGGTGTGCCGAAGAAGTTCAGCGTGGTTCGGAATGGACTCCGTAGCCACGGGAATTAATTTGATATTTAATTATTTATAAATTAGTTAATTATGAATTAATTGATTATATATATTAAATTAAATTAAATAATTTACAAATATATTAAATTATGAATTAAATATATTCACATATAATTATAATTGATTTAATATTAAAAAGAACTATATGATTTAAATATATTTATTAATTAATTAATTTAATATTAAATAAATAAATTAAAAAAAAGGAGGGAGGTGCAGCCGGCCCACATGGGACATCCAAGGCTCATGTGGCTGCCTTACGGTGGCCGCACCCCTCCTCCCCCTCTCCCCTCTAGTCCCACATTGGGAGGGGGAGGAGTTGGACTCCCCCTCCACCTATATAAAGAAGGGTCGGGTGCACTTTTTTATTAACTAAAAAATTAGGAAATTCGCCAATTAATAAATTGGAGGAGCCGTCTCTCTCTCCTGCAACTCGTGACTCCAAAGTTTGGGCTGCGCGCGGGAGATTTCTCTCTACTCCACTACGCTGTCTTGCTAGAGAAACTCTGATCCGGGAGATCTATTTCCGCAATCTCTGCTGGATCAGAGACCGGGAACCGTCGTCATAAACCGTACATGTGTGATACCTACGAGGCGCAACACTTGCGGCGCTACACTTCGTCGTTGCTCCGGAAGGCTGCCGGGAACTCGTCAAGTTCGTCACGGCATTGAGATTGGCTTCGTTGTCTTCATTAGCAACGCCTGTGCGGGGGTGTAATCCCCACGCAATGTTCTACAAGGGTATTTCCACTGAACCCCGCTTTAACCGTTACCGCTTTACTAATAGATAGATCCTGTCTATGTTTTTGTGTTCGCTAGTATTATTTTTTTTAAATTCTCCTTCGAAGCTCTTCAATTTGTGAATGTATTAACAACGTGTTCGGGAAGAAACTAGGACAGCACGCCATACATATTTTTTTTTTCTAAAATGGGAACATAATCCTAGCCTATGCATAATGATGATGTACACAACTATTTATATTAACAAAAAGTCCAAGAGCAAGTCTCAATTTTTTACAACTGAAGGGTTAGTCAAAGTGAAACATGAATCAACCAAAAAAACGAAAGTATACTAAGACTGTACATAATGAAGTTGTCTATCATTCTGCGAGGCACACTACTTAAATATTGGTCGAACAACCGCCATCAAGCGAGAAAATCCGGTATCCATAAGTTGTCGTTGATATGCCGAGAGAAGAAAGGACCACATGTGGATCCAATATGTAGCGCAATGAACCACCTGCAAAAATGAGCATCTCTAACTTTGTTAAACACGACATCATTCTAGCAATTTCGTATTGCCCGCAAAAAAAGCACAGATACTAATGGCACTGGTAGAAAATAGGCCTACAGTCCCGGTTCGCCAGGGCCAAAAGTCCCGGCCGCGCAACCGGGACTAGCTATGCGCGACTAAAGACCCCCCCCCCTATAGTCCCGCCGCTTACGGACCGGGACTAAAGGCCCGTCCACGTGGGCGCCAGGAGTCCGTCGCGGCGGAGGACCTTTAGTCCCGGTTCTTGTGGCTAACCGGGACTGAAAACCTGCGCAGGTTTAGGGTTTTAGGCCCCCTAAACCTGGTTCCTTTTTAATTTGTTTTGTTTTATTTATTTTATATTTTATTTTGTGTTTTATTTTAATTTTGATGAAGTTTCAGTACACATATATATATATATTTTACGATACTATATACATGCATATATATATATATGAAATTTCAAACAAGGAGAATTCAATAGGAATATATAATATATATTCAATATCGGGTGACCATATATACAACCTCGAACAAGTTTCCATATTACACAATTAAGATGGATGACCATACACAAATTCGAACAAGTTTCAAAGTACTCAGGGCTGATGCGTATAATAGTCATCGTTGGTGGACACATGGTACTCTCCTTTCCTAGCGATGACATGCCTAAGGAAAAATCCTGCTATTTCCTCTTGAATTGGTCGGAAGCGAGCTTCTGGAGTAAGCGCCCTCCGCAAGTTATTGAGACCCCTCCGCGTGGTCTCGTCCTTCTTCCTCTCAGAGATTTCTTTCCGTATGTTCTCACAGACATAGTATCCACATAGACCGGTCCCCGGTGGCTGCTTATCCACACCTTTGACCACATTTTTAAATTGTAGCTGTTGTTTGAATCCACCGACATGTCCATGTGAGAACCGTCTCCAAACTCTACATTGCAAATAAAATTAAATGAACAAGGGAGTTATTAGCTACTGCATATTAGGAAATGAACAAAAGATGAGACCGATCGATATAGAGCGGAAATGATTGAAGATAATTACCTTTGCATCATTTTTCTCATGTCGACCCAAAGATTTGTATCTGGATTCATAGAGTCAATGATAAAAACAGTGGAGGTGTCAAGTTCAATTTTTAGCAGAATCCAGTGGAACCTGCGGACACGTTACATGCACAGTCATGCATAACTTATCGATTAGACATACCATGCATGGAGTAAACAAAAGAGAATGGGAACATGAGAGAAACACTCACCCAAAATGGTAAGGAAATAGAATATAACTTTTGGATTCATGCTTTTTAAGAAAATTGTATAAGTCTTTCTCCACGTCTTTAGGGTGACGTTCTAACATAGTTCCATTAATGATTTGTGGGTCAATGAACCAAACATCATGGATAAGTCTTATTCTGCATTCCCAAATCTTCAATCTGCATAATAGCGTACGCAACAATATAGTTAATTAGGTATATATATATATAGTGTAGGCAATGAAGAACGAGATGAGGTAGAAATAAATCACTTACAGAACGTAGCAACTCAGGATAGATTTGTCGAGCTCGCGCAGATTGAACAGCTGGAACAATTCACTCATCTCAACTGTTACAGAGTACTTTTTGGTGTGATGCTCCTCTGTATAATCCACATACACAAATTCTTTGTCGGTCCATGATATAAATTGTTTGTACCAACGTAGCAGACTTTGCATTAGTGGTGGTAGATCCTTTTCCTTCGTAGGCTCGACGAGAGGCCCTTTCTTCTCATATTGTAATGCTACCTCAGCCATTGGCGCATCGTCTAGGCCTAAAAAGAGACGAAGAGACATACCGGCCTCGGACGCATTTTCCATGGCAGTAGCTACAGTCAATCCCATTGCTGCCACAGCATTTATGACCTCGGGGTCCTGTTCCGGAGCGGCTTTCACTATGAGCGGGGGGATCGATTGTTTACTCTGCATCCCGAGCTGGTCAACTTGTTTCCCGCTTTTTTTTCTTTTTCCTTTTCCTTTCTCCTCCTCCAATATTTTTTCTTTCTCCTCCCCCAATATTTTTGCTTGCTTACGAAGTTCAATATCATAGTCTTTAGGCAAATTCTTCTCGGCTTGGGACGGTGTCGACAAAAAACCCGTAGCCCACTTGTCTACAATCGGAGGGAATACTTCCTTGGGCTCAGGCTCCTTTAGCGCCTTCTGACGGGCCTTCCATTTCTCAACGTCAGCCTTCACGGCCAATTTGGTTTCAGCATCACTAAGTTCCCAAGGCCTTGGGGGGAGAGGCTTCAGTGATGGCTCCGGTACCCGTGTGGTCTTAGGTACATAAGGCTCCGGGTTAATAGACCAAGAGTAGGTTCCCTTGCTGTCTGCCTGCTTCTGTTTCTTTGCTGGAGGAGGAATGGGGGGCGACGACTGATTATCCTCCGGAGGAGGAAGGGAGGGAGACGTCTGCTTTTCCTCCGGAGGAGGAATGGGGGGCGACGGCTGCTTAACCACCGGAGGAGAAATGGGGGGCGACGGCTGCTTAACCGCCGGAGGAGGAATCGGGGGCGACGGCTGCTTACCCGCCGGAGATTGTGGATGGGGGGACGGCGTCGAATGGCGTGAAGGAGGCGTAGGTGAACCAGCACCAGCACCAGCACCAGCACCTGCACCATCGGAGGGGGGTGGACTTGTTAGCCTTGGCGTCTCGCCTGGAAACACTATGTACTTTTTTTTCCGTAGAATGAACTCGCGCTTCACATCTCCAAGTCTTCTCTCCCCTTCGGGTGTAGCTATGTCAATCTCCAGGTCCTCAAACCCTTGGACTATGTCTTCCACCGTGACACGAGCATAGCCATATGGAATGGGGTTGTTGTGATGGAGTGCTCCAGGTGTATAGGGTAAAGCACTGCCTATAGCTACCTTCATGGAAATGTTCCCCACGGGATAATGCAGATCACATTCTTTCATCTCCTTTACATCATCCACGGGGTAGTGAGGCTCCGGTGCACGACTCTCGGTCATCGGTGCATTAGCACCTGCAGGCGGGGCCTCCGTGGAAGCCACGCTGCTTCTCCGCTGATCCGCTGCATGTTCTTCATGCGGCCCTGCAGCCGCCGCTGTTTCTTTCTCAACTATTCCCGCCACGGTCTGCTTCAACTCACTAACTTCCGTTGCAAGCCTCGACAGAAGATCTGCAGCTTCGACAGCAGCCCGGTCCACATTTCTCTTACGGCTTCTGTAACAGTACGGGTCACCCTCCTGGGAAAACCCTACTTTCCACGGCAATCTGCCTTTGCCTCGTATATGTCCTCTGTGTTCAGGATTCCCGAGGGCATGGGTCAGTTGGTCTCTCTCTCTGTTGAACCTGATCAAGCCCTTTTGAGCTTTGGTCATTGCGTCAACAAGGTCTTTTGTGGGAGCAAACGTTGTCTGCCGATGAACACACGCCCCTGTCTCCGGGTCTAGCGATCCCCCATGCCCGTACCACCACATTTTGGCTCTTTCGTCCCATCCCTCTGTACCTAGAGGGATTCCTCTTGCCCTCAGGCCGTCCTCCATCGCCTGCCACTTAGGCGCCGAAACGCGGTATCCTCCTGGCCCCATAACATGATGGTACTGTTTCTTATCCGCATTAGCCTTATTTTTTTTCGACATTTCCTGGAAATGCTCTGATTTCTTCTGCGTCACAAATTCTATCCAATCATCTCTCAGTTTCTCATGTTGTCCATTGAAAAGCGGAGTCTTGCCCTTGCTGTCATATTCACGGAACAATTTTTTCTTGAAGTTCCGGAATGCTTCGGCCATCTTCTGAAGAGAGAACTCTTTGACTAGCCTCCTCCTCTGACGTCCACCCGGAACCTCCTCACCGAATTCATCTTTTTTGTGGTATTCCGGAGGTAGAATGAAATGTACCATAAGCTTTCTGAACATCTCCTTTTTCGTTTTCTTGTGGACATAACTGAAACCAAGACGTGCTTTCTTTGGTTCCTTCCATTCCTGGACGGTGATCGGGACAGTGTCTCTAACAATGACTCCACATTGGTTGATAAACTTTATGGTGTGATGTAGGGGCTTGCCGGTTATAGCGACTGATTCGATGGTATATATTTCGGAATCTTTCATCGCCTTGGATTTGCCACGCGTTGTCGTACTCGATCCGGCCGAGGGCTAAAATAAGAAAGAGAGTCGCGCGCGTTAGTGCATATGTATTCACATTTCAGTAAGTTTGTATCACGAGAGGCTCAATGTATATATATATATATATATACCTCGCCGGAGGTGGTTGTTCTTTGCAATTGGAGATCGTCGTTTGTCGACGGTTGACCTCCGTCATCAATGTCCATTCCTTCACCTCCTTGATCATCCACAATGTATGTTCCTTCTTCACCTCCTTGATCATCGACAATGTCCGTTCCTTCATCTTCTTGATCCTCAAGGTTCAGATAAGAAGAGATTACATCATGTTCTCCGGCTATAATTTCAAATATAAAACCTTCAGCCTCTTGTTCCGCCGTCAGGTCTCTATTGTCCGTCATATGTCACTCCTGCAGAGATGCATGTAGTAATTAAAAATTAATTAAGTATATAGGAGACTTAGCAAATATTGTTGTAGAAGGAGGGAAAACAGATTGCTAGGGTTTTGGGTGGACGATGACCACCGGAGGGGGAAAACCATACTTTAGAGGTGTGTCCAAGATTAGTTGCTCAAATGACTTGGAGAACCCCATAGCTAGGTTGCATTTGCTTTCCTGGTCTTTTTGGTATATTACACTTAATATTCTGAATTTATTGAATTAAAACTTATTTTTATTATTTTAATGAATTTAATTCAAACTCCAAATATGGACTCATTTTGAACTTTGTCAAACATGGATTAAAATGGTATAAACAGTTGGCTCATATTATTCTGAACATTTTGCACATTTTTTTAATGATTTTTGGAGTTATAATTCTTAAAACATCGTTTTATTCTCTATTTTGTATAGCAGAGGGACTTAGTTGTAATTCTCAAAACAATCAGGAGGTATCAAAATTTTGTTTCTTTTCTCCTTTCTTCTTCCTCTGCCAGAGACCGTGGCGCGCATGCAGCACCTCCATGGCCACCGCTCTTGTGTGCCTCCTCGTAGAGGATAAGGGAGGCAAGCCGTCGTGCCCCTCTTCGCTTCTCATCTCCCGTCGCCGGTAACCGCCGTCGTCGGTACCCCGTGAAGAAACGTCGGCTACCCCATTTTGTCGAGCTGTGAAACCGACTCGAGGGTGAAATCCGGCGCACGCGGCGGCGGGACCAACCGAATCGAGGGCGAAATCGGGCGCACGCGGCGGCGGGCACCTACCGGAGACGAGGGCGGCGCGGAGAAGACGAGGGCGGCGCGGAGAAGACGACGGCGGCGCGCGCGGAGAAGACAAGCTCGATCTGTTCCTCGATGCGTTTGGTGTCAGGAAGAGGAGGGCGGCGCACGAAACTATATATAGGGCAAGCCTTTAGTCCCGGGCGGTGACACAAACCGGGACTAAAGACACAAACCGGGACTAAAGGTACCCCTTTAGTCCCGGTTGGTGTCACCGCCCGGGACTAAAGGTTTTTTCGCGGCGGTTCCGTTCCCGCGCGGAAAGAGCCTTTAGTCGCGGTTGGTGTCACAAACCGGGACTAAAGGTTTTTTCGTGTCATGAACCTAAGGGTGCTTTTTCAAATACTTTTCTTTTTAAAATCTTAAAAATACAAATAATATATCAGAAAATTCAGAAAAATAAAACTGATTCTTTTTAAAATCTTAAAAATACAAATAATATATCAGAAAATTCAGAAAAAAAAAACCTTTAGTCCCGGCATGTTTTACCAACCGAGACGAAATGGTTATGGTTTTCTTCCATCCAATCAGAAAGATTCACACACATCTTGAATATATATATATATAGATAAAAAAGGCAGTACATAATGGCTAGAGTGGATCTAAACCTAAACGGAGAGCATAGATGCATGATCTGATATCTGCTAGTCATACTCCTGCCTAGGCCTATAGTACATGTACTCGTAGTCGTCGTAGTCGCCGCCGCCGTCGTCGTCACTATCGTCTGACGGTGCTCTGCACTCCCTCGGAGGATCACGACTCCAGGACTGGGCCTGAGGGTAGCGCAGGCGGGGGATATCGCCGGCCCTGATGTAGTCCATGACGCTCTGTAGAGTCCGGCCGGACCACCATAGCCGACGACCGGCCTCGTGAAAGTTCCCAGGAGGCAGGCCGTCCTCCTCATACCTGGCGAGCGCCCTCTCATGCCGATTGATGAAGAAGGCATCCCAAGTATGCTGGTTATCGGGATGCCAACTGGGATTCCTCCGCTGCTCCGGCGTGAGCTCGTGATAGTAGTGGTTCGTGATGGCCGCCCGACGCGCCACACCTTGAGGAAGAGGAGGGACCGGCACTCCTCCGGCGCTCAACATCCAACCGGCGGGAACGTTGTAGCCGCACGGGCAGGGGTAGTTCGAGGCGGAAAGTGCCTCCGCCTGGATGAATGTTAGAGTGGGTACGGTAGAAGCCATGAGAGAGTGGTGAGTTTGTATGTGTTTATGCCAATGGTGTGGCAATGCATACATATATATAGCGAGAAGAAAACATCCTTTAGTCCCGGTTGGGGACACCAACCGGGACTAAATGAGTTAGGGTTTCGTTTGGACCAATCAGATAGAATCACACGGATCGTGTGTTTCTTTAAAGCGCTTGTGAGTCGTTGGATCCGGGGTGTGTTTCTTTCGAGCTGTTGTGAGCCGTTCGATCAGGGCTACGGTGTGTTTCTTTCGAGCTGTTGTGAGCCGTTGGATGAGGTGGTTTCTTAACCGTTGGATCAAAACCCTAGCACAACACTTTGTGAGCCAGAGGACCCTGTATATAGCCCACCTTCATACACCGGTCAGTTTATCGAGAAAATACAAAACATCCGGATTCGCCATCATACGTCCTGCCGTGCATTTGGTATGCATATTGCACCCAGTAGCCACGGTGGGGCTGTATGATGGCGATACCGATTGTTTTGTTCTACATCCCCCTTTAAGGTTTGATACATCATATATTCAGTTTATCGAGCAAATACAAAACATCCGGATTCGCCATCATACGTCCTACCGTGCATTTGGTATGCATATTGCACCGAGTAGCCACGGTAGGGCTGTATGATAGTGATACTGATTGTTTTGTTCTACACCCCCCCCCTTTAACACATCCATCCATGCTTGGGTCAGTGTTCACTTTGAGCTCGGGTAGTAATGTGCAACTATTTGCTTGGTTGTGTTAGGGTGGCGCGTGGCGCGGGAGTTGCGACGCGTGGCGCGGGAGTTGTGACGCGTGGCCAGGAGGGCGCGGTATAAACTGTCGCGCCTCGAGCGCGTCTTCTCCTCTCCACGCACCGTCGCGCTTCCACCATGCCTCCGAGGAGGAACAGCACCACCGGCTTCCGCGGCGTCCGAGCACGGCAGAACGGAATGTTCAGCTCAGATATCCGCTGGGGGGACGACCGCATCCCCCTCGGCTCCTTTGCGACGGCGGAGGAGGCCGCCCGCGCCTGGGACGCGGCGGCCTGGCGCCTCAACCGCCCGCGGTCGCTGATGAACTTCAACGACTGCCACACCGTCTGGGAAGCGGAGGCCAGGGCGCCGAAGCCGCAGATCGTCACTGCCGCCGACCACCTCCACCTCCGTCACCGCGTGTTTCAGGGCCTAGTCGACGCCAGGGAAGAACGCGTCGTCCGCGAGTATTACCGGAACAACCCGGGGGAGGAGAGCGCCGACGAGGAGCTCTGGCAGACCCGCGCGGCTGAGCGGGCGGAGCGCCGCCTCGAACGCCACCTCGCGTTAGATGCCGCTCGGGAGGCGAGGACGAGGGCGCTGCAAGAGCTTCGTCGGGCCGACCGCGCCGGCGAAGTCTGGGCCTCCGACGATCCGAGGTGGGGGCCTATCTCGGACATACCATCATGCACCTCCGACGACGACGACGAGGTCATCGACGAGTTCGTCGACGACGATGACCCGGAGGAGGTCACCGACGAGTTCCTCGACGACGACGACGAGGAGTAGTGTTCGTATGTTTTCTGTTTTTAATAAAAGTTATGAAATCAGATATTTTATCTCACAAGGTTTTGAGACATTTAAGTAACCTTCTGTTTTCCATGCTTTCCACTCGTTTTCCCAAATATTTTGCAAAGGAGTTAGTCTTAAACACATCAGAGATAATATAATTCACATGATCCATTCAAAAAAGTTTGGTACACAATAAATTATTACACATTAATTCTTCCCTTGTGTCCCTGCTTTCTTACGATTTGGCCGTATCCATGGAGCATCCTCATCATTTAACTTAATGCTTGGGTCAGTGTTGACTTTGAAGGGCGGAATTTCACCAAACATATTATAATCTTCTGACATGTCTGTCTTGTCCTCCACTCCCACGATGTTTCTTTTCCCTGAAAGAACAATGTGGCGCTTTGGATCATCGCATGATGTACTGATCGTTTTCTTATCTTTCCGTTTCCTCGGTTTGCTACTCATGTCCTTCAAATAGAAAACATGAGCGACATCTTTGGCTAGGACGAATGGTTCGTCAAGGTAACCAAGATTGTCGAAATCCACCATTGTCATTCCGTATTGCTCGTCCACCTTTACCCCACCTCCTGTTAGCTTGAACCATTTGCACCGGAACAAAGGGGCCTTAAAGGAGGGTCCATAGTCAAGTTCCCATATCTCCTCTATGTAACCATAATATGTGACCTTTTGCCCAATCTCGGTTGCTGCATCAAAGCGGACACCACTGTTTTGGTTGGTGCTCTTTTTATCTTGTGAGATCGTGTAAAATGTATTCCCATTAATCTCGTACCCTTGGTAAGTCGTTATAGTTGAAGATGGTGTCTTGGCCAACATGTACAGCTGATCTCCAACATCATTGTCATTCATTAAATGTTTTCGCAACCAACTGCCGATAGTCTCCATGTGGGCCTTTCTAATCCATGATTCAGGCTTCCCCGGGTTGTCCGAGCGTAAAATATTCTTGTGTTGCTCGAAGTACGGAGCCACCAAGCTCGAATTTTGCATAATTGTGTGGTGTGCTTCAGTCATAGAATGACCGTCCATACATATCGTTGATTTCCTTCCGATCGTGCCTTTTCCACTTAGTCTCCCCTCGTGCCGTGATTGAGGAATACCAATCGGCTTAAGGTCAGGAACATAGTCAATGCAGAACTCAATTACCTCCTCATTTCCATAGCCCTTTACGATGCTTCCTTCTGGCCTAGCACGGTTACGAACATATTTCTTTAATACTCCCATAAACCTCTCGAAGGGGAACATATTGTGTAGAAATATAGGACCGAGAATGGAAATCTCTTCGACTAGGTGGACCAGGAGGTGCGTCATGATATTGAAGAAGGATGGTGGAAACACCAACTCGAAACTGACAAGACATTGGACAACATCGTTCTGTAACCGTGGTAGATCTTCTGGACTGATTACCTTCTGAGAGATTGCATTGAGGAATGCACATAGCTTCACAATGGCTACTCGAACATTTTCCGGTAGGAGCCCCCTCAAAGCAATCGGAAGCAATTGCGTCATAATCACGTGGCAGTCGTGAGACTTCAGGTTTTAGAACTTTTTGTCCGCCATGTTTATTATTCCCTTTATATTCGACGAGAAGCCAGACGGGACCTTCATACTGCTCAGGCATTCAAAAAAAATGACCTTCTCTTCTTTCGTAAGAGCGTAGCTGGCACGACCTTGAAACCATTCCGGATGCCGGTCATCTGGGTCTTTCAAAAGTTCCTGGTCCTGCCGTGCTTCCTTTGTATCATTTGTCTTCCCATACACGCCCAAGAAGCTTAGCAGGTTCACGCAAACATTCTTCGTAACATGCATCGCGTCGATTGCAGAGCGGACATCTAGGACTTTCCAATACTGTAGCTCCCAAAATATCGATTTCTTTTTCCACATGGGTACGTGCCCGTCAACTCCCTGCGGAACTGATTGTCCGCCAGGACCCTTTCCAAAGATGACTTTCAAATCCTTGACCATATCAAATATCTCAGCTCCAGTATGTTCCGCAGGCTTCGGCCGGTGATCTGCCTTGCCGTTGAAATGCTTGCCTTTCTTTCTTACGTTATGATTTCGGGAAAGAAATCGACGATGACCCAGGTACACGTTCTTCCTACAATTATCCAAAAATACACTTTCAGTCTCATGTAAGCAGTGCGTGCATGCTTTGTATCCCTTATTTGACTGTCCCGAAAGGTTACTGAGAGCAGGCCAATCGTTGATGGTTACAAAAAGCAACGCTCGTAGGTTAAATTCCTCTTCTTTGTGCTCATCCCACACAGGTACACCAGGTCTGCCCCACAATTGTAAAAGTTCATCAACTAATGGCCTTAGGTACACATCGATGTCGTTGCCGGGTTGCTTCGGACCTTGGATGAGCACTGGCATCATAATGAACTTCCGCTTCATGCACAACCAAGGAGGAAGGTTGTAGATGCATAGAGTCACGGGCCAGGTGCTATGGCTGGAGCTCTGCTCGCCAAAAGGATTCATGCCATCAGTACTTAGACCAAATCTTATGTTCCTTGCGTCAGCTGCAAAATCTTTGAACTCTCTGTCGATCTTTCTCCATTGCGTTCCATCAGCGGGGTGTCTCAACTCCCCGTCGGAATTACGGTCCTCTTTGTGCCATCGCAACAACTTGGCATGCTCTTTGTTCCTGAACAGGCGTTTCAGCCGAGGTATTATAGGAGCATACCACATCACCTTGGCGGGAACCCTCTTCCTGGGTTTCTCGCCCTCAACATCGTCACCAGGGTCATCTCCTCTGATCTTATAACGCAATGCAGTGCATACATGGCATTCATTCAAATCCTCGTATGCACCGCGGTAGAGGATGCAGTCGTTAATGCATGCATGTATCTTCAGAATCTCTAAACCTAGAGGGCACACAACTTTCTTTGCTTCGTACGTACTGGCGGGCAACTCGTTATTCTTCGGAAACATATTCTTCAACATTTTCAGCAAATTTTCAAATGATGAGTCAGCTACACCTTCCCGTGCCTTCCATTTCAGCAAATCCAGTGTGCAGCCCAGCTTTTTCAGACTATTGTCGCATCCTGGGTACAGCGACTTCGTGTGATCCTCTAACATGCGATCCAAATTCTCCCTCTCCTTGTCAGTTTCGCAGCGCTCCGTGCATCAGCAATGGTCCGACCAAGATCATCAGCGGGCTCATCATGTGCCTCTTCTTCACCTTCACCAAACCCTTCCCCACCTTCGGCATCATCCTCCATGAAAGTATCACCGAAAGCGTCATGATAGTTGAAATCGATATCATCCTCTTCTTCATCTTCTTCCATTCTAACCCCCCTTTCTCCATGCTTGGTCCAACAATTATAGCTTGGCATGAAACCGTGCCGAAGCAGGTGCATGTGAACGACTCTTGAGGAGGAGTGACCCTTCTCATTCTTACATTCAGCACATGGACAGATAATAAAACCTCGCTGCTTGTTCGCATTTGCCACTACGAGGAAATCTTTCAAACCCGTAGTGAACTCGCCGGAGAGTCGGTTACCGTACATCTATTGCCGATTCATCTGCATTAACCATCATGCATTTGTTAAACTAACTAGCTGGAAATAATACAAATCATGAAAGGTTCAAGTTGCTAACCGCGATCGCGGAGGTAAAATAAATGAAAACGCTCAAGTGCGGCTCGGACACTTCATATCATGTGTGTTTCATGCTATCGGGCATTTCATCGAACACCTTGTGTGCATAGTAGGAACCAAAATCATACCCACCACCCCTTGTGAATGTTGTGAGCAGAAGTGACACCAAATGTGGCTAAGTGCAGCGAGCTGAGTCCCTATATAGGGATGGGCCTTTAGTCCCGGTTCACCTGGACAACCGCGGCTAAAGGCCTTGGGGACCTATTAGTCCCGGTTAGCCTGGCCAACCGGGACTAAAGCCCCTCCCGTCCGCCAGCTGTGGACCGAGCGCGCTGGACCCAGACTGTTGGTCGCGGGTCTCCTCCCGAACCGCGACTAGAGACCCCTATAGTCGCGGGTCGATACTTTTGGGGACTAATGGGGGCGTATGGAAGGCCTATTTTCTACCAGTGTGGGTATACGAGGTTTATTTTTTTATCAACGCCATCATGGCAATGACCAAACATATTAGTAACACCAGTTGGTGGAGTGATATTAAAAATGAAGTGAACTCAAAATATGCCCCGTAAAATTGCAGGATATAAATAAGTATTCCACAGTCTTATCCGAGTGGCAAAAGACACATAGTTTACTCCTAACCCATGTTCTTATAATTTTTTGTTAAAGGGAACGCAAAGATACCAATTATACCCAACCTCTGCTCCAATAAAATGTCCAAAGACATTAGGGATGCACACAACCAATGAAAAATAAAAAAAGAGAGAAATGAAAACAAAAGACCCCGTCGCGGTTTTGAACCACTCGCAATAGAAGCACTCTAACCACCACCGAAGGAAACAATGTACAAGCGTTTTTGTCGCCCGGTCGAAGATCTTGGGTTTTCACCCTGGAGAAAGTATGAATTTACAGAATAATGCCTTCAACAAGGCTATTGCCAGGTAAAACCAATGAAGGCCGGACCTTAGCTTTTCACCTTGAAAATCGAGACTCAGTACTCGAGGGGCACTACCAAGAATGCAGTCCACCCGTTCTGCCATCCCCGCCTGCCAAGTCTACTGATTCAAGTCGCCAAACACCTGACACACAGGGAGAGCATGTGTCGCATTGTCTTCATCGCAACCAAGAACCCTCTCCACCATTACCAACCTCCAATTGCAGTCGCCATGAATTTCTCCACTTATGTGTGTTTCATGTAAATCTATAGTAAGACATGTCCCATGTCACCGACAAGAGGTCGAAACTTTGCGCCTCACCCAAATGAAGCCACTCTGGCTAAGTTAACGGTGTGCACCAATTCCGCTCTTGATATCCACTAGCGATATGTGCCAGACTTCAGAAATCTCGGAGCGGAAGAACGAAACTTGTCGGCGGCCAGATCGAGGAGGCCGACATGAAGCATATTGCCGCCTTGGTGCTCGAAGAATTGCAGCACCATACCACCTTTATTCATCGAAGCAGACAAGTGGTCCCCACGCCGCCATCCGCCGCCCAACGGGCTTGACCGCCCCCGACAAAGAGAAGGTCGCCACCACCATGCGTAGGACAGATCCCCGGACGTCCTCGTGCCACGGGACTAACCCAGGAGATCCACCGCGTGGTCGCCGAAATCTGATGGTTGTCGTCGTCCCGCGCCACCATCGATGTCTAGGTCGGTGCGGGTGCCACCACCGCTGCGAGATCGGCGCTGCCGCGCCAAGGAGGCCCGCCACCGTGAGATCCGCGCCATATTATCCATGACTCCGATCGAGGAAGCTCCGTCGCCATCGCGCTGCCAGGAATTTGCCTTGGCTGTGATGCCGGTTGTGGCGGGAAGAGGGGCGAGGATGGGGGCGGGGGGCTAGATGGGAGGGGCGACCGCGCTCTAATGCGCCCAGCGCGCCGCACATGAGCGGGAGCGGATTAGGTTTTTCTATAAATGATAGCAACAAATAAGCGATGAACAAAAAGATCAAGCGCAAGAGGACACGAGATTTTTAATGTGGAAAACACTTTCAAAGAGGAAGAAAAAATACCACGGATGTTAGCCAGCATAATTTCACTATATCGGATGCGGCTACAAATGACAGAATTTATAACTTGCGACCTCTCCCAACAGGCGGCTTACATAAGATATATAAAGGGAGTAAACTTTCACTCGTTCGAAGTTTACTTTGTTTTTATATCTTCATATGAATTTAGATCACACCAAAATAACACGTTTCGGAAGCGACACCCACACCTCAACCAGCCTGACGTCGGAGTAGCATACATATGTAGTATATGTGTAGTATATGTACATATAGCCATCCTATGATACCTGGATACATACATGATACAGTATACAAGACATGCTGGTACTGTATCCATGCAACGCACTGTCAACCTATACGTGATTACGTGCATACGTAGGGTAGAGTGCAACAGGAGAACAGAGGTGAGGTAGCTAGGGGCATGCATGCTCTAAGGAGAACAGAGGCACCTAGAGGGGCAGTAGTAAATGTATCATGCCAGACCCAACATATCCCCTTCTCATGCAAGCAAGGACCAGCACTTGTCCTCACATTTTTCTCTTCAGATTCTCATCGCAGCCAGACGCTGCACTATTCTGCCATGTAGTGCACTTCATCCGTAGAACAGTTGCAACCTAAGCTTTCTGTCACGTCTTGGAGAGTACATGCTCCGTTCATCCATCCTTTTCACCAAGCACATAGAATATAATGTTCTGTTATATAACAGTGAACAATAAGTGGGAAAGAGAGAAACCATGTAGCTCATGCGATCATGTCTCCTTTTACATAAAAGGAAAAAAAAAATCTAAGTCATCTTGAGCAAACCGTATCATGCGAGCCGATTAGAAAGAAAACACGGTAACTGAGGCAGGAGATAGAGAGGAAAAAACTCATACTCCTGTTTTTCCATTTCTTGCTATTGTCATCTTCAAGGTTATTTCAAGCCAATATCTAGCTAGCTAGGGATCAAATGTGGTGTCTGTGTTTGCACAACATGCATCGATGGAAGCCTGGTACTCTCGTGGTACGTGTGTTTGAGGGTAACTAATCAGTGTCTTAACTCATAAACCTCTCTCCGCTTGCTCAAATGAGCTCCCTGCAGAAGTACTGACCGCACTTGCAGGCGCCCAGTCCATCATGAACGATGGGTCCAAGTCCTTGTTCGCCGCTGCCCCCTTCTCCTTGTCACTCTTGTCAGGTAAGGTCTCCATGTACTCCGCTGAGAAGATCAGGCTGACAGGGTCCGATTCCAGCTCGGTGAGGTCGGTGAAGAAGTCGTCGTGGTGGTGGTAGCTGCCCGCAGCCTCCGGCTCCATCGGCCTGTAGCTCTGGCTGAACATCTGCCGCAGGAGATGGTCACTGTGATAATCCACCGTGGCAGCATCATCACCGTCTGCGTTCTTCTCCATTTCCGACTCTTCTTTCACAGCCGTCGGAGGTGTGCTGTTGCCGGTGCTTGTGGTCGCCGTGGCGGTGGTGGCCCTGGCGGCGGAGGAGGCTTGATCCTTGGGTTCTGCCTTCACGATTGGCTTCTGCTGGCTGCGTGAAGAGTTGTTGCTCTTCGACGAAGCTGCAGCTGTGTTGGTGGTGTTCTTGGCGTAGTGGGACCGCGTGGAGCCGGCGAGCACATTGCGCTGCGTCGGCCACGGGTGGTTGTGCTCCGAGGTGTAGGTGATGACCAGCATGTTGGGGTCCGTCCGGCTGCGCTCCACTTGCTTCCGTGCAGGGCACCCCTTGGAGCTGCTACACCTGTAGTACCCCCTGAATCACATGCATTGTAACAGATTTCGTCAGTAACTTATCACGCCAGGGTTATATACTATAGATCATCGCGTCCCAGGAGTTAACAGCATATGGAGTACATCACTGGGAAATGTTTGGTGGCAGGTGGAAACCGGTTTCCATTGCTAAGACCTCCTATAGTGGGACAACGTATGTGGTACGTAACATGTGTGCCACCTAAGTAAAAGAGGTGTTGTGGCAGTAGTTTAATAGAAAGAGTAACATAATATGTTTCCATAAGATAATGCACACTAAGAAAAAGAAATGAGTCAACAACCTAATAAATGAACTCTTACATGAGGTCTTTCGTAGTAGCCATCTCTTAATTAGCACGGTATCATAGGTATATGGCACTATATTTATTGAATATAGTGATGGAGATTGTATCTTAACTAACATACAGCTTTGCACGAAATATGGAAAAAAATGTTGCAAACCAATGACATGTAAGTATGAAGCTAAAATAAACCATTTAATGCAAGTTCAAATAGATAGAACCACAAAGAAACAATGTTGGTCGTTTCTTATAATTTGCTACGACCTTGGATAGCGTGTTAAGAGACCGTGCATTGCAGAACGGCTGATACGACCTAAAGTGATACACAAATTTTCACGGAACATCATGGATTCAATTTTTAGAAAGTATTATGAATGCAATTAATACACGCAAATTAATTTATGTAAAAAAAAACCAAGAATTGGAAATTTTATTTGTCTCTTAACATATCGAGCTAAAAAAAATAGCCACAAGAACATACAAACTTTTCCAAATTCGCTATCGATATTAAGAATTTTTTAAAATTTGCGTAAGCTTAGGGTACGACTAAATGTTGTGAAGGTTGATGCGCTAACCAATTATTGCAAAAGACCGATCTTATGAAAAGGGCCAGACAATCCACTTCTACACTTCAACACCCCCCTCCCTCACATGTGACGGGAAGACAAGTCAACATGTATAAACTGATAGGTACAACTCAAGAGACCAATATGTGGACGGAGGGGGCACCAACAATTTTTAGGAAAAATTACGCCACACAGTACTTAAACTCGAGACCTTGGCTCTAATACCATGTCAAGCTTCATGTGCTAACCAACTATTCCGAAAAAAAAAACAATCCGATGGAAAGGGCTAGACAATACACTTATACACTTCAACAAATGCAACCACCCAATTCAAGATGGATGTTCTTTTAGAGTTGGGAACAATAATTAAGAGTGAGAGTGAAATTGTCATATTTTCCATTACTTTTTCCTTTCAAGAGCATTGCATTATTTTTCTTTCCTTCACAAAGAAAAGTATGCAAGCAAAATAAAAAAGTATCTCTATTTTTATGACAATGACCAAGGGGAAAAAAGTAACAAACATAATGATTAAAATTTCATCGAGACAATCATATTTTGAAGAAAAAAAGGAAGAGGCAAAAAGGAGATCTATTCTGAGTTGATTTGAACCATGCATCCTCGCCGCCGCCTCAAGCCACAAACACGCATCGTCGCGTGACCGGCACGCCGCCATCACGCCTCGCCTCCGGACCCGCGAGAGGGCACCGAATCCACCGGAAACAGCCCCATCGCCGCCATCCCTGGGCCCGCGTGGCTTTTTTCGCCGGCGTCCCCTGCGGCAGCGGCCGAGCGGAGGAGGGAGAAGAGGGGGCAACCGGCGGCGGACTAGGGTTCCCCCGCGTCGGTTTGCGCTAATCTACTCATTAACCACCAATTGCTCTGTTGCCAATAGCTCCAAGTAACCCCATTTCACTACTTATGAAGAAGATTTATAGTCAGGAAACAAGTTTATTTAAAATTTACCTTAGTTTGTTTACACATGTGTGTCAGTGTGTGATAAATTATTCAAAGGTGAAGTTGCAAAAGGATGCTAAGAATTTTTGAATGGTGGAATGCCATTTAGTTGAATGGATCTACATATACACATGCATGGTGTCCGGCTGTGTGCATCGTCCTGATGCAGAGGCTGGGGCGAGGCTCCCATTTATAAAAAAAACATGCATGGTGTCAAAGTGGCAAACCCAACCTACGTGAGCTAATGTTCAAGTTTGTTAACTTTAAATAGAACAATTAATCCAATACTAAAAAGAAAAAATGTTATCAGTTCCAACTACATCTTAAAAGAGAAGTAGTATTGGCATAATCAAGATGACCACCAACAAAACAAAACAAAAATCCCATGTGTGGGCGATTATATATCATGTATGTGTTGGATGAATGGAACAATGAGTTGGTTTGACAAAGTAGCAAGTAAGGTCATATATAATTCCTTTCTTCTAATAACTTTACATACGACAATACTAATTCTCGTATCAAACTCGAAGCAGCAAGAAAGAAAGATGATGTATACATGAATGAAATTAATCTCGATATTATTAGCTTCAGTCGGTTTGTTTTGTTCAATTCAAAACATTATACTTATGAAAAAAAACATTATGAAAGTATTTCTTTAGGATTCAGCTGAATTTTTCAACGAAGTACACTATGAATGTTTTCTTTACGATTTTGTAAGACGCAGTCCTTGGCGTTTCTATTAATATAAAAGCCATGTGCATCTACTAGATGCAGAGGCTGGGTTATCCGTTTCAAAAAAAAAAAGCACTAAACATTGTACTGTACAATTAATTGCAGATGTCAAGTTGGAAGGACAAACTAATAATATAACTCGAAGAAAAAAGAGAACACAGCAATACAATGCAGTACCTTCCCACTTGCTAGTAGCAATAGAAGTAAACTAGCTTATCATGTGCCTCTATAATTAAAGGGGTAGAACAATACTACTTCCTCTCCGATCCATAACAAGTGATGCTGATTTAGTACAATCTCGTACTAAATCAACACACTTATTATGGATTGGAGAGGGTAGAAAATAGAGAGATAATCATGTGTTTGAGTATTTCCCTCTCCTGTTTGAAGAGGAGAATCTTTGTGAGCTTATATAATTAAGAATTCGGTTACCAGCAACGTTGTTTTCCATGGAGGGGCTGTGTTTGGTTACCGGAAATTACCAGTCAAATACTAGATGAGATTCTCAAACGAAATTTGGATGTCAAACATGGTTGTGTTTAAACATTTCAAATCTAGTTTTTGGGATCGGAGGAGGAGAAGGAAGGTTTAGGACTAAGAGGAGTGGGGGTCTGGGGAAACACCGTGGCATTTCGCTGGGTATAACAGGCTCACATATGCATATATACATGGAGAGCAGAAAAGAGCTAGAGAGAGAGAACGAAAGAGAGAGATGCGGCCATATAACAGTAGAAATTAATGTAGTAAGTATACATGTGGTACCTTGGGTAGGGTGAGCCTTTGATAGGCTTCTGGCCATACTTCCTCCAAGCCCAGAGATCAGAAGGAACAATCTCCCCAGTGGTCTTCCCGGGTACTGCAGCTGAAGTTGCTGGGATGCACACCACCTTCCTTGCCTGGTTTTTCCTGCATCAATCAAAGACATAAGAGACCACTCACTTCATTTAGCTAGCAGCACACACACAATTTGAGCAAGCAACCAGTAGTCCAGTGCATGTGTTTTATCCTCTCAAAACAAGAATGAAAACTAGGGTTTGCTACTTTGGTGTGATAATTAGGAGATGGGAGTTTTTTTTGTGATTCAGAAGGGTTAGAAGCTCGAGTAGTATATATTGCTGTTTTTTATTTTACAATTCAAAACGAGTCATACATTTAATTTCCATCTCGATTCTTACATTCTCGGGAGTTGCAGAATGAGGAAAAACTACTCCCTAAAATGGAGCTGCAAACTTTCCCTAAAATTACTACTATCAATCTTGAATAGTTTCCTTCGCGACAAGGAAGCTCCATCCTTAATTACACTTGTCGGGAGGAAGCTATGGAAATCAAGACATGCTGCTTCGTGGCGCAGTGATCAAGATTTTTTTTTTTTTTTTAGATCTAACTTGATACATACAGCTAGCTAACGAGCAGTGCCGAACCTGCGCTTGATCCCGCTGGCACGCGGAGACGACGACATGTGCAGCCCTGCGGCGGCGTCGAACCCGCACGGCGGCCCAGCCGCCTGCTGCCCGTGTGCGGCGCCCATCGGCACACCGAGCTTCGGCGCGCCACAGCCCATCACCGCGTACGGCCCGATCGCCCGCGGCGAGACACCCGGCATCGGCATCTCCCTCGGGAACATACTGTGATTCCTCATGTCCAGCATCCTTCCTCCACCAGCACCACCGGTCCCGCCGCAGGCGCCAGCCGCGTCGAAGAAGCCGGCGTGCTTGGCCATGCCCATGTCCATTGCGTCCTTGACGGCGTCGAAGAAGTCGGCGGCGGCGCTGCCGGAGGAGGAGGGGTAGTCGGTGCTGAAGGGGTCGAGGAGGCCGGAGAAGGGGTCGCCGAAGGGGTCGGCGCCGCCGCCCGCCCTGGAGCCGTCCGAGGACGGCTGGAAGAGGATCGGGCCCGTCGACGGGTGCTGCAGCCAGTCGGTGGCCGTGGACGGGAGGCCGGCGGGGCCGACCGGCATGGCGCCGCCGGCTCGGACGACGTCGGTGAGGTCCCCGGCCTGCTGGTCGCCCTCGACCCTCTGCAAGAAGTAGTCGCACATGACTACCCCTCTCTCTCTCCCTGTCCCTCGGCCGTGGTACGTATGTGTATATGCAGCCCGCCTGTACCTACGAAGCAGCTAGCTAGAAGACAGCTTAGAGCTAGCTCGTGGTGCTTCTTCTCGGTAGTAATTCGCACGAACGCAAGAGCTAGCTAGCTTCGTTTCCGTGTGCGAGCGAGAGAAGGTGGAGAAAGAGAGATGGTATGAGAGAGAAAGGGGCCGTGCGAATGCAAACCGCCTGTCTTTTCGTTAAGAGGGAGGGAGGGTCTGGCTGGCTCCCTAGAGGACAAAATTGTCTGCTGGAGAGTGAGAGAGAGAGGGAACTGGCAGTCAGTCACTTGTTTTTTCCTCCATACAAGAGACGTGGGTAGAAGATAGATACCAGGGTGAGGCGACGGTGGAGGTCGCTGACTTCTCCTTCCATTCGCAGACGCAAAGTGTTCCCCACACGCAAAACAGCACGGGCCGGGGGCGGGCCCGTGGTAATTAAGCCCCGACGGGCCGGGCACGGGCAGTGCACGGTAAAAAAATCAGGTCAGGATTTCAGGACGCCTGCCGTACGTGCACCGACCTGAAACAAGCGACACGCTCCGAAAATGTAAGCTTCATTTCCAGTTAATTATCTCGCACGCTGACCAGTTAGTTTGTGACCGTAGAAAATCCGGGGCCCATGTTTGAAGGCGTCTTTAGCGCGGAGGACGTGGTACAGTAGTAGTACGTGTTTAGCGTCAATAATAAACAAAGTTTTTTTTTTAAGCTAAGGAAAACAATGGATATCGGGTTCGCTACATGCGGAGCCCGTCGGTCGATCAGCCGGCTAACGTGTGCGGCTTTTGTCTGCCTCGCGTCAGCTGGAATGGAATGCCCCACTGGAAGAAACGGATTTAAAAACCATCGGAAGGACACGCAGCTTGCGGATTTAAAACAGCAAGGGGAGACGATAGAGTAAGATAGCTAGAGATCTGTACTGACTGGGATCTTTCTTGAAACCCTGGCCTTTCTTGTCCATCATTATCGTTCCATGATCTCTAATTGCCTCATCGATCTTGCTTGGCACTTCTTGCTAGGTCTTTGCTCTCCATATGTGATAAAACAAATAACAATGTACATGGTCTCCTTCCATTCGCTGGTGTACTTGTCTAGCTAGTATGTAGAGAGATAGTTGCTTGAAAATCAACGTCCAAGTGGCATGCTTTAGTTTGTCTACGTACGTGCCTCCATCAGGAGCATGATCGAAATTCAGCTACTATTTCTTTTCTCCCGCTTCATTTTTCTGTCTTCTGGTAGATACAAAAGTGCAGTCTTCATGCAGAAATGTACGTATTGTTTTGAGCTGTTTGACTCTAGCGCAAACATGGTTCCATCGATCGAGACTTGGAGTCAATGCCCAGAATATCGCCATTTAACCGCACATGCATGCAGTGAACCGAGCGTATCTTTTGATGCCCGCGGCGATGTGTTTCTTAATACACCTCTCTACTGACAAGGATGTGAGCAGTACTTTCCAGAACCCCCATCTCACTATACCACGTACTACTGCTTATCTGGTGGCATTTTGGTAGAGCCAATATTTTACAATTTGCCTGTATTATGCACAATGAAAGGCCTCTTTAGAATGAATGCCTCAAAATAATAATGATATGGAGCTATTTTTGATAGAATGCCTCAAAAGTATAAACATCAGTTTTAAGTCCAAAAAAACGCCTCAAAACATTTAAGCATCAAATAGTCTATGTTCTAGCTTTGACTGTTTGTATGCCGAAAGTAGTGGCTCTGAATGAAGAACCTGTACATAATTATCATACAAGTAAAAAAAAGAAACTCGTGAGTTTGTCACGACTAAATTACAAATAAGGAAAATTTATCCGAAAATTCAATTTGGAATATGGGAACATATGCTACTGCCACCGGAAAACAACATTTTGAAAAGGCAAAAAGTTCAGAACAAATATTTAGCATGTACATATCGACATTTCATGTACCCACGTCAAGTTTCGCGGAAAACCAACATTTTTATGGTCTATGTAAAAAGACAAAAAGAAGTCTCATGAAAAGCCTTTTTTAGTACCATTTTTTTCTCTTTTTTACACACGACAAATAAAATGTCGTTTTTTCGTGAAACGGCTCCATGCTCATATAGAGCATCGACATGTACACACGAGGTTTTTGTTATGAATTTTTTAACATTTTAAATGTGTTAAAATGCATTTTAAAAACCGGAAGCATATGCTCCCCGGTGCCAAAATGCCAACCCCTAATTTATTGGTTGGTGGATATATAGATCTTTTATGCCATATTGGTGAATTTTTTGATTTTATGTAATAAGTTGTCGTAACAGTTTCTATATTTCCCATGTCTATGTTGTGGACCGGTGAATGACCTTGAAGCATGCTATCTTCGTGCTAAAGGAGCCAAATTTCCTAGTGGAACTCGAGATTGACCCTTCTATAGCTAGAGGCATGAGATCAGAGTTTTGTAGCCCGGGCTACCTATTGCTCTTCTTTTAAAACTTTGAAGATAACATTTTAAAGTATAAAAAAATTGAGACTTTTTTCTAGATATGGGCAATGATGTATTATATCAATGTGAATTTTTTTACTCGAAATACATTGTATTCTAGGCTATGAAAAAATGAAGAAAGTGAAGATCTGAAGTAGTGAAAATGCAAAAAATTGTACCCTCCAATTTTTTTATTTGTGTTTTTGTGTGGCTCAAAATCCAAGGTAATTCGAGTTGAGATTTTACATGTTTGTAGAATACACCATCATAGCCTGAGCTACACTTGGTTGTTCGTAGAGGCGTTCACTACTTTCCTTTCTTAAAATTATAGCAGTGTTTGTATTCTCTAAATTCTAGACATTAACAGTATTGTGTTTCTGCTTATATTGGGGGTTCATTTCTGTAATTGCCCAAAACCATCTACCTTGGTTGTTGCTTGAATAATATAACAAGAAATTGATGATACAACTTGCTACATGGTACATGAAAGAACTATGTTAGGTCATATACCATGCATTGCCATAATTTGTCAGAATCCTCTTTCTAAAATCCTTCTAGCATAGTAGTTTTGTCCTCTTAAATAAATGACTCCTTAATTTTTGATATTGTAAGTATCATTGAACAACAAAGACAATTTTAGCAATAAAAAGAACGTGGATCCCAAAATAACAACATCACAAACAGAGGTTCACATGGTGGAAAAGAAACTGGAGATAAGTTCTAGTGCAAAAGCTACAGGAACCACTCGGAAGACATTGTTTGAGCTGTCTCTCAACGCACTTATTCTTCTTTGTGAACTAACTCTTCTTTAGTTCATAGATTCTCTGAGAATATATTTGTGCACTTATTCTTCTTTAGCTATTTCAGGTTTCTTTGGTACTTGGATAATAACAAATCTGATTATGTGCACACTTTGATGATTCATCTTTTCTGTATGATCTAACCATGCATGTGTTGGAGATATGCCCTAGAGGCAAATAAATGATGAGTATTTATTGCCATATCTCGTTAAGTTTATAATAAGTTTTATATCATGCTATAATTGTATTAATAGGAATCGTTAATACGTGTGTGGTATGTATACAACCAGAGTCCCTATTGAGCCTCTATACTAACTAGCTCATTGGGCAATTGATGATCGAGGGTTTCGCGATCATGTGCATTTATGTCAGTTGAAAATGAGGTCATTTATTTGGGTGAGTGAGATGATGGACATACCCAACATAAGTATTGCAACACGATCATGTCACGAAGTTCACCGTTGCAGTATTTAGAAATATGGTATCCTAGTTCTTAGACCGTGAGATCATATTTAACCACTGCCTCCGGAGGCTGCTTAGGTGTGCATCAAGTATTCCAATGGGATGGGTTGAGGGACATGTATCAAGAGCGGGTGTCACGACCCCGGACCCAGAGGTATACACACTATTATGCGCTCCTAGTCATGGACCCACAAGGGCTTCGGGGTTACCAGCCCCGGCCGCAACAAACAACAACAGGTAGACCGGATTCATCGGCACGCAGGCCGGATAACATCGGTACTACTACTCCTTGTGTCCATGCTAGTCATAACCAACTACGCATATCAAATCTTCCGGGAGTCATATGAAACTGAAGGAACGGGACCAAAACTATACAGAGATGCTATGTGTCTAGGAAGTGCAACAACAATCGAGGGTTACTGGGGTTACCAAGCCCCAGGCCGAATCACATCGGTAGGCGTGCTCGGAAATGGATCATCGGCTCCACAACCCCTCGACTGCGACAACTACACATGCATAGCCAAAACTGTATAACGATGAGCTCGAAACCAACAACCGATCAAAGCAGCACTCTAGATATGGAAGTTGTGTTAAACATGTATTACTAGAGTAAAGCTTTACAACCAGAGGTCACATGACCCAACAATACATCAGACAACGGAAGGCAAATTATGTTGCTGACCAACAAGACCCAAAAAGGCCTAAGAGGCCGCATCATAAGGCGACGTCCCAGCCCATAGATTCAAGGCTACTACCTAGGAACCCCAAACTACTCATCGATGTCCACGTCGAATCACCACTGGAGTGAGAACTTCACTTGAACCAAAATTAAGCAAATCTGAGTACGGGAGGTACTCAACAAGACTTAGTTAACCTATTATATATCTGATGTTTCGAAAAAGGGTTTTATGAAGGTTATTTTGCGTAAATCAATATTTGTTTTCCAAATCGAGGAGGAATAGCATGTCACATGGAGTATTTTCAAAGCAGATGAGAAACGACTCAACTATTTTACTCATCATCTTTTCAATCCACCAACATCATTTTCTAGCTCCTCATGCTACAAGGTTCACCCCTCTCGGCATCTCCGAGGAGGCATCCTTCATTCGTTGTCAACAGGTTTTAGCCTCTCGTTCATCTTATCTACGACCTCATATCTTCCACCAAGTCGTCCTTAACCGTGGACACGGCTTTTCGAAAAGATTGCCCTGCAGAGATGTACACTTTACCCACATGTACCATCCGACTCTTAATGCCAAGATATTAGCACACTTCCAAAGATGTGCCGACAGAGTGTGGTTGGCCACGACCTTTACCTTACTCGACCCTATCCATGAGTCAACCCAAACAGGGCCACCCCGTCAACAGAGTTGGCCACCTCCTGACGGCACCTGTTCTGTGAGTCGGGATCAAGATCCGTGTACGTCCATCACTTGTCCCGGTCACGCACTAAGTTTTCTTCAAAACGTTTTCTGACTCACACGCAGATGGAAAACTCAAACTACGTGACTCATGGATGTGGCCAAATAAGTTAGTTGGTCGAGCGCGGTCAGTTAGGCCCCACGTGTGGTTGCACGCTCGCTCCGAGGGGCATGAACAGGACAAAACGCCACAACCCATTGTGGCCTCACATCCATACCGTTATTAGTCAAGTTATCAAAGATAATTCAAATCATAACAACCTGACATAAAAGATTCACGCATTGACTATATTCATCAACCGGATGGATCAGATCACAACTAGGCATGACTAAGCAAGACTCGCAGGCTTTAACGAGGCGTGCACAAAAAACCTATAGCTGCTAGGAGCAGTGGATCAGGGTATTTAGGCGATGCAACAAGTATAGTAGAACTATACCTAAGACCATGAATACTTTGAACCGCATGCAATATACGAGATTCAAAACACTTCGAAACCGTATATGAGCAGATAAGAGGTTATGCTTGCCTTGGTTATAAGAAAACCAAAGAATAGATCTTATGGGATAAGTGATTGACTTGTCGGTTAAGATCAAGTATTCGTCAAAGGAGTTGTTGATCTTCACTTCGGGATCGCATTCTACCGATAAGAAGCAAATACCGAAAGAGAAACAACAATTAACACATGGCATCGATGCAATGCGCAATATGTATGCATGAGCAAGTTAATGCACTAAAATAAAGCCCTAAACATGAGGATAGGGTTGCTAGGGTTCATATGGCAATTATGTGATTATGTTGAAATTAGCCCCGAAATGATCCTCAGAGGGCACTTCGGGCAATTCTAAAAGTGTGTCTAATTTTAATTTCTCAAATGGGTTTGAAAACATCATAAATAGATTGCATTTTTCATTTTGAGCATTTTGGTATATAACTTGAAATTTTCTAATTTTATTGATTAAAAACTTATTTTCTCTATTTTTTAATAATTTAAATAATATTAAATAATGCTCATTTTTTAACTTTCTCAAATATGTTCAGTTAGCTTACATTTTTCTGAACATTTTGGTATGTTATTTGTATTTTTCTGAGCTACACATTAAAAGTTATTGAATTTTCAATTTTAATTCATTTTATGTAATTCTAAAAATAGGGGGCCCACATGTCAGTCATTTAACCTTTTAGAAAAAAATTATGTAAATTTGAAATTCTGACGGAGCTGGCCCACGCTGATGTCGGCATGACGTCAGCCGCGGGCAGCAGCAGCTCTGTCCTCGATCAATCGCGTGACAGCGCGCGAATTCGACAAATCTGGCTCGCTCATCGTGGAGAGGAGGCAACGGGGAGGCTGGGGCTTGCGGCGCCATCGATTTAGGGTCACCGGAGTGGCTCTGGTGAATGTTAACGGCGGCGGCCGGCAGAGGCGCACGGTGGCAGCGCGGAGCAAGGCACGGGAATTCCAGGGGAGGGGACTGGGTTGCTCACCGGAAACCATGGAACGCGATGGAAAGTTCTGTGGAGCTCGGCGGGGAAGGAAACAAGGGCGACAAGCGATCTCCCGCGGCGGCCGGAATCAGGGACGACGGCGGAATTGCGGCGATTTCGGTCGTTCCTGCTTCTTCCCGAGCTCCAGGAGGACGAGGTGGAGATGGCAAGGATGATGGTAACCACGGAGAGGCTCGATGGTGGCCGGAGCGCCGAAGAGAAGCGGCGGCTGTGTTGGTTTCTATTAGGGTTAGGGTTTGGGTTGGTACTGAGAGGCAGAGAGAGGGAGAAGAGAGCGGGGGTGCGGTTGAGGAGGGGGAGCAAGATGGGGACTCCTCTCCCCTGCTATCCACGCAAAGAGAGGTAGCAGGAGGTGGCACGGCACCTCTAGCGACCTGCCTGCCTAGCGCAGGAGGTAGAAGACAAAGGGGATTTTCCCCAAAACCCCTGGAAAAACTGGAAAGCTACAAAGAAACCTCTGTAGTTTTCAAAACAGAACTTAAACAGATGTTTTAAGGGTCTTTTTGCAAATATAAAATTTAGCAAAAATAGTTTTGGAAACTATATGAAATTTCCAATCTCAACATATTTTTGTTTGATTAATTTGAAAATGTTTCAAATTCAAATTTGAAGTTCTCACTTTAAGTGATTTTTATGCAATTCTTATTAAAATGCAAATTCTAAATTGGATGAAATTTTCCATGCATGCTATGACATGAACACAACACCACAACCCTTTGTTAGCAAAAATTGGGATGTTACAGTAGGATTTGTTTAATAGTCTCTTATGAAATTCTTATCGTAAAGCAACATTCCAATCTCAAACAATTTAGTCAAGTGGGCTACGACATCATTATTTTCTATACCATCAAAGGGTTCGGTTTCAACTATAGGAATAAGTGAAAGATCAATAGAAAAATCAAACTTCTCATCTTTAATGTCGACAGGAGGTTTAGTAAATTCAGGATCAGGAGTAAACTTGTTTTTCATGGAATTGTTCTCAAGCAACTTCTTAAAGGTCTCGGGATCAGGAGAAGTTTCATAACTCATATAATGTTTAAAGAAGTCGTCATGAAGTGTATAAGTTTTCTCTAAATAATCACTCCTATCATTATCAAGAGCAAGTCGTTCAGGTGATTGTTCAGGTGTAGACAACAGTTTATCAACAATTTCAGCATGTTCAATTTCTTTAGCTCTAGCAACTTTTGTGTCTAAAAGGGAACCTAGAGAACCATAGGTATCAAGCATAGTAGAAGCATCATCAAATTCATCAGACATAGTATCAGACTCAGCAGTAATAGCACGCAAATCATGCGATGGGGTAACAAGCTTACTTAAAACTGTAGGTGAATCAAGAGCAATAGCGGTGTTCAGAGTTGTACCTTTCCTTATGGTGGAAGGCAATATTGGGACCTTAGGATCAGTAGTATTTCCCATGATGAATAATAAGTTGTAGTGAACAATATAATTCTCAAGTGAGCTTACAAATAAATCCATGTTTCCCGGCAACGGCGCCAGAAAATAGTCTTGATGATCCACAAGTGTAGGGGATCGCAATAGTCTTCGAGGGTAAATATAGCCCAATTTATTGATTCAATACAAGGGGAGCCAAAGAATATTTATAAGTCTTAGCAACTGATTTTTCAATTCAGCTACACCTGAAAAGTATCTTGCTTCACATAATTTATTAGTAGTAACGTTGATATAATGGCAGCAGTGGTTTAATAGTAACAGTAGCAGTAAAACAACAGTAGCAATAGTAGCAGCGAATGTAAACGGATTGATAAGCAGTGCTAAAAACACCGTAGGAATAGGGATGGGTGTACGAGCGTTGCATGAATGAGACTAAGCATGTAATAGAGGTAACAAAGGGAATCACAAATATATAAAAGAGTATCCAAGTCAGAAACTGTCATAGGCATGTTTCCTTAGAATTGGTGTACGTGCTTGAAATAAGAATTTGCATGTCATATTTGTCCTACCATCCCGTTGTCGCGGGGCCAAAAAGGAACTAATGGTAATTAAGGCACTTGTTCTACCAAGCACTGGAGAAAAGCATTAACATAAGGTGTAAACATGTAATCCTCGAACTAGAGTCCATCCCCTCCGATATCCCAACCGTGTCACCTTGGTGTCTCGGGTTCCGGACAATAATAAGTGTATACAAATAGTAGATATGATCCAAAAAACTATTATACTCGTGAAAAAATAACATGTTCAAATCTGAAATCACGGCATTCGGGCCCTAAGTGACAAGCATTAAGCACTCCAAGTTACAACAACAACAATAAACAACAATAGTGGATACTAGGCATCAAGCCCTAACAATCCCGTGATCTATTACAAGATCAATCTCATCCAATCCCTACCATCCCCTCTGTCCATAGTAGGGAATTACTCACACATCGAAGGGGGAATGATGGAGGGTTGATGGAGAGGTGACGAAGGAATACCTCCTACAGCAACAAGATTTCTCAAAGCAATAAGTAACATAATAAGTGGAGCACAAGTTTTTAGCATAGTCATGAATTTATTAATTTTCTCCCATAAGTGTATCCCTTTTTGTGAAAAGTGGTGTTCCTTATAATATTTTTGTTGTTCATCTGTGAACCCACCTTGCCTAAAAGATCTAGTTTCAAAGACAACAAACATTGATAGCAAGCATGATAAAGCAAAAATAACAACTAGAATAAGAACTATTTTTTGTGTGTGTTTTTTGATAAAGAGAAGCAAACAAGACAAAATAAAATAAACTAAGCAAAACTAAAACAAAGTAAAGAGATTGGAAGTGAGAGACTCCCCTTGCAGAAATTCTCTTCCTCCCCGGCAACAGCGCCGGAAAAGTTGCTTGATGTGTGAGAACACATGTTCGTTGGGAGACCCCAAGAGGAAGGTATGAAGAGTGCAACAGCAAGTTTCCGTCAGAAAGAAACCAAGGTTGAATCGACCAATAGGAGGAAGGAGTAACTTCAGAAGGTTGATGCAGCTGAGATGGCAGGGCGCACTACCGGTTCAGCAGCAACGTGGAACCTACACATCACAATCAAATCACTTTGCCCCCAACGAAGCAGTGAGGTTGTAAATCTCACCGGTTTTGCTGAACACAAAGAGGTTAAACGTATGGTGTGGAAAACAGTAGGAGAACAGTATGAAAGAAGTAGTAACAATATGAAAGCAGTGTGAAAGCAGTGTGTGTATTATCATTATGAGAAAAAGGACCGGGGTCCACATTTCACTAGTGGTGTCTCTCCGTGAAAGATAAATAACATGCGTGGTGAACAAATTACAGCTGGGAAATTGACAGAAATGAAGGTTGCACCGTAGTGCATATGCAAGACATACAGATTACTATGTGATTCATGCGGGCATTACAACAAAATACATAGATCGTCATCCAACTGCGTCTATGTCTATAATCCACCCTTCGAATATCATCCAAACAAACGTTGGGTATTAAGTTGCTAGCAACAGATTATCGCAGTAAGCAAAGTGTGTAATGTAAACAATGTAAACTAGGTAAACACCATTGTTTTCTCCCTAATGGCAACAGCACATCCTCCATCCGTCAGTTTCTGTCACTCGAGCATAGATGTAAAGGAGGCATGAACCCAATATCGACCATAAATACTCCCTCTTGGAGTTACTAGCATCTACTTTGCGAGAGAATCTACTAATAAAGGAGATCATGCAAGATCATAAATAACATAAGCATGAAGATAACATGATAGATTGATAATCAGAACATAGCATTCAACATTCATCAGATCCCAGCAAACACACCCTGTAGCATTACATAAACATGATCTCGATCATGTGAGGCAGCTCACGAGATCTAAACATGAGCTACAAAGTGGACCGAACAACCATCTAGCTACTGCTATGGACCCGTAGTCTAGGGATGAACTACTCACACATCACTTTGGAGGAGGGAATGGTGATGTAGACCCCTCCGGTGATGAATTCCCTTCCCGGTAGGGTGCCGGGGAGAGCTCCAGAACCCTCCCGATCTCAGGATGACGATGACGGCGGCCTCAGGTATTTCTCGGGACGAAGTGGTATATTTTTAGGGTTAATATGTCGGTGGGTATAAATAGGCGAAAGGGCAAAGGCGGTGAAGGCCTGGGGGCCCCACACCATCCCATGGTGCGGCCAGGGGGCGCCGCCCTATGGTGTGGCCCCCCTCCGGGCCTCTTCGGGACTCCGTGGAACCTTCGGGAATTCTAGGACTTCCGGACTTCGAATTTTCCAATTCCGAGAATATTTCCAGAACAACTTTTCTGAAACTAAAAACAGCAGAAAACAGGGAACTGGCTCTGTGGCATCTTCCCAATAGGTTAGTCCGTAAAATCGATAAAAATGACATAAAGTGTATAGCAAACATCTAGGAAACAACATGAAAACAACATGGAATATCAGAAATTAAGGATACGTTTATGACGTATCAACATCCCCAAGCTTAGTTCCTACTCGTCCTCGAGTAGGTAAACGATAAAAACACAAAATTTCTGAGGTGACATGCTACCAACATAGACTTGATCATCAATAATGTTAATGCATAAGTAAGCTGAGATCATAGAACTTCAACACAAGCATGATAAATAGAATTTTAATAATAAAGCATATTAAATCACCTTGCATCATGAGAAGTAACACAAATAAAATTTCATGAATAACAATGCAACAAAAGATATACGTTTGTTTCAAGTATAGAGAAAACATGGCAAAGTGATATTTCACTAGACCTTAAGAGTGGTGCAAAACATAAATGCTAGGACACCTTCAAAGTTCATGAGGAAGACTAGAACAAATAATTAGAGAACAAGCAATAACACATCATGAATCAATTAATAATGTTTCTGGGACAAATGCACATAAAACTCAGAATGGAAACTATGCTCTCTCAATTGTGCATAAAGTTAGAACATGGAGACTCAACATAAAAGTAAAAGAAAGGCCCTTTGCAGAGGGAAGAGGGATCAACTCATGTGCTATTTCTTTTATTTTATTAAACAAAGGTATAATAAGACATTTTTAAGAGAGGTGTATTCTTATGTCAACGAATGGTAAACAGAAAATATAGTATGTCACAAGCCAACTAGACTTCACAAGAGCGGCTACCATAGAAGGACGCATCTGGGTAGAAGGTCATCCCTCTTTCTCTTTTTTTTACATAATTATGCTTTGATTGATAAATCAGGGGCAAAAATACTGAAGAGAATTGTTGTTATTGATTTGGGGCTGGGCACCCTGCTGCCAGCTCTTCTATAATTGGATAAGCGGATGAAGCCACTAGTCCAGAGTGTGAAAGTACAATCAACAAGTGAGATAAAGATTCTCTATTTACGTCCTCATGAGCTAAAACAGGAGCACAAAACATGAGTAGTTTTGAAAGTTTTAAAGGTAACACATGAGCAATTTACTTTGGAGTGGCGGTTAAATACCAAATGTAGGTAGGTATGGTGGACACAATGGGCATACTTTGGTTTTTGGGAGTTGGATGTACGAGTAGAGCTCATACTCGGTACAGGTGGAGTCTAGCAAAAGACTGGAAGCGACAAATCAAGAGAGCATAAGAGCCATAATCATGCATAACGACATAAACATCATTAGCATAAGTGGTACCAAAAGTTCAAAAACTAAATGATCATAGAGGCTATAAGTGACTGGTTCATAGTCATAAACATGGCGTGAGCATGCGCCATGTCAATCAAATAAAACATTCAAAGGAGAACATCACAAATTTATGCTTCAATATGACAAGAACAACTGATACGTCTCCAACGTATCTATAATTTCTGATGCTCCATGGTAATATTATGCCAATTGCTACATGTTTTCTCCCTTCTTTATGTCATTTTTACACGTTTTCCGGGACTAACCTATTAACAAGATGCCAAGTGCCAGTTCCCTGTTTTCTGCTGTTTTTTATTTCAGAAAAGTTGTTCTAGAAATATTCTCGGAATTGCACCCAACAATGCCAGAAGTCCCTATTTTCCCCGGAAGCATCCAGAAGACCGACGAGGAGTCGAAGAGGGGCACCAGGGGCCCACACCATGGGGTGGCGCCCCCCTTGGCCGCGCCAGGGGTGGTGTGGGGCCCCAGGGCTCCACCGCCTCTGCCCTTTCGCCTATTTATTACCCCCGGATGGAAAACCCTAGATACCTGATCAAATATCCCCGAAAATTTCCACAGCCGCTGTCGTCGTCAACCCAAGATCAGGTGGGTTCTGAAGCTGTCTCCCGGCACCCTGCCGGAGAGGAGATCATCACTGGAGGCTTCTTCATCACCATGCCCGCCTCCGGAGTGATGCGTGAGTAGTTCATCCTTGGACTACGGGTCCATAGAAGTATCTAGATGGTTGTGTTCTCCTCCTATGCCTCAATGTTTAGATCTCGTGAGCTGCCTAACATGATCGAGATTGTTCTTATGTAACTCTATGTGCTGTGTTTGCTGGGATCCGATGAATATTGAACTTATGCCAAGTTGATTATAGTATTTTATTGCATATGTTATTTGTCATCTTGCATGCTTTCCGTTGCTAGTGGTTGCTCTAGCCAAGTAGTTGCTAGTGACTCCAAGAGGGAGTATCTATGCTCGATAGTGGGTTCATGCCTCCTTTTCGACTGTGCTCGAGTGACAGAAACGTGACGGGGGAGGATGTGTTGTTTCCACTAGGGAGAAAACAGCGGTGTGAGTGCCCGCGTGCACAATCATTGCTTACATTACACACATTGCTTAATGCGATTATCTGTTGTTTGCAACTTAATACCTAAGGGGGTTCAGATGATAACCTGAGGGTGGATTATTAGTCATAGATGCAGTTGGATTACGATCTATGTACATTGTTGTAATGCCTGCACTAAATATCATAGTAGTCATCATGTCATGGATGTGCACTACGGTGCAACCTTTATTTGTCAATTGCCCAGCTGTAATTTGTTCACCCAGCATGCTATCTTTTATGGAGAGACACCACTAGTGAACCTATGAACCCCGGTCCATTTTCTTACACTATTAAACAAACCACTACAATTTCCTGCTTTCTTTACTTACTGCAAGCATACATTATTTTCCACACTATACGTCTAATCTTTGTTTTCAGCAAGACCGGTGAGATTGACAACCTCAGTGTACCGTTGGGACAAAGTATTTTGGTTGTGTTGTGCAGGTTCCGCGTTGTTGCTGACACCGGTGAGCCATCACCACTGTCAGTGGCATCAACCTTCCGAAGATCCTCTTTCTCCTACTGGATTGATAACCTTGGTTCTTAACTGAAGGAAATTCTTACTGTTGCACTCATCATACCCTCCTCTTGGGGTTCCCAACACGCTATCAATGTATCATTGAGGTGTAGCATCAAGGAAATTTCTGGCGCCGTTGCCGGGGAGAAAAAAGTCTTCTGGAAAGGGGAGTCTCTCACTCTCAACCTCTTTATTTTGTTTATTGTATTGTTTTTATTTTTGTCTTGTTTTGCTTCTTTCTGTAAAAAACACAAAAAAAATTAGTTCTTATTCTAGTTGTTATTTTTGCTTTATCATGCTTGCTATCAATGTTTGATGTCTTTGAAACTAGATCTTATAGGCAAAGTGGGTTCACAGATGAACAATAAAAATATTATAAGGAACACCGCTTGTCACAAAAAGGAATCCACTTTTGGGAGCAAATTAATAAACTGCATGACTATGCTAAAAACTTGTGCTCTACTTATAATGTTACTTATTGCTTTGATAAATCTTGCTGCTGTAGGAGGTATAAACATCTCCCTTTTCAAGAATTTATTGCTTAGAAGGGTGCATTTCAGATTGCCTATTTGCTTGAAAGTATTGATGATGCACCTTATAAATATGAGATTTATGCTGTACTTGAATATTGCTTTGATAATTACAAGGATTGTAATTACTACATAATGGAATATCTTAATAAATTCTCTCAACCTAAGGAAGTAACTGATGCCTTGAAAGAGCCTATGGAAGAAGAAATTGCTGAATCTGGAAGCCCATTGGATGAAAAAGAGGAGGAGAGTGATGATCAAGAGGATAAAGAATGGAACCCATGTCTACCTCCCAATGATAGTAACTCTTTAACTCACACATTATTTGATGAAAATGATACTTGCTATACTTGTGATCTTGATACTACTATGAATGAAACTTGTGAGAATGATATTGCTACTGTTATTTATGATAATCCATGCTACTTTGATAAATCCTATGAGAATCCTCTGTTTATTCCAACTATTGATATGTATGATAATGAGGATGTTTGTTTAGAAAATTCATATGATAATGCTCTTGATGATGGTCCTATGTCACTTGATGTTATAAATTATAATGCTACTGAAACTAGTATTTCTATAATGTGTCCTATACCTTTTATGAGTGATCAATTATCTTGCTTTGCTATTGCTAAAAGTGGGAAAAAATAGGAGATGATTTTAACTTTTGATCCCACTATTTTTGAGCTTGATATGAATTGTGTGCTTTTAGACCATGACAAACATGATTTATTTGATAATTATGTTGTTGATTTTGTTCATGATGCTACTGAAAATTATTACAAGAGAGGAAAATATGGTTGTAGGAATTTTCATGTTACTAATACACCTCTCTTTTTGTTGAAAGTTTTGAAGTTGCTCTTTAATTTATTTCTTTACAAGATTCCTATGCATAGGAAGTGGGTCTTGTTCTACATCACCATGCCTGCCTCCGGAGTGATGCGTGAGTAGTTCATCCTTGGACTACGGGTTCGTAGCTGTAGCTAGATGGTTGTCTTCTCCTCATATGCCTCCATGTTTAGATCTCGTGAGCTGCCTATCATGATCGAGATTGATCTTATGTAACTCTATGTGATGTGTTTGCTGGGATCCGATGAATATTGACCTTATGCCAAGTTGATTATAGTCTTTATTTGCATATGTTATTTGTGATCTTGCATGCTCTCCGTTGCTAGTGGTTATTCTGCCCAAGTAGTTGCTGGTGACTCCAAGAGGGAGTACTTATGCTCGATAGTGGGTTCATGCCTCTTTGTTGCCTTGCTCGAGTGACAGAAAAGTGAAGGGGGAGGATGTGTTGTTGCCATTAGGGAGAAAACAGCGGTGAGAGAGTGCCCGCGTGCATAATCATTGCTTACATTACACACTTTGTTTAATGCAATTATTTGTTGCTTGGAACTTAATACCTAAGGGGGTTCGGATGATAACCTGAGGGTGGATTATTAGTCATAGATGCAGATGGATGTAGGTCTATGTATCTTGTTGTGATGCCCGCACTAAATACCATAGTAATCTTCATGTCATATTGTGCACTACGGTGCAACCTCTATTTTTCAATTGCCCAGCTGTAATTTGTTCACCCAGCATGGTATCTTTTATGGAGAGACACCACTAGTGAAACTATGAACCCCGGTCCATTTTCCACACTGTTAAACAAACCACAACATTTTCCTGCTTTCTTTACTTACTGCAAGCATACAGTGTTTTTCCACACTACACGTCTAATCTCTGTTTTCAACAAGACCGGTTAGATTGACAACCTCACTGTACCGTTGGGGCAAAGTATTTTGGTTGTGTTGTGTGCAGGTTCCACGTTGTTGCTCACACCGGTGAAGCGCCAGCACCACCGTTAGTGGCATCAACCTTCTGGAGATTCTCTTTCTCCTACTGGATTGATAAACCTGGTTCTTAACTAAGGGGAAAACTCCTACCGCTGTGCTCATCACACCCTCCTCTTGGGGTTCTCAACAACACATAGTAAGGATTTTTCTGGCGCCGTTGCCGGGGAGAAGGAAGTCTTCTGGAAAGGGGAGTCTCTCACTCTCAATCTCTTTATTTTGTTTATTGTCTTGTTTTTTATTTTTGTCTTGTTTTACTTCTCTTTATCAAAAACACAAAAAAATATTTCTTATTCTAGTTGTTATTTTTGCCTTATCATGCTTGCTATCAATGTTTGATGTCTTTGAAACTAGATCTTTTAGGAAAAGTGGGTTCACGGATGAACAACAAAAACACTATAAGGAACACCGCTTGTCACAAAAACGGATATACTTATGGGAGCAAATTAATAAATTGCATGACTATGCTAAAAACTTGTGCTCTACTTATAATGTTACTTATTGCTTTGATAAATCGTGTTGCTGTAGGAGGTATAAACACCTCCCTTTTCAATGTGAGTATAGTGATAATGTTACCATATCTTCTTATGTTAAAGGAAATTATGAATTATATGATGTGGAAGAAATTGAAGAATTTATTGCTTGGAAGGGTGCATTCAAAATTGCCTATTTGCTTGAAAGTATTGATAAAGCCTATTTGCTTGAAAGTATTGATGATGCACCTTATAAATACGAGATTTATGATATACTTGAATATTGCTTTGATAATTAAAAGGATCGCAATTACTACATAATGGAATATATTAATAAATGCTCTCAACCTAAGGAAGAGACTAATGCCTTGAAGGAGCCTATGGAAGGATAAATTGCTGAATCTGGAAGCTCATTGGATGAAAAAGAGGAGGAGAGTGATGATCGAGATGAGGAAGAATGGACCTACCCATGTCTACCTCCCAATGATAGTAACTCTTTAACTCATACATTATTTGATGAAATTGATACTTGCTATACTTGTGACCTTCATACTACTATGAAACTTTTGAGAGTGATATTGCTACTATTATGTTTGATAATCTATGCTAATTGGATAAATCTTATGATAATGCTTTTGATGATGGTCCTATGTTACTTGATGTTATAAATTACAATGCTACTGAAAATAGGATTGCTATAATGTGTCCTATGCCTTTTAAGAGTGATCGATCATCTTGTTTTTCTATTGCTAAAAGTGGGAAAAGAAGAGCTGATTTTAAATTTTGATCCCACTGTTTTTGAGCTTGATATGAATTGTGTGCTGTTAGAGCATGACAAACATGCTTTATGTGATAATTATATTGTTGAGTTTGTTCATGATGCTACTGAAAATTATTATGAGAGAGGAAAATATGGTTGTAGGAATTTTCATGTTACTAAAACACCTCTCTTTTTGTTGAAAGTTTTGAAGTTGCTCTTGTTCTACCTTCCCATGATTTCTAGTTTGAGCTTCTTTAATTTATTTCTTTACAAGATTCCTATGCGTAGGAAGTGGGTTAGACTTAAATTTTTTTTACATTTTATTCATCATGCTCTCTTTTTCTTCAATTCATATTTTTTTATGTGAGCATCCACGTGATTCCACTTTTCTATGCCTAGCTGAAAGGCGTTAAAGAAAAGCGCTACCGGGAGACAACCCGTTTTATTTCTCTGTTTTCAACCCGTTTTACTTTGTTTTCTTTTGTTTTCTTTGCACCTGGGTGTTGTCTATTTCCTTAGCAACCCCGCTGTATATTTTCTTTTGTGTTTTTGTTGATCCAAGTAAAGCCTCTAGTGGAAAGTTGAGGCTATATTTCGGATTTGTGCACAGGAAACAGATTTCTGCTGTCCACTGTTAATTCCGTATAAAATCACACAAAATTTAAAATGACCTGAGTTTTTTGTGCATAATACTGGGCTGTATATGCAACTTTTCTTAGTTCACCACTTTTTGATTTGAGCAACAGAAGATTTTTGAAAAAAATCATCTTTACCTGTTGTCCTGTTTTGACAGATGTCTGCCAATAATTGCATTTGCATCTTAATCTCTTTATTTTGGTGTTCTTTTGAGAAAAAGAGTTTTAAAAGAAGTTGTCACAGTAGCTAATCTGTTTTTGAGTGTTAGGCTTGTGTTGAAACTGAACCCTGTGAATTCATTATTTCGATTGAACTAACGTTGCTAATGAAGATTTTGAGAAGTTTGGTGTGAAGGAAGTTTTCAAGGGTCAAGAGAAGAGGATGATATGACGTGATCAAGAAGAGTGAAGAGCCTAAGCTTGGGGATGCCCCGGTGGTACATCCCAGAAAATTCCAAGGAGACTCAAGCTTCTAAGCTTGGGAATGCCCAAGGCATCCCCGTCTTCATCAACAAATTATCATGTCACTTCTAGCGAAACTATATTTTTATTCGGTCACATCTTATGTGCTTTACTTGGAGCGTCTTTTTTTTCTTGCTTTCAGTTTTTATTTTATTTTTGCAATAAGTTTGGTTGGGCCCCAACATTTCTTTTATTGGAGAGTGACACGCTCCGCTTTTTCATGGGATACGTTGTATTCTTAATCTTTGTGTGGCCGCTGCATTTATTTAGCTCCTGTTTTGCATGCATCTCTTATTAGAGTTGTTAGATTTAGTAGTGTTATGTGAGTACTCTCATTTTTTCTTGCTGTATCATGAAGAGTATTTTTGTTAAAACATATCATGTATGGTGCAAGTAGAAGCTTGTATAGACTGTGGCTAGAACTTTTTTGTATCATGCTAGATGTTATTTTACTTTTAAAGCCTTGTGGTTATTGAGTAGCGTGATTAGCCTCAAATAGCTGAGAGTGTTTAATGTGCCATTGAAAGATTCATGAGTTGTTCTTGTCATAATAAAGCATAAATTTATGGCACTCTCCTTCGAATGTTTTATTTGGTTGACTTGGCGCATGCTCACACCATGTTTATGACTATGAACCAGTCACTAATAGCCTCTATGATCATTTAGTTTTTGAACTTGTGATACTGCTTATGCTTTAATTAATGATGTTTATGTCGCTATGCATGATTATGGCTCTTATGCTCTCTTGATTTGTCGCTCCCAGTCTTTTGCTAGCCTCCACCTGTACTGAGTATGAGCTCTACTCGTGCATCCAACTCCCTAAAACCAAGTTTTCCCATTGTGTCCACTATACCTACCTACATGTGGTATTTAACTCCCACTCCAAGTAAATTGCTCATGTGTCACCTTTAAAACCTTCAAAATTACTCTTGCTTTATGTTCCTATTTTTGCTCATGAGGATGTAAATAGAGAAACTTTATCTCACTTGTTGATTGGATTTCACACCCTGGACTAGTGGCTTCATCCGCTTATCCAAATGATAGAAGAGCTGGCAGTGGGGTTCCTAGCCCCAAATTAATAACAACAAATTCTCTTCACTATTTTTGCCCTTGGTTTATCAGTCAAAGAATAATTGTGTAAACAAAAGAGAAAGATGGATGACCTTCTACCCATATGAATCCTTCATATGGGAGCCGCTCTTGTGATGACGTACTGTATATTCTGTTTACTATTCGTTGACATTAGCATACATCTCTCAAAATACAGACACTCCTCCATGGTATGTGATTGTTGGCAGGCACCCGAGGATTCGGTTAGCCATGGTTTGTGAAAGATGGATGGGGGAGTGTCAAACTTTTAATACATTTGTTTAATAAAATAAAAATCTCTAGCACATGAGTGATCCCTGCTTCCCTCTGCGAAGGGCCTTCTCTTTTACTTTGATGTTGAGTCTCCATCTTCTAACTTTATGCACATTTGAGAGAGCATTTTTGCCATTCTGATTTTTAAGTGCATTTGTCCCAAAAACATTATTAATTGATTCATAATGTGTTATTTTTTGTTCTCAAACTATTTTCTCTAGTCTTCCTCATGAACTTTGAAGGTGTCCTGGCATTTATGTTTTGCCCCACTCTTAAGGACTAGCGAAATATCACTTTGCCATGCTTTCTCTATACTTGAAACAAACATATATCTTTCTTTGCATTGTTATTCATGACCTTTTATTTGAGATACTTCTCATGATGAAAAGTGATTGCTATGCTTTATTATTAAATTTCTATTTATCATGTTTGTGTTAAAAGTTCTATGATCTCAGCTTACATATGCCTTTACATTTTTATGGTCAAGTTTATGTTAGTAGCATGTCACCTCAGAAATTATTGTTTTATCGTTTACCTACTCGAGGACGAGTTGGAACTAAGATTGGGGATGCTTGATACTATTATGCCAATTGCTAAATGTTTTCTCCCTTCTTTATGTCATTTTTACACGTTTTTAGGGACTAACCTATTAACAAGATGCCAAGTGCCAGTTCCCGGTTTTCTGCTGTTTTTTATTTCAGAAAAGTTGTTCTGGAAATATTCTCGGAATTGGACCCCACAAATCCTGAAGTCCCTATTTCCCCCGGAAGCATCCAGAAGACCGAAGAGGAGTCGAAGAGGGGCACCAGGGGGCCCACACCATGGGGTGGCGCCCCCCCTTGGCCGCGCCAGGGGGTGGTGTGGGGCCCCTAGGGCTCCACCACCTCTGCCCTTTCGCCTATTTATTCCCCCGGATGGAAAACCATAGATACATGATCAAATATCCCCGAAAAGTTCCACAGCCGCTGTCGTCGTCAACCCTAGATCAGGGGGTTCTGAAGTTGTCTCCCGGCACCCTGCCGGAGAGGAGATCATCACCGGAGCCTTCTTCATCACCATGCTCACCTCCCGAGTGATGTGTGAGTAGTTCATCCTTGAACTACGGGTCCATAGCATTAGCTAGATGGTTGTCTTCTCCTCCTATGCCTCAATGTTTAGATCTCGTGAGCTGCCTAACATGATCGATATTGTTCTTATGTAACTCTATGTGTTGTGTTTGCTGGGATCCGATGAATACTGAACTTATGCGAAGTTGATTATAGTATTTTATTGCATATGTTATTTGTGATCTTGCATGCTTTCCGTTGCTAGTAGTTGCTCGGGCCAAGTAGTTGCTAGTGACTCCAAGAGGGAGTATTTATGCTCGATGGTGGGTTCATGCCTCCTTTTCGCCTGTGCTCGAGTGCTATTGCCACTAGGGAGCAAATAGCGGTGTGAGTGCCCGCGTGCACAATCATTGCTTACATTACACACATTGCTTAATGTGATTATCTGTTGCTTGCAACTTAATACATAAGGGGGTTCGGATGATAACCTGAGGGTGGATTATTAGTCATAGATGCAGTTGGATTACGGTCTATGTATATTCTTCTAATGCCCACACTAAATATCATAGTAGTCATCATGTCATGGATGTGCACTACGGTGCAACCTTTATTTGTCAATTGCCCAGTTGTAATTTGTTCACCCAGCATGCTATCTTTTATGGAGAGACACCACTAGTGAACCTACGAACCCCGATCCATTTTCTTACACTGTTAAACAAACCACTACAATTTCCTGCTTTCTTTACTTACTGCAAGCATACATTATTTTCCACACTATACGTCTAATCTTTGTTTTCAGCAAGACCGGTGAGATTGACAACCTCACTGTACCGTTGGGACAAAGTATTTTGGTTGTGTTGTGTGTAGGTTCCTCGTTGTTGCTGACACCGTTTAGCCATCACCACCGTCAGTGGCATCAACCTTCCGAAGATCCTCTTTCTCCTACTGGATTGATAACCTTAGTTCTTAACTGAGGGAAATTCTTACTGATGCACTCATCATACCCTCTTCTTGGGGTTTCCAACACGTTATCAAGGTATCATTGGGGCCTAGCATCAACAACTCATGATTCTTTCAATGGCACATTAAACACTCTCAGATATTTGAGGCTAATCATGCTACTAAATAACCACAAGGCTTTAGAATTAAAATAACATCTAGCATGATATGAAAAAGTCTAGCCACAGTCTATACAAGCTTCTACTTGCACCATTATAAATTCTACTACAAGCAGCAGTTTCTTTTCCCAACAAGCACCACACAAAAAATGCTTTAACAAAAACTAGCTAAATGCTACAACAAGAAAACATGAGAGTACCCAAAAATACTACTAGAACTAACAACTCTGAACAAGAGATGCAATGAAAACAAGAGCTAAACAAGAATTTTGCAGCCGCTAGAAGAAAAAGCCAGAATACTAGCATAGCAAGTATTCAAACGAAAAAGCGGAGCGTGTCTATCTCCCAAACAAGGAATTATAGGGTCCAACTATATTAATGCAGCAAGGAAAACAAAATAAAACAAAGTAAAACAAAAGAAAAACAAACAGACACTCCAAATAAACTTCATATGATGTGACCGAATAAAAATATAGTTTCACGAGAAGTGACCTGATAGATAGTTGATGAAGAAGGGGATGACTTGAGAATCCCCAAGTTTAGATGCTTGAGTCTTCTAAAAATATGCTTGGATGAACCACAGGGACATCCCCAAGCTTTGACCTTGCACTCTTCTTGATCACATATATCATCTCTTCGCTTGACACTTGAAAACTTCCTTCACACCACACTCAAACAGTGATTCACATTAGAGGGTTAGTGCAATAATAAAAATCCATGGGTTCTGTATGGGCACAAGTGCTATTGATACTTTTAAACGTTAGCTACAGCCACTGATGTTTCATGAAGCAAAGAAATCCACTTGACATCGCAAAAGAGCAAATGCAAGAAAAATGGCAGAATCTATCAAAAACAGAATAGTCTGTGAAGACGAATTTTTTTGGGGCACTTACGTTGCTCAGATCGAAAAACTTAAAGAACTTTGCAGAATTAGCCGAGGAATAAGCACAAGAAATTTCAGATCATTCTGATTTTTCTGTGAATTATACGATTATTTACGGTGGACAGCAGAAAACTGTTTCCTGCGAAGAAATCCAAAAACCAACTCCAACTCTCGTCGGAAACCTTACTTGGCACTACTAAAACATGAAAATAAAGATAAAAAGGAGTTTCTACAGAAGTATACAACCCCTTGACTCAAATAAATAGAAAAAACAAAGCAAAAATAAAACCATTGGTTATCTCCCAAGAAGTGCTTTTCTTTAACGCCTTTTAGCTAGGCCTAGAAAAGTGGATTCACGTGTTTTCAAGTGAAGAAGATGCTCACATATGAAATATGAATTAAGCAAAAGAGAGCATCAAGAAGCAAGTATAAAAAAAAAAGTTAAGTCTAACCCACTTCCTATGCATAGGAATCTTGTAAAGAAATAAATTAAAGAAGCTCAAACTAGAAATCATGGGAAGGTAGAACAAGAGCAAATTCAAAACTTTCAACAAAAAGAGAGGTGTTTTAGTAACATGAAAATTCCTACAACCATATTTTCCTCTCACATAATAATTTCCAGTAGCATCATGAACAAACTCAACAACGTAATTATCACATAAAGCATGTTTGTCATGGTCTAAAAGCACACAATTCATATCAAGCTCAAAATCAGTGGGATCAAAATTTAAAATCAGCTCCTCTTTCTTCCCACTTTCAGCAGTATCAAAACAAGATGATTGATCACTCATAAAAGGTATAGGACACATTATAGAAATCCTATTTTCAGTAGCATTATGATTTATAACATCAAGTAACATAGGACCATCATCAAGAGCATTATCATATAAATTTTCTAAACAAACTTCCTCATTATCATGCATATCAATAGTTGGAATAAATAGAGGATTATCATATGATCTATCAAAGTAGCATGGATTATCATGAATAACAGTAGCAATATCATTCTCACAAGTTTCATTAATAGTAGTATCAAGGTCACAAGTATAGCAAGTATCAATTTCATCAAAAAGGAACATTTCAATAGAATCAATAGGATCATCACTTTCATCAAAAAATGTATGAGTTAAAGAGTTACTCCCATTGGGAGGTAGACATTGGTAGCTCCATTATTCCTCCTCTTTATTATCACTCTTCTCCTCTTTTTCATCCAATGAGCTTCAGATTCAGCAGTTTCTTCTTCCATAGGTTCCTGCAAGGCATTAGTTACTTCCTTTGGTGGAGAGCATATATTAAGATATTCCATTATATAGTAATTAGAATCCTTGTAATTATCAAATAAATATTCAAGTATAGCATAAATCTTGTATTTATAAGGTGCATCATCAATACTTTCAAGTAAATAGGCAATTTCAAATGCACCCTTCCAAGCAATAAATTCTTCAATTTGTTCCACATCATATAATTCATACTTTCCCTTAACATAATAAGATATGGTAACATTATCAGTATACTCACATTGAAAAGGGAGGTGTTTATACCTCCTACAACAACAAGATTTATCAAAGCAATAAGTAACATTATAACTGGAGCACAAGTTTTTAGCATAGTCATGCAATTTATTAATTTGCTCCCATAAGTGTATCCCTTTTTGTGACAAGCGGTGTTCCTTATAATATTTTTATTGTTGTGAACCCACCTTGCGTAAAAGATCTAGTTTCAAAGACAACAAACATTGATAGTAAGCATGCTAAAGCAAAAATAACAACTAGAATAAGAACTAATTTTTTTGTGTTTTTGATAAAGAGAAGCAAACAATATAAAATAAACTAAACTAAGAAAAACTAAAACAAAGTAAAGAGATTGGAAGTGGAGAGACTCCCCTTGCAGAAATTCTCTTCCTCCCCGGCAACGGCGCCAGAAAAGTTGCTTGATGCGTGTGAACACACGTCGTTGGGAGACCCCAAGAGGAAGGTACGAAGAGTGCAGCAGCAAGTTTCCCTCAGAAAGAAACCAAGGTTGAATCGACCAGTAGGAGGAAGGAGTAAATTTAGAAGGTTGATGCAGCTGAGATGGCAGGGCGCATTACCAGTTTAGCAGCAATGTGGAACCTACACATCACAATCATATCACTTTGCCCCAACGAAGCAGTGAGGTTGTCAATCTTACCGGCTTTGTTGAACACAAAGAGGTTAAACATATGGTGTGGAAAACAGCAGGAGAACACTATGAAATCAGTAGTAACAGTATGAAAGCAGTGTGTGTATTATCAGTAAGATAAAAAGGACCGGGGTCCATAGTTCACTAGTTGTGTCTCTCCGTGAAACATGCGTGGTGAACAAATTATAGCTGGGCAATTGACAGAAATGAAGGTTGCACCGTAGTGCATATGCAAGACATAAAGATTACTATGTGATTCATGCGGGCATTACAACAAAATACATAGACTGTCATCCAACTACATCTATGTCTAATAATCCACCCTCCGAATATCATCCGAACAAACATTGGGTATTAAGTTGCTAGCAACAGATTATCGCAGTAGGCAAAGTGTGTAATGTAAACAATGTAAACTAGGTAAACACCACTGTTTTCTCCCTAATGGCAACAACACATCCTCCATCTATCACGTTTCTGTCACTCGAGCACAGATGCAAAGGAGGCATGAACCCACTATCGAGCATAAATACTCCCTCTTGGACTTACTAGCATCTACTTTGCCAGAGCATCTACTATTAACGGAGAGCATGAAAGATCATAAATAACATAAGCATGAAGATAACATGATAGATTGATAATCAGAAGACATAGCATTCAATATTCATCAGATCCCAGCAAACACAACATGTAGCATTACATAAAGATGATCTCGATCATGTGAGGCAGCTCACGAGATCTAAACATGAGGTACAAAGTGGAGAGAAAAAACACTTAGCTACTGCTATGGACCCGTAGTCCAGGGATGAAGTACTCATGCATCACTTCAGAGGAGGGAATGGTGATGTAGACCCCTCCGGTGATGAATTCCCCTCCCGGCAGGGTGCCGGGGAGAGCTCCAGAACCCTCCCGATCTCGGGATGACGATGACGGCGGCCTCGGGTGTTTCTTGGGACGAAGTGGTATGTTTTTAGGGTTAATATGTCGGGGGTATAAATAGGCGAAAGGGCAAAGGCGGTGGAGGCCTGGGGGCCCCCACACCACCCCATGGCGCGGCCAGGGGCGCCTCCCTATGGTGTGCCCCCTCCGGGCCTCTTCGGGACTCCGTGGAACCTTCGGGAATTCTAGGACCTCCGGACTTCGAATTTTCAAATTCCGAGAATATTTCCAGAACAACTTTTCAGGAACTAAAAACAACAGAAAACATGGAATTGGCTCTGTTGCATCTTGTCAATAGGTTAGTCCGGAAAATGGATAAAAATGACATAAAGTGTATAGCAAACATGTAGGAAACAACATGTAACATCAGAAATTAAGGATACGTTTATGACGTATCAGGGGGGCCTGGCTGGCACCCCTGGAGGCCCAGCGGCCCCCTCTAGTTGTTCTTTGGGCTCCGGGAGTCTTCCGGTGGAAAATAATTTCTAGAATTTTCTGAGAAAATTGAATTTCTGCACAAAACTAGACACCAAGGGTAATTCTACTGAAAACTGCGTTAGTCTGTATTAGTTTGATCCAAATCATGCAAATGTGAGGATAAACAACAAGAAAAGTGGTTGGAGAAGTAGATATGTTTGCAACGTATCAGATGTCGGTCTATTTACCTTGACGTAATGCCTACAATTTTAGAACACGTGAACTGTATTTTGTCATAATAGTATTGGCATACGCTCATGATTTGTTAATTTCCCAGTTGTAGTTTGTTCACCCAGCATGTTTATTGTTCTTAGGAGAGACGCCACTAGTGAAACTATGGCCCTCGGTACTATTTTCCTTATTGATTACAACCTTGTCATTTTATCGATGTTATGTTTTCATCTACTATTCTCTAACCATTCTATACAATTAATTCTCTAGTTTTCAGCAAGATGGAAAGATTGGCAACCTTATCAGAAAGTTGGGTGCAAGAGAGGGTTTGTCTGTGTCTGCAGTTCCACGTTTGTTGAAGCGTCAGACAACAAGCAACCTACCGAGAGACTTTAAAGTCCTACTAGATTGATCACTCTAGTTCCTTAACTGGGGTAAATTCGCTGATGTCTACATCATAAACCTTCCTCTTGGGGTTTCCCAACGGGTGTGTGGTTTCACCAACAAGAAGACATCACCATGTCAATCACATTATACATGTGACTCGTGCTTAATCTTTCGGTCACTTGTGTTCCGAGGTCATGTATGTACATGCTAGGCTCGCCAGATTTCCCTTTAGCATATTTGCAGTGCATACATGGCTTACACCCACCATATGCGAATGTAGAAATGGATAGCACCTGATCATCGCTGACTGCCCCATAACAAAGAACTTTCTTGGTGGTGCATGCCAAAGGAAGAACACTAATGCTGGAATTGATTTGAGGGATCATCTTATATAGCCACCAATGTTATATATAATATATATGATTCATACATAATATCAAAGATGTAATGCAATGTGATATGGTCCTTGCATCTCCACCTCGACAGTTTTAACAATAAAATTATCATAACCACATCACATGCCCCTAGAAAATAAAGTGAAATGCCTCTACTTCATCTTTTGCATCTTTTTACGTGGCTTGGGGGCTTTCGCAGAAGAACCACTTCTACTTATGAACCTGCAACCACAACACCGATCAAATAATCGTCTTTATTACACCCCTTTCGGGGCCCTCCTTTGCAAATTCCATACCAACTATCGAAGGAGAGACAGACACCTACCATCCACATACATGGTACAAGACATGTGTCAGTTGTGGAACTAGTCTTGCATAAGTGTATGCGTAAGTCGGTCTGTGTCGCTTCATCTAGTAATCTCGCGGTATGAGCAAGTACATGCAAGAGGGTACCGACTTGTAGATTTGACGCCCTCAATCAACATGAGTTCTAGCCATACTTTATATCTACGCATAGATCGGCTTTGATACCAATGAAGGGTTACATAGCAGAATAACAAAAAAATCCTACCAACGATAACCGATAAAGTCAAGATTATTACTATGCAGATATGAAGTAACAGAGAAGATCGCCGTTCATACCCTTGAAGATCGAAAGCAGAGATTACGCTCCCGCACAAGCGTTGCTGAGTTAGACGAATGTAGCTCACCTCAAGGTCATGTAGTTGAAGCAGAAACTAGTTCCACAAAAGCCAACATCTCGTAGCTCTACACGTACGGTTTAAACGACGACTTCCGGGCTCCGGTCCAGCAAAGCAGCGAAAGTTGGAGACTTGGACCAAAGTACCCATGGCACAGTTGAAAGCTCATGTCTCCTCTAATTATTTTGGTGGTAATAACAACACGGGTTATTGTACTAACATCTTATTTAAGTGTTCACAGCTGGGATTATAGTCTTGATCAAGAACAGAAGAAATACTTTGGAGAAGACTCGCGCAGAAAATTGAGGCCGGAATATTCCGCATGAAGGCCGGAATTTTCCGGTGTCTAAAGGGCGGAATTTCCGGGCCTGACTCCGGAAATTTTTGGCCTGTATGAAGAATAGCATCAATGGTCTGATGAGCCTCAGTTGCCCGCTCTCGGATGCCAGGGCGAATATCTGGCCAGAATATTCCGGGGGAAATATCCGGCCAATAAATTCTCCCATGAAGACGACGTGTCATTGCTGCCCGCTCTCTCGAAAGGGGGCGGAAATTTGGGCGGAATATTCTGTCCCCCGGATTATTGAAATATTTGCCTCCCGTACTTTTGGAAATATCCGACCTGTGTGCCCAGAAATTTCTGGCCCTAATCCCGGAAATTTCTGGCCCCGGAGGACAGCCACAGGTAGATTTCAGAGGAGGCTACAAATAGTTGTCTTCTTTCTCTAGACAGCTAGCTCGTCCATTCCTCTCTCTCCTCCATAGATTCAAAGCTTAAAACGCCTAGATCTCCCTTCTCAAGCAACAAAACTTGATTCCCTTCAAGGATTTGGTGGAGAAGACCTAGATCTAGATATTCACTGAGCCAAAAATCGATTTCCACCACTTTACCCTTTGGGATCTTGTAAATCTCTTGGTTGACTTGTCATCCTAGAGAAACCCTAATGCTTGTAGCTTCCACCTTGTTGCAAGAAGGTTCGGATCATTGAGAGCCTCCATCCAACTTGTGGAGTAGCCTCAACCTTGTGTAAAGGTTTGATCAATGCCTTCAAGTCGGCCTCATATTGGAAACGAGAATCTCCCTCACCGGAGAAGCTCAAGAAGAATAAGGTGTGCACATCCATGCTATTGAGGAGCGCCCAGGTGGCTCCCCACCTCTCCAACATAGACGTAATTCTCTTGAGAAAGAACTACGGGAAACATATCCTTGTCTCCTTGTCTACACTAGTGGTTTTCTTGTATTTTAAATTTTGCTTCTGTTGCGTACTTGATTTCGTATCACATAGGGTGTTGATCTACTTGCACATATAGACAACCATGTCTTTTACTTGCTTAGCCCAATTTAAAAAGGAAAAAAGATTAAAATTTGTAGGTCACCTATTCACCCCCCCCTCTAGTTGACCATATTGTACTTTCAATTGGTATCAGGGCCTCCGCTCTAATATCAGGCTTAACCGCCTAAGAGTATTATGGCCAACGGAGATGACCCCGATTCTTCTAAGGAGGAGATCGCCAAAATGCCCGACACTATAGCTAACCTAGAAATGACGGTTGGAACCATCCAAACCCAATTGACTAAGGTTAGCTCTAGTGTTGGTTCGGAGGTCTCTAGAATTAAGAAGATGTTGGAGGTCATGATGGGTAAGTCTAAGCGGTCCGAGGAACCTCCCCATGTTTCCGATGCGGAAAGTTCGGATTGTGATACTATCCTGGATACAACCGAAATGGAAGCAAACATTGCCTAAGCCAAGGCGAAAGCTGCACAAAAGGCTAAGGTAGGGGAGAATTCCGAGGTGGCTCCAAGTCTCAATCGGCTAATGGCTCGGGGAATAACTCACAAGTTCCACCACCTCCCAATTATGACTATATCCACCCCATTATCCAAATGCCACACATTTTAAATGTTGGATTTCCTCCCATGCTTAACACTAATGAAGTTTCCTCTTGGAAGTTTGAAATTGAGTCTCACATTTTTGGGTCATGCACCGCCTTGTGGAGAAGTGTGGTTCATGGATTCCATCCCCACGATGCAAGCAACTTGACTCAAATGGAAGATGGTGAATACAACTTAACAAGACCGCCCTCAACATCATCCAAAAGGCTCTCCCACGGGCATCTCACTCACATTCAAGGTTACAAGACCCCCAAGGAGGCTTGGGGTAGTCTCAACACTTTGTTTCAAGGAAATGAGAGCATTCAATCCTCCAAGTATGATGTTTATCTTGACAAGGCCGAAAACATTTTTATGCAAGAGGATGAGAGTCTAGAAGAGCTTTATAGAAGAAACGTCACCCTTGCGAATCAATTGAGGGATTTCGGAAAAGAGGAGATCACCGATGAGTGGATCAAGAGGAATTTTGTCAAGGCCATCACCCCTTTCGAGAAGAACCTCGCCACGAGCATTCGTACAAGAGCGGACTACAATTCTCTTAGCTACATTGTATTCTTAGTGAGTTCGTTGCAATATCGCTATCTCACAGGAGTGCTGATGATGCTCTCGCTCGCTCAAGAGGCTTGGGAAAGATGCCCAATCTAGCCTTGAAGTCAAAAGCAATCGCTCGAATAGAGGAAGTTGAAGAGTATGATGATTACGAGGAGGACTATGAGGACACATATCAAGGTGCTCACAAGTGCATTGCCCTTGCTATGCATAGCTATTGGAATAGATGGGAATCTCATAAGGCCGATGCTCCAAAACCCCCAAGAAACAAGAACTATAGGAAGAAGGGGAGCGGCCAAGGACATGCTACAATTGTGGAACTGCAAATCACTTTGTCAAAAAGTGTACTTTTGAGCCAAGAGAGAAAAATGAAGGCAATCTTGTTCGCAAAGATAAGACCAAGGCTCCACAAAACAAGAACTACGCTGGAAGGGTCCCAAGAGCTCTCTATGTTCAAGAAGGGACCGTGTTGGAAACGTACATCTCTAGAGATGAAGGAGAAGATGAAGTGGTAGGTGTGGCCTACATTGTCATAGATACTTCTTCCTCTTCATCGGTCTCTCTATTTGAATCCCCAATGAGAACACGCCTATCGGACCTACATGTCTCATGGCAAAAGCCGCTTCGGTAATCCCTTCCAACTCCAAAGCTATTGTCACTAATACTCATTCATATTGGATTGTGTTGAGAACAATTGTGAGGATGATGACAACGCAATAGAGTTAGACTCTTGGTTGGCTAGCCTTAAAGGTGAAATCAAAGAAAAGGTGAATGCCCTTTTAAGGCAACTTGATGACGCTAACTCAGAAATCATCACGATCTTGGAAAGCTATGAAGGTCACTCTAGCAATGACAAAGAGCTTGAAAAGGCCCTTAAAGATGAGCGCTCCATTAGAGCCTCTCTTGAGGAGAAATTATCTGGTCTTGAAGAGACTTATGCTATGATTTATGCTAGGTGGGTATGAAATTAACAGGAAAATCAAGTCCCTCTGATTTGATCAAAGTGACATGAATTTGAGTTATGTTTTGGCATAAATACTTGTGAGAATCGTTCCACAAATTATAATACTCAAATACACATTAAGTTGGATTTTACCTTGTGGGAAAAAACACTTGTAGAGCTATCATTAGATTCTACATTGTCACTGTCTAGAGGGATGGCAGACGCATAACCGGCTTCTGAGTCATTCCCCACCTTCAAAGTAGGGAGTATGGACTTAGGAGTGGAGCTAATAAGCCGTGGAGCCGGCTTCGGATAGACTATGCTGACAAAGTGGTAGTCGGACGTGCCACTCTCCCGGGAGAAAATAGAGATAGCTCAAGCTTCAACGTAGTACTCCTGTAGATCTTTATTGGCCTCCATGTAAGTGTAGGTCAGATAGCATCTATTTTTCGCGTTGATCTTGTTATCAACATGGTGAAGGGTGGGTGGCGTAGAACTTATGAATTCTCTGCATAGACCCAGTGCGGTGGGAGTAAGTCGACAAATATTTTGATGCCACCGACGGGGATGAGGTAGGAGACGGCTCCATCAATGATGGCGGTGCCAAAGGTGATGGTCTCACTGATGCCATCGATTGATCCCACTCGGAACGAAACCCCGGACGTCGCTGGCCCCACGGTGGGTGCCAACTGTTAGAGTATCGGGAACGAGGACATGGTATGGGGTTCCATATTCCGGAGGTAGACCATGGGGGCTAGCATGAGCAGCTCGGTTGATGGATGCACAATGTTTTACCCAGTTTCAGGCACCACAACAATGGCGGCGCCCTAAGTCCTCCCGTATTATTATTAGCGTAAATGCCTTATACAGGTTGCAATGTAGTTGTATTCGTATGCCCGTAGGCTCTCATAGTCCGGCTTTATATAAGCAGCTGTGCTAGAGCTTACAAGAACTATCCTAGCAGTATAATATAGGGAAACCTATAAATAGATGGTCACGGTGTCCTCCTTGTACAACAAGTCGTACCCCCGATGGGCCTCAGTCTCTAGGCCTTCATTAGCCGGATGACGTGTCTTATGCTTCGTCCTGGTGGGCCGCCCTGAGAGTCCTCCTGCCTCATAGCTCGTGGGCCCTGGCAGTCCGGATTTATTCTTATGTCGGAGGTATATGTAATACCTAGACCACCCCAGGCATGGCTTCTTACCCATGGAAACTCTCTAGGATCTCTAGATTGTCCCCCCCCTACACAAACAATTTTTTTCTGTGCACTTTGTCCTCACTCATGCACACTCGAGATGGACTTCCCCATTAGTCACCCATCATCAAATCGCTCCGGGCCAAGCATGCTTAACCTCAGAGTTCTTTGAAGATAAGATTCCATAAAAGAAGGTATATCTTGTTGATATGAGTATCCTATCTATCCTATTAAGCTCTAGGCCAGGATATCATACGATGCCTATTTGCCTTATCCCCAAACACGGGTCCATGAGATGCAGCCAGGTAAGGTTTGTGTGTTACCTAGCTGGCAACCCCTCTAGTGCAATCTTGCTTTGCCCCGAAGAATTAGATTTTTGATATTTTTGCCCCCCTGTAAATAGGTATTTTTCGCGAAGCAAAACAGTTAAAAACAACAACAGGCTCGATGCACTGGAGTAATAGGTTAGTCTAAGAAAATAATGTAAAACAATATAAAACCATAGGAAAAAACATGTATAATGGTATATATATATAATAATAACATATATCAATGAAAAAAATCTAAATACACTTGGGACGTATCAGCGCAACACACTTAGGATGGGTTCTCACTGTGTCTTTGTGATGATCTTGTGATAGCAATGCCGTTCTACCAGAGGCAAAGATCTTACAACATTGGTAGGGTTGTGTTAGCCTCATATCAGCTCCCTCATGGCGATAGCCTACATGAAAAAGGTTAAACGGAGGTTAAGCTCGTGGATGGGCGTCCCAGTAAGCTGATGCGCAGGAAGCCGGATTCTAGAAGAACCCGGACCACGGCCCAAAGTGGTGTGGCTTGGAGAAGAAGACAGATTCCTTACTTTCCAAGTTAGATACTTTACGTAGTCTTCTAGGTTTCCTTTCTGTAAGCCCTAACCCGGCTATCTATATAAAGCCGGACGGGAGGGATGAAACACAGACAACAATTAGCTAGAAGCCAACTCGCCGAGAAGTTGATCCTCCCCGAGTTAGCGAATCTATACTCATATTGTACTTTGTATAGTTCAGGCTTCAGCCCTGATTTAGTGAGACTGCAGGAGTAGGAACGCCGCCTAGTTGCATCGTACCGAACCTGGGTAAAACCTGGTGTTCTCGATTATCGTACTACCACGTCCCCCACGTCTCTACCCGTAGGCTCATGGCATCCCCGTCTATGATCCTTACTACGATGTCTCGACATTCAGTACGACACAACTAGGCGGCGTTCCTACTCATGCAATCTCACTAAATCAGGGCTGAAGCCTGAAGTATACAAAGTACAATGTTAGTATGGTTTCGCTAACTCGGCGAGGATCAACTTCTCGGAGAGTTACCTTCTAGCTAATTTTCTATCTGTTCTTGCTCCCATCCGGCTTTATATAGATAGCCGGATTAGGGCTTACAGAAAGGAAACCTAGAAGTCTACGGAAAGTATCTAACTTCGAAGGTAAGGAATCTGTCTTCTCCTCCAAGCAGCACCATGTTGGGCCGTGGTCTGGGTTCTTCTAGAATCCGGCTTCCTGTGCGTCAGCTTACTGGGTCGCCCAATGGACTATGATCCATCACCTATGGGCCACCCTGGTAATCCGGTCTTAGGCCAATCCCGGACATACCCCTAATCGGAATATATCCGACAGTAACCCCCAAGAAGGATTAAGACTTCATTCTACCGCTCTTCGTGTATTGGCATTCTTTGTCGGCGTTTTTTCTTAATTCTTCTTTCACCAAAAAAAATTTTTGACCCAAAACTCGGATTTTACCAAAGTTCGGCTTTTCTTCCACGAGCCTTCACATAGAAAGAACCTCGTGACATCAGCAACAAAATCCGGCTGATGTCACGGACGTTTGGGTTCAGTCAAAACCTGAAAACCATATCCTCTAACAAATTCTCTCGCAGGAAACGGGGAGATAGCAGTAATCACCCCGTCCCCTCATTTCCTGGAATTTTCGGGCGTTACACGCGTCACGCATCTAATGGCTAAAATAGCCGTTGGAACTAATCTCCATGCGTTTCTAGCTATAAATAGCCATCTCGGGGGCTCTGTTCTTCTCTTCTTCTTCCATCTTCCTCCTCGAGCACACAGAGCACCAACCTTAGCACGCAGAGCTTGTTCCAGAGAACACAGAGACCCGAGCCCCCAAGGTCTTCTCCGAAAAGATCATCGGAGGATCCAACTCACAACCGTGCCGCCAAAATATGGTCGCTGGAGATTCTCCCCACGCCAACGATTTGGCGAGCGCCGCCGTGGAGATTGAGGATATCACCAACGACTTAGACCCTCTCCTCGACTCTCCCCCGCGCACCGCTACGACCGCGCCGGAGGGAGCCACCAGCAAGCCGGCAGGCGGGGATCAACCTCCCACAGCTGGAACTATGCCACCGCCATCGACTAATCCTCCTCCTTCTCCTCCATTTCTCGAGCCTACAGAGGAGGAAAATACTTCCCACGGCGATGAGGACGTCGCTGCTTCCGCCACTGCCGGAGGCAAGGACGATGGGGAGGAAAATGCCGGCAATTGGAGCCACTGCAATGTGGTTCCAACCCTCCTCCCGGGAATGGAGAAGGACGGCTTCGTGCTCAAGGACAAGTGGCGAGTGGGCGAGGACGATTCCGAGCCTTCTCCACAACCCAGCGAACGCGTTCTGCTGGCTTCCCATGTCAACAGAGGTATTGTCGCACCCGGACTTCTAGGGGATACTCACAGTCCGTTAAACAGTAGATAAATGGCTTACGGGGCATACCGGCACCCGCATCTCAATATGAGCAGGCCAACACGTAACCGTGTGACAACCATTCTCTTACTATTCATCGTCTGCGCAAACCATCCCATAGAAATCCAGATACTTCCGTTGACGTACTTCAAACATACACACATGGTACGTCAACGGCATTGGAACAAGTGATATCACAACAGATCTCTACGACACAAAAGATTGAAATAAGTTGCAAATAGCTCTCACTAGAGCAGAGATAGCAAATACAATCATCCAGAGGACACATGTCCCAACAATTCATCATTACATCACAGCGGAAGCATTCAAAAGGTCTGAGTACAGACAAGATCCAAATAGGCCGGAAACGAACAGACGGAGCCCATCCACGAAGTCTCGGGTCCTGCCCGGGTTCGCTATCTACTCGTCAGCAGTCTCGTCATACTCCACGTAGTAGCCACCATGAGGATCCTCGGAAACGTAGTCTGCGGAAACCACAGCCCCAAAGGGGTCAGTACATAAACGTACTGGCAAGCAAGACTCACAGTTCACCAAAGTGTAACCCGTCAACACCAAGCACAGATGCTTTGGGTTCAACGGAAGAAAAGGGGGTATAAAAGATGCTGCAACTGGCTGCTCTGACCAACTACAGAACATACTACAACTTCCGGCTAACAGAAAGGAGATAAGATAGCGTATCGTAACCAACTATAACTAACTCCAAACAAACCCATCCTGGATCTCGCCCCTTATCCAAAGAAGCAATCCGAGGATAACTCACACAGTTGGATTAGTGAGGGTTCAGATGGTGTGTCATCAAGCCTATTACTAGTCAGATTGTTAATCATTAGGTTTAAGTTGTCCTCAGTACTTGTTAGCCAGTACTTTCACCAAGTAGTCCATAACCGCGGAAAACACGGCTTCTCGAGAAGATTTATCCCTGCAGGGGTGCACCAATTTGGCCGTACACGTAAGAATAACCCGCCAGATGGGAAGGCCTTTCCCACCAAGCGGGGCACTCAACACAACTCAACTCTTCTTCGCATCAAGCCCAAAGAACCCCGTGCAGTGAGCGCACGGCTAATCAAGCCCCACGAAGAAAAGGGGACCCTCATAGCACTCTAAGAACGTGTCTCCCTAAATGCCGACTACAAAAGTTCCACCCTGGCCTAGGCTCGCAAAAACATGCATGCGGCAAATGGAACACCCGAACTAAATGAGGCGATTTGGACGAGATGCGAATCGAATCAAATTGAGGGGGGCGCCCATACACGCTTCCCACATGCGGTTAGTGCACTCATCATGGATCAGTAGACAAGACCCTTTTCCTAATTAGGGTCGACACTAGCAGGCCTCAAAACCACGCAGGGCCTCCTGCCGGTGCCTTATCATCAAACTATTATTTAACCATAACATTAGCATGATTGATTGATTAAACATCGAGCCCCTAGAACATAATAGAAATGTAGTAACAGAAAGTAACGGGTAACAGACTCGAGCAAAACAACCCTAAGCATGCTAGTAAGACACGGGCAACAAGCAAAGGGGTTATAGGTGTGGAGGTGAGGCAATATCAGGGTTCAGGATATCATGTGATAGGATCGAACAGAAGCAACTATTCATAGGGCTAGCAGAATAGACAACGGAAAGTATCGGTATCCAATGTTGAAAGGAACACAATGGTTCATGTGAGTGAATACTTGCCTGCAAACCCAGTAGCCTGGTACTGAGCTAAGTCCTCAGAAGGGGTGTCGTAAGTATCGTCGGTCTCAACGTCGTCGTCCATCGAGAAGAAGCAAACAAACAACACAGAGAGACAAACAATAAATAACATGGCATAGTGCACAAACATGGGATGATGCATGACCATTTAATTGATGCATCAAAATAAACTAGTTGACAAGATAACATGTTTAAATGGACCCATATGCAATTTGGATTGCATATGGAAAGCCCATGAATTATGGTTGAAATAATTGTTTTACAACTAATCATCATGTGTAAGTGAATTAGCATGATGCATGGATGAGGAAAACAGAAAAATAACAACAATAGAACAATTTTGAAATAAGGTTTACCAAGTTTGGAAATTCATTTATTAAGTTATGGAATTTTGGTTCCTTAAAGGTGTCACACAAGCATTTGTTGTTTTCACCACTTTTAATTGTTCAAAACAGATAACCAAGTTCATATCTGAAAAGAACACAAAGTTTTGGGTGGAATACATGTTTCACTTGTTGAAAAAGGATTTGGAATAAATTACTTATGAATTAAGCAAGTTTAAACAAGAATTAAATGAATTTAATTCAAACATGAACTTATTTGAATTTTTATTTGTGCACAACATTAGATGAAGTTCATATTTGAAAAGTTTATACTTTTAGGGTTGGAAAACATATTTTATATGTCCCAAAAGAAATTAATTTGACCAAGTTATGAATTTAACAATTTTTAAATGATTTAAACAAGGTTTAAACTATTTAACCAATTTTAATTATTCAAAACATGAAACAAAATTTATATTTGGAAAGGTGGTTTAATTTTGCATGGAAAACATATTTCATTTGTTGAAATTGGATTTAAAATGAGAAAGTTATTATTTTGGCAATTTTAAATGCAATAATTAAGAAACAGTTGTTTTCAGCAATTTAAATTATTCAAAACAGCAAACAAAGTTGATATTTGGAAAGTACATGAAAAATTGATTGGAAAACATATTTAGTTTATTGAATTTGGAATTTTTATGCCCAGGTTATGAATTTTGCAAAATTAAGTGAATTGAACAAGTTTTCAAATATTGCACCAATTTAAAATATTCAAAACAGTAAACAAATTGCATTGAAAAGCTTGAAAACATGTAGCAAATGTTTCACTGAACATTTTGAGCTATTAAACATAATTTTTGGGTTATTATTGAATTTATTATGCAATTTTCCATAATCATTCTTATTCTGCCATTTTTAGTAAACAGAGGGAAACATGCTCAAAATTAATTCAATTGTGACCAAATAAAATACCAATGTGTAGAGTTTTTTTAGAAAAATTTTTAGAGCCCAAGTTTGCTTAAATTGGATGAACCAAACTTAAGTTATGAAATTCCAAAGTTTCCAATTTTTATGGCATTTTCAGTAATTAATTATTTAGTGCAAAAAGTATTACAGAAACATGTTGCAATTTTGCTACTAATGGAAAGAGCACAAGATTTTAGATCCACAGGAATTTGAATCATTCAATTTGGAGCAAAATTCAATTTTATATGGATTTTAGAATTAATTGCTCAGATCTCTGTTTCTGAAATTCGGGCAGAAAAAGAAAAACAGAAATAAAAGGGTGTGGCTTGGGGGAATCAAACCCTGGACCTGTGGCTTGCGCACAAGGGTCCTAGCCAGTGGGGTGCGGTTCAGTTTCGTGACAGAGAGGGGAACTCAGTGGGGTTATGGTTCAGATTCGGGTGGTTTTTCAACTGAACCTCAAATCGGTTCTGCACCTCGACAGAGAGAAGGCCGCCGGCGGTCTTCTGCTCGCCGGAGGGCGCCGTGGCGTGGTGCTGTGCTGTGCGGGTGCTGCGTGCGCTGCGAAGGGAGAAGGGAGAGGCAGGGAAGGAGAGAGGCGACGAGGGGAAGGGGCTCACCTCGAGCGGGGACAGAGGGAGGCGGAGCAGGTGGCCGGCGGCGACTTGTTGAGGATGGCGGCGGCGCTCCGGGCAGTCCCCGTCCGCGCCGAGGGGTTGGGGAGGTAGAGGGCGCCGGGGAGGTTCCATTCCCGCGCTCGCCCGGGCCGGAGGGAGCCTCCAACGGCGGCGATCACCGGAGAGAAGTGGGAGATTTTCGGGTGGGTTCAGGTTCAGTGAAATACAGAGACTTGGAGCAGAGAAGTAGATGAGAGGGAGAGGGGAGAGAATGGAGGCGAGGAGAGGGAAGAAGGGAGAAGGAGAGGGCAGAGGGGAACCCTAGGGTTAGCTATATGGAAGGAGGGGGGAGCTGCACCGTTCGCTGCACCTCTGCAGCTACGTGGAGGCGCTGGATGGATGCCGTACAGGGAAGAAGAAGAAGTGGGTGGGTCGAAGGGGTATGGGCTAAGGGGAGTTGGGCTGGGCCTGGTGTGCCTCTCTCTGTGTGCTGTTTGTTTTATTATTTTTCTTGCTATTATTATTTTTTGCTGAAACTGAAAAAGAGAAAAAGGAAGTGTTTTTATGGTTTAGAATAATTAGGAAAATTTTTGTATAATTGGATTTTTGGTAACAGCAACATGTGCATGTTTTGGTTTTCAAAAAGTTCAAATATTTTGTTGTTTGTAAATTTAATTGAATTTAGATGATTTTGACATTAAGTGAATAAGGGTGACATTAAGCAATTTAAAAGATTTTGAATTCAAGTTTATTTGAAACAAAGGATTTAGTTGTTTTGTAATTTTCATAAAATTCAAAAGGGTTGCTGTTTGGAGATTGCTTGGAGAAATAATTGAATTTGAAAAGGAATTTTAATTAAGTGAATTTGCTATTAAATGAATTAATGAACTTGAACAATTTGATGGCTTGAAATTTATTGTTTAATGGAAACACATGATGGAAGTGTTTTGGTCATTTTCATAATTTTCAAAAGAGATGCTGTTTTGGAAATTAATTGAATTTGAAAAGGGTTTGGTATTAAATGAATTTTTGATAGAAACAAAACAATAGTTTTGGAATCACAACTTTAATGGAAACAATTGATTGTTTTGATTTGAAATATCATTTTGGAAATTGTAACATCACAAGTATGAAACAAGAGGTTTAAAATTTGGTTTGAAATTCAAATAGAAAATAAAGGAAAACAAGCGAAAACAGTTGGAAAACAAAGCAAAACAGAGGAAAACAAATGGAAAACAAGCAAAACAAATGCAATGAACATGATGTCATGATGCAAAACATAAAATAACAGAGAGCAAACATTCTAATGGCTGTTTTTCATACTTGGGATGTTACAAAACGCCCCCCTTGAAGGAATCGCGCCCCGAGATTCCTACTGAGAAAAGAAAAGGTCCGGATACTTCTTGCGAAGATCCTCTTGAGCCGTGACACGTGAAACACATCGTGCACCTTGGATAGTTTTTCTGGAAGTTCAAAACGATAGGCATTCCTGGCAACTCTTCTGGAAAGATGTTAGGGAATTTGGAAACCACCGGAACATTTTCAATTAAAGGAAGTGGTTTTGCATCGAGGGTGTATAGGTGGAAAGAATTTGATTCATTTGGAGAATAGACTATCTGGCCAGAAAGGTGGAACAGAGTTATTGATTAGACGCCGGTAGAAGAACTAAAGTGGAAAGCAACAACAATGTTTCAACGGACGAAAAGGATGTTGAGAAGAACATGATATCAACATCGGGAAAACACGAGATCAAAACACTCCTGAGGTATTACGGAAAACCCATCCGGGTTTCTAAAGGATCAATATCTACTGCTTAAGGAATAGAGGATCTGCTTCCGGGGCTTACACGCCTCCGTTCTCAATCATGAGTAGGCAACACGATAAATCATGTCACAACCACCTCCATTCCTATGGTCTAGTAGATATAACCATCCTAGAGAAACCAGGATACGTGAAATCCTAACTTGAAAGTTTAGATGAGAAGGGAAAACAACGTTGCACTTCCTTACAGAAAAGGGTGGGTGGGTGGGGAAAGAAGAAAAATGACAGAATTCCTACTCTCACGTTTCATTTTTCCTATATAGCTACAAAATAGTTTCTAGACTCAACTGCGACCAGTGAAAAGGGATCCTACAGGCAGACAGGCTCTGATACCATTTGTCGCACCCGGACTTCTAGGGGATACTCACAGTCCGTTAAACAGTAGATAAATGGCTTACGGGGCATACCGCCACCCGCATCTCGATATGAGCAGGCCAACACGTAAACGTGTGACAACCATTCTCTTACTATTCATCGTCTGCGCAAACCATCCCATAGAAATCCAGATACTTCCGTTGACGTACTTCAAACATACACACATGGTACGTCAACGGCATTGGAACAAGTGATATTACAACAGATCTCTACGACACAAAAGATTGAAATAAGTTGCAAATAGCTCTCACTAGAGCAGAGATAGCAAATACAATCATCCAGAGGACACATGTCCCAACAATTCATCATTACATCACAGCGGAAGCATTCAAAAGGTCTGAGTACAGACAAGATCCAAATAGGCCTAAGAGGCCGGAAACGAACAGACGGAGCCCATCCACGAAGTCTCGGATCCTGCCCGGGTCCGCTATCTACTCGTCAGCAGTCTCGTCATACTCCACGTAGTAGCCACCATGGGGATCCTCGGAAACGTAGTCTGCGGAAACCACAGCCCCAAAGGGGTCAGTACATAAACGTACTGGCAAGCAAGACTCACAGTTCACCAAAGTGTAACCCGTCAACACCAAGCACAGATGCTTTGGGTTCAACGGAAGAAAAGGGGGTATAAAAGATGCTGCAACTGGCTTCTCTGACCAACTACAGAACATACTACAACTTCCGGCTAACAGAAAGGAGATAAGATAGCGTATCGTAACCAACTATAACTAACTCCAAACAAACCCATCCTGGATCTCGCCCCTTATCCAAAGAAGCAATCCGAGGATAACTCACACAGTTGGATTAGTGAGGGTTCAGATGGTGTGTCATTAAGCCTATTACTAGTCAGATTGTTAATCATTAGGTTTAAGTTGTCCTGAGTACTTGTTAGCCAGTACTTTCACCAAGTAGTCCATAACCGCGGAAAACACGGCTTCTCGAGAAGATTTATCCCTGCAGGGGTGCACCAATTTGGCCGTACACGTAAGAATAACCCGCCAGATGGGAAGGCCTTTCCCACCAAGCGGGGCACTCAACACAACTCAACTCTTCTTCGCATCAAGCCCAAAGAACCCCGTGCAGTGAGCGCACGGCTAATCAAGCCCCACGAAGAAAAGGGGACCCTCATAGCACTCTAAGAACGTGTCTCCCTAAATGCCGACTACAAAAGTTCCACCCTGGCCTGGGCTCGCAAAAACATGCATGCGGCAAATGGAACACCCGAACTAAATGAGGCGATTTGGACGAGATGCGAATCGAATCAAATTGAGGGGGGCGCCCATACACGCTTCCCACATGCGGTTAGTGCGCTCATCATGGATCAGTAGACAAGACCCTTTTCCTAATTAGGGTCGACGCTAGCAGGCCTCAAAACCACGCAGGGCCTCCTGCCGGTGCCTTATCATCAAATTATTATTTAACCATAACATTAGCATGATTGATTGATTAAACATCGAGCCCCCAGAACATAATAGAAATGTCGTAACAGAAAGTAACGGGTAACAGACTCGAGCAAAACAACCCTAAGCATGCTAGTAAGACACGGGCAACAAGCAAAGGGGTTATAGGTGTGGAGGTGAGGCAATATCAGGGTTCAGGATATCATGTGATAGGATCGAACAGAAGCAACTATTCATAGGGCTAGCAGAATAGACAACGGAAAGTATCGGTATCCAATGTTGAAAGTAACACAATGGTTCATGTGAGTGAATACTTGCCTGCAAACCCAGTAGCCTGGTACTGAGCTAAGTCCTCAGAAGGGGTGTCGTAAGTATCGTCGGTCTCAACGTCGTCGTCCATCGAGAAGAAGCAAACAAACAACGCAGAGAGACAAACAATCAATAACATGGCATAGTGCACAAACATGGGATGATGCATGACCATTTAATTGATGCATCAAAATAAACTAGTTGACAAGATAACATGTTTAAATGGACCCATATGCAATTTGGATTGCATATGGAAAGCCCATGAATTATGGTTGAAATAATTGTTTTACAACTAATCATCATGTGTAAGTGAATTAACAAGATGCATGGATGAGGAAAACATAAAAATAACAACAATAGAACAATTTTGAAATAAGGTTTACCAAGTTTGGAAATTCATTTATTAAGTTATGGAATTTTGGTTCCTTAAAGGTGTCACACAAGCATTTGTTGTTTTCACCACTTTTAATTGTTCAAAACAGATAACCAAGATCATATCTGAAAAGAACACAAAGTTTTGGGTGGAATACATGTTTCACTTGTTGAAAAAGGATTTGGAATAAATTACTTATGAATTAAGCAAGTTTAAACAAGAATTAAATGAATTTAATTCAAACATGACCTTATTTGAATTTTTATTTGTGCACAACATTAGATGAAGTTTATATTTGAAAAGTTTATACTTTTAGGGTTGGAAAACATATTTTATATGTCCCAAAAGAAATTAATTTGACCAAGTTATGAATTTAACAATTTTTAAATGATTTAAACAAGGTTTAAATTATTTAACCAATTCTAATTATTCAAAACATGAAACAAAATTTATATTTGGAAAGGTGGTTTAATTTTGCATGGAAAACATATTTCATTTGTTGAAATTGGATTTAAAATGAGCAAGTTATTATTTTGGCAATTTTAAATTCAATAATTAAGAAACAGTTGTTTTCAGCAATTTAAATTATTCAAAACAGCAAACAAAGTTGATATTTGGAAAGTACATGAAAAATTGATTGGAAAACATATTTAGTTTGTTGAATTTGGAATTTTTATGCCCAAGTTATGAATTTTGCAAAATTAAGTGAATTGAACAAGTTTTCAAATATTGCACCAATTTAAAATATTCAAAACAGTAAACAAATTGCATTGAAAAGCTTGAAAACATGTAGCAAATGTTTCACTGAACATTTTGAGCTATTAAACATAATTTTTGGGTTATTATTGAATATATTATGCAATTTTCCATAATCATTCTAATTCTGCCATTTTTAGTAAACAGAGGGAAACATGCTCAAAATTAATTCAATTGTGACCAAATAAAATAACAATGTGTAGAGTTTGTTAAGACAAATTTTTAGAGCCCAAGTTTGCTTAAATTGGATGAACCAAACTTAAGTTATGAAATTCCAAAGTTTCCAATTTTTATGGCATTTTCAGTAATTAATTATTTAGTGCAAAAAGTATTAAAGAAACATGTTGCAACTTTGTTACTAATGGAAAGAGCACAAGATTTTAGATCCACAGGAATTTGAATCATTCAATTTGGAGCAAAATTCAATTTTATATGGATTTTAGAATTAATTGCTCACATCTCTGTTTCTGAAATTCGGGCAGAAAAAGAAAAACAGAAATAAAAGGGTGTGGCTTGGGGGAATCGAACCCTGGACCTGTGGCTTGCGCACAAGGGTCCTAGCCAGTGGGGTGCGGTTCAGTTTCATGACAGAGAGGGGAACTCGGTGGGGTTATGGTTCAGATTCGGGTGGTTTTTCAACTGAACCTCAAATCGGTTCTGCACCTCGACAGAGAGAAGGCCGTCGGCGGTCTTCTGCTCGCCGGAGGGCGCCGTGGCGTGGTGCTGTGCGGTTGTAACATCCCTGATTTTTGGAAAACTCAAAAATCACAAAAATTTGAAACTTTTTGTTTTCATGATTAAGCAAGTCACCAAAAACCAAATAAAAGGAGGAAATAAAAGAAAACAATATGTAATTGGAATAAAGAATCCAAACTTCCTTAATTCCATAAACTCTAAAACTCTTTTCAAAAATAAATTTATTATTATATAAAGGGAATATCTTTTTATTAACAAACCTTTACCAAAAATGTTTACAACATCAATATTAATCTGAAGATATTTTATGGCATCAAAAATCAAATATTTATAACCCTTAATAAAGTTCTAAGCCTCAAAAATATTTGATGAGAATAAAATGTTTTAATAATAACTTTTAGTTGTTATTCCAAGTTTTAAACATGAAGGGGTGAAAATGAAATGCAATGCTTTGAAAATAACATAACAAAAGATTTTGAAAACAATATCATGACTTGTGGTTTTATTCTAAATTTTATTGATCAACAATATTAATAATTTGATATGAACTAATTAAATAGCATTAAGTTACTATTAATAAATCCTTCATATCCTAAAATTATTAATTATGAAAATGGTTTGAAAATGACTTCCAAAAATATTATTTGAAATGTTTAATGTCTCTACAAATTTATTTAATCAAAAACCCCATTTTACTATTTTAAAATGGTATTAAGTACTATTAGTGAATTAATTATATTTTCAAAACATAAAAGAGATGAAAACTCTTTGAAATGGTTTTGGAAAATGGTATTTGATCTTTATAAAGCCACTGAAATTATATTTGACTAATAATTGTATTTTATAATTTTCTAAATTAAAAAAATCACATTAAGCTCTATTAAGGAATTATTTCAATTTTCAAAATTCAAAAATAAAAATATTTTTAAAGTTTACAAAAATGGTACTGTTAAAAAGTATTTGAAATAATATGATTTTAGAATTTTGTTTCATGTTAATTGGAGGTATAAAACAGAAGATATAAAATAAACAAGGAAACAGAAAAATAAAAATAAAAATGATGACGTCATGCTGACGTCACATCGTCTTCTTCCTCTTCCTAACGTTTCCAAACTGAATTGAAGGAGAAATAAATCCCCTTGATTCTTCCGTTTCTTCCTCCGATTGAATGCCCCGAGCCCTTCCACTTTATAGCCATTGCCTTCTCTCCGCTTTCCCCCTCTTTTTCCCTCGAAACCTTACCCGAGGCCATCGGAATTCGTCACCGGAGTAGTTTCGGGCCGCCGCCGTCTTCCTCCATTCCAACCACAGCAGGAGGTCCCCGGCTCCCGTCCTTTCCCCCCTCTCGTTACCATTGTCCCCGCTAACATTTTGAAGATGTTGCTCGATGTTTTTCCGCAGGGAAATCGTCCGCGCGGTGCACGCCCGAAGGCCGCCGGAGTCGCGCCGCCTCCTTCCACGAGTCGCCGTTGCCTGAGTGTCGAAAAGGGGTCACCGAGGTCTCCATGATTCTCGCCATTTCGCGCTGAGTCTCATCGTGTCTTCCCCGAGCCCGGAGGACCACCGCAGCGCCCTAGTCGTCCAGTTTTGAGCCTCCGGCCACCGGAGCACCACCGTCCCTGCCATCTCCGGCCACCAGAGCGCCACCACGGTGAGCTCCTTCCTCCCTGTCCTTTAGATCCAGATCCAACGGACGAGATTAGTTCACATATGCGAAGAGGTATCAGCCAATGGCATTGCGCCACGTCGGATGTGTGTTATTTTGTTACCCGTCGCCCAAAGCAGCGTGAAACCAGCCCAGGCCCAGTCCCTGCCCGTCGCCCTGCGCGGCAAATAGCAGATCCGAACCCAGCCCACCTCTGGATTTTATTCCGGAATAAAATTTAAATGGCAGTTTTGCAGAATAGTCCCTAGAACTTAGAAACATCATATCTTTTAAACCACTTAGCCAAATTTAGCAATCTTGGACTTTTTGAAAAGCCCCTGACATCTAGAAACTTTTGGCACTGGCCAAATTTAAATTTGACAAACTTAAATCTGTTCAAATTTAAATATGCTTGTTTGATGAAATTTGGCATAATTCAAATTCTACAAATCCAAAAATTGTAAATAAAATATATTTGGAAACCTTAGGATGTGTACTTTCATAACCTATGTCCCAAAATAATATTTGAACAAATTAAAATTGAATTTAGAATTTAGTTGTCTATTTGAGTATTTTTGACATAGATTAATTTCTATAAATATTTTCAATATAGTTCCTTTTGCAAAATTGTTCCATTTGACAACCTTGGACCAGAAAAACCTTACCCAACCATTTTGGACACCCTTGGACCATGACCATGTATTTTAGCCAAAAATCCATCATAGTAGTCCATCTAGTTATTATATCTTAGATTTTGTTTCTATTTCTTTCTACCATTGTTTGTTGTGGCCATTTTTGGATCCAAGACCAAGTCCCTAAAATTACCAAGTAGTGAACCTCAAACACTAGCACCTTAGTATTCTATCTACTTCTCCATTCTCCCATTCTTGCTTCAAGAATTCACCAAGCTAGCAAATTGGAGATCAAGACTCAAGCACAAGAAGAAAACCTCATCTCCATCTTGGTGGCAACATGAAGAGCTATGAGGAATATCATTGAAGAAGTTGAAGGAAGGACTTAGACTCCACAGCAACTAGAAGCAACTCCATGAAGTACAAGAGTGTAGAAATCCAGAAGAAAACATCTCCCTCTCTCTTTCTATATTTCTTCCTATTTCTTTTCTAATTGACTTAGTGGTATTTGTGACCATCCCATACCTAAACCAAGTAGTGAAGTGAAGATCATGAAGATTTATCAAGTACAAGAGGAGCCTCACCACAAGGAGGAAACTACAATAGAAGCATGAAGATGAACTTCAAGAACACAAGCATATGAAGACTTGGAGCAATTCACACAAGTTGAAGAATAACAAGTTGTTTTTGTCCAACCATTGACCCAAATGGAAAATCCAAGACTTAGTAATATTTTACCTTTGATGAGGAAGTTAGTAGGCCTACCCTAACCACAATGGAAAATACTAACATAGTCACTCAAATATTTTTGAAGGTGAATATGACCAAGTGTTTGCATGTATTACTTTAGATGAAGAAGTAATATGTTTATTCTTAGTGAACTCTTGGAACTTCCTCGACAAGTATGGTTATAATAAAGTTAGATCACATCAAACTCAACCTAGTCCTTCCCAAGTAAACCATTGGAATTTCCTTAACAAGTATTGAACTCAAATCTTGACCTTGCCCTAGCCAACTTGGTCCAACTCCTTTGTTATGTTATTTGCTCTGTTTGCTTTCTCCACCTATGTGTTTGATTGCTAGGATGTTTGTTTATTTTGTTATTGTGTTTTCAATGAATAGATTGTACGGAGAGCAACGATCTTTTGTGAAGAGAGTGTGATATCTTCACCAACTTCAACAAGGCAAGTAACACACCATCAACTACCCATTATTTTCTATATGCATTAGTTGATTTTGAGTAGTATGCATGATAGGGATTTTTAATAAGTTATACTATGCTATGCTATTATCCTAGTAGTGTGTAGCCATCTCTTTTACCCTTGTTATTTTGATAGCCTTAGAACTTAGTGGATGCTATGCAATATTACAAATTGTTTTACTAGATGTTGAGGAAAAATCCTAAGTATAACTAATGAATGAACCACCTGGGTGGAAGTGGTAAGACTGGGTTATGTTGAGTGTTTCCTCAGGGCCCTTATCTAAGGGTTATTCCACTTGAGGTTGTCACTTGCGGATGGCCACCCAGGAACAAAGAGATTACTATGTCCCTCTAAATCTAGTAGCTTCCCGTGCAGCCTTTTGACAATATGGGCTCTGTCTTGATCAATTAAGTTGTGAGGGTTCAGCCCAGGCTTGACAAGCAGATGTAGCAAAATTATAGGTGGAACGGGTCTTGCCGGTGGGTTTGGACTTCTTCTTCTGAAAGATCTCGTCTCAATTCTCTCCTTTCCATGATGCACTCCGGGTGTATAGGATGTTTGGGCTAATTGAAGACAAAGGGTGAAAGTGCACAACCTCTGCAGAGTCAACAAACTAAGATCTTAGCCGTGTCCCCGGTTATGGACAACTATGAGCAGCTGGACAAGGATTGACGGAAGAATCTCATCACCATTTTCAATAAGTAAAATTTTGACCAAGTGAAGAGTATTGTGGTGCTTGGATCTAAATCCAATGTTGCCACCCTTTTGAAAAGAAAAGTTGGTTTTACAAAAGTGATAGGAGAAAACTGGCTTTATGCAAAACTTAGCCAAAAACTCCACTCAGCCAAATAAGCATGTAGTATTAGTCTTGCCATTTATATCCACCATAGTGTTACTTGCCAATACATTAAATTGTATTGACTCCCTTGTGGCTGCATATTCCATATTGCAGATATTTCTGAAGACGAGTGAGGATTTCGTTTAGGATCTCGAGACTATCGCCAACATGTTTTGCCTGTGGCACATGAAGAAGATGGGCTCAATGTTGTACTATGTTTTCCGCTGTATGTCTTTGTTTTCTGCTAGTCATCTAAGACTATGCAAGTTGTAATACTATTTTGTAAAGACTGGATCATGCGATGTAATAGAATTTGATGCATTTGCATGATATTTAATTTTGTACTGTGGTGCTAGCAATTGATCCAGGGACTAGCACAATAAACACAGGTATTCCATCTTTATTAAAAGTTGGGATGCTACAAAATGGTATCAGAGCATTGTGTTGCCTGTAGAATTCGAGACCCTAAGTTTGGGAAATACCCTAGGATTGAAAAAAAATTCTATGTTCAAACTTTCTATAAACAAAACAATTATCTTAATTCTTCTCATATCCTCTCATCTATAATTCACCTTCAAAATTTTCTAGATGACCTACCTTTTGAATACCCTCAAGGCAAGATTGTTGATGACCCTTCCATGAAGTGCAAGAAGTATTTTCACCATATGAAGCCTTACACTCAAGATTTTTGAAGAATCTGAAGAAAAACTTAGACTTCACAACAATCAAGAACACCCCAAGATATTGAGAGAAGATTTTTGAAGAAACTCAAGAAGATATAGATGAGACCACCAATATAGTTACTTTGTTAGAACAACGTTAATGTGTTAGAGTATTGATCATACCAATGAGTGTGGTATGACAATATTAGTTGTTTTATAAAACCTTGTTGTTTGGTGTGAAGATTGTTTGTTATGTGTTGTTTGTAAGATGAGTTTCCTTGATGTGCTATTTTGGATAAGAACCTTCCTTAGCCATCTTTATAAATCTCTACTCATTCCTACTAGACCAAACCCAACACCATACTCATTCACCAACCATAGTGAGAACCATTTGGAATCATACAACCTTTACCATATTGATACACAAGCCATCCCATTTGAGGAATGCTAGTATCAAATTGCTTTCTTCTGTGTGAAGGAACAATCACATCCATGATCAATGCCAACTGCCAAATAAGAAGTATCAAGCCAATCAACAAGTGAAGAAAGACAAGTGAACCCCAAGTTGCATGAGCTATGAAGATTTCAGAGCCAACTACACCAAGAGAAGAAGTAATGAAGAAACACAACTACCCAGTTTGTGTTACATGAGAGTTTGTTTAGAAATAGCATGACGTTTGCCTTCAAGGATGACAACAACAAGATGGAAGATTGTCAAGAATATCAAAAGACCAAGTTGAGAGTGAACCAAAGGCTTTTGTTTGACCCAAAGAGTGACCCCTCAGTGTCAAAGGTAGTTCAACAGACCTATGCTGGTCTACACCTCTACCACAAAGGAAAGATCTACTCAAGCTAATCTAGAATCAATCTACACTCTAATATAATGAAAATAGACTACTCACCAAAGCTTCTTTTAAGGGTGGTAGCCCACCCAGTTGTTCTAGGACCCAGTTACCCAATCTTTCTTTCTAACCTTCCCAAATCTCGGGACGAGATTTCTTTTAAGGGTGGTAGTCTGTAACATCCCTGATTTTTGGAAAACTCAAAAATCACAAAAATTTGAAACTTTTTGTTTTCATGATTAAGCAAGTCACCAAAAACCAAATAAAAGGAGGAAATAAAAGAAAACAATATGTAATTGGAATAAAGAATCCAAACTTCCTTAATTCCATAAACTCTAAAACTCTTTTCAAAAATAAATTTATTATTATATAAAGGGAATATCTTTTTATTAACAAACCTTTACCAAAAATGTTTACAACATCAATATTAATCTGAAGATATTTTATGGCATCAAAAATCAAATATTTATAACCCTTAATAAAGTCCTAAGCCTCAAAAATATTTGATGAGAATAAAATGTTTTAATAATAACTTTTAGTTGTTATTCCAAGTTTTAAACATGAAGGGGTGAAAATGAAATGCAATGCTTTGAAAATAACATAACAAAAGATTTTGAAAACAATATCATGACTTGTGGTTTTATTCTAAATTTTATTGATCAACAATATTAATAATTTGATATGAACTAATTAAATAGCATTAAGTTACTATTAATAAATCCTTCATATCCTAAAATTATTAATTATGAAAATGGTTTGAAAATGACTTCCAAAAATATTATTTGAAATGTTTAATGTCTCTAAAAATTTATTTAATCAAAAACCCCATTTTACTATTTTAAAATGGTATTAAGTACTATTAGTGAATTAATTATATTTTCAAAACATAAAAGAGATGAAAACTCTTTGAAATGGTTTTGGAAAATGGTATTTGATCTTTATAAAGCCACTGAAATTATATTTGACTAATAATTGTATTTTATAATTTTCTAAATTAAAAAAATCACATTAAGCTCTATTAAGGAATTATTTCAATTTTCAAAATTCAAAAATAAAAATATTTTTAAAGTTTACAAAAATGGTACTGTTAAAAAGTATTTGAAATAATATGATTTTAGAATTTTGTTTCATGTTAATTGGAGGTATAAAACAGAAGATATAAAATAAACAAGGAAACAGAAAAATAAAAATAAAAATGATGACGTCATGCTGACGTCACATCGTCTTCTTCCTCTTCCTAACGTTTCCAAACTGAATTGAAGGAGAAATAAATCCCCTTGATTCTTCCGTTTCTTCCTCCGATTGAATGCCCCGAGCCCTTCCACTTTATAGCCATTGCCTTCTCTCCGCTTTCCCCCTCTTTTTCCCTCGAAACCTTACCCGAGGCCATCGGAATTCGTCACCGGAGTAGTTTCGGGCCGCCGCCGTCTTCCTCCATTCCAACCACAGCAGGAGGTCCCCGGCTCCCGTCCTTTCCCCCCTGTCGTTACCATTGTCCCCGCTAACATTTTGAAGATGTTGCTCGATGTTTTTCCGCAGGGAAATCGTCCGCGCGGTGCACGCCCGAAGGCCGCCGGAGTCGCGCCGCCTCCTTCCACGAGTCGCCGTTGCCTGAGTGTCGAAAAGGGGTCACCGAGGTCTCCATGATTCTCGCCATTTCGCGCTGAGTCTCATCGTGTCTTCCCCGAGCCCGGAGGACCACCGCAGCGCCCTAGTCGTCCAGTTTTGAGCCTCCGGCCACCGGAGCACCACTGTCCCTGCCATCTCCGGCCACCAGAGCGCCACCACGGTGAGCTCCTTCCTCCCTGTCCTTTAGATCCAGATCCAACGGACGAGATTAGTTCACATATGCGAAGAGGTATCAGCCAATGGCATTGCGCCACGTCGGATGTGTGTTATTTTGTTACCCGTCGCCCAAAGCAGCGTGAAACCAGCCCAGGCCCAGTCCCTGCCCGTCGCCCTGCGCGGCAAATAGCAGATCCGAACCCAGCCCACCTCTGGATTTTATTCCGGAATAAAATTTAAATGGCAGTTTTGCAGAATAGTCCCTAGAACTTAGAAACATCATATCTTTTAAACCACTTAGCCAAATTTAGCAATCTTGGACTTTTTGAAAAGCCCCTGACATCTAGAAACTTTTGGCACTGGCCAAATTTAAATTTGACAAACTTAAATCTGTTCAAATTTAAATATGCTTGTTTGATGAAATTTGGCATAATTCAAATTCTACAAATCCAAAAATTGTAAATAAAATATATTTGGAAACCTTAGGATGTGTACTTTCATAACCTATGTCCCAAAATAATATTTGAACAAATTAAAATTGAATTTAGAATTTAGTTGTCTATTTGAGTATTTTTGACATAGATTAATTTCTATAAATATTTTCAATATAGTTCCTTTTGCAAAATTGTTCCATTTGACAACCTTGGACCAGAAAAACCTTACCCAACCATTTTGGACACCCTTGGACCATGACCATGTATTTTAGCCAAAAATCCATCATAGTAGTCCATCTAGTTATTATATCTTAGATTTTGTTTCTATTTCTTTCTACCATTGTTTGTTGTGGCCATTTTTGGATCCAAGACCAAGTCCCTAAAATTACCAAGTAGTGAACCTCAAACACTAGCACCTTAGTATTCTATCTACTTCTCCATTCTCCCATTCTTGCTTCAAGAATTCACCAAGCTAGCAAATTGGAGATCAAGACTCAAGCACAAGAAGAAAACCTCATCTCCATCTTGGTGGCAACATGAAGAGCTATGAGGAATATCATTGAAGAAATTGAAGGAAGGACTTAGACTCCACAGCAACTAGAAGCAACTCCATGAAGTACAAGAGTGTAGAAATCCAGAAGAAAACATCTCCCTCTCTCTTTCTATATTTCTTCCTATTTCTTTTCTAATTGACTTAGTGGTATTTGTGACCATCCCATACCTAAACCAAGTAGTGAAGTGAAGATCATGAAGATTTATCAAGTACAAGAGGAGCCTCACCACAAGGAGGAAACTACAATAGAAGCATGAAGATGAACTTCAAGAACACAAGCATATGAAGACTTGGAGCAATTCACACAAGTTGAAGAATAACAAGTTGTTTTTGTCCAACCATTGACCCAAATGGAAAATCCAAGACTTAGTAATATTTTACCTTTGATGAGGAAGTTAGTAGGCCTACCCTAACCACAATGGAAAATACTAACATAGTCACTCAAATATTTTTGAAGGTGAATATGACCAAGTGTTTGCATGTATTACTTTAGATGAAGAAGTAATATGTTTATTCTTAGTGAACTCTTGGAACTTCCTCGACAAGTATGGTTATAATAAAGTTAGATCACATCAAACTCAACCTAGTCCTTCCCAAGTAAACCATTGGAATTTCCTTAACAAGTATTGAACTCAAATCTTGACCTTGCCCTAGCCAACTTGGTCCAACTCCTTTGTTATGTTATTTGCTCTGTTTGCTTTCTCCACCTATGTGTTTGATTGCTAGGATGTTTGTTTATTTTGTTATTGTGTTTTCAATGAATAGATTGTACGGAGAGCAACGATCTTTTGTGAAGAGAGTGTGATATCTTCACCAACTTCAACAAGGCAAGTAACACACCATCAACTACCCATTATTTTCTATATGCATTAGTTGATTTTGAGTAGTATGCATGATAGGGATTTTTAATAAGTTATACTATGCTATGCTATTATCCTAGTAGTGTGTAGCCATCTCTTTTACCCTTGTTATTTTGATAGCCTTAGAACTTAGTGGATGCTATGCAATATTACAAATTGTTTTACTAGATGTTTAGGAAAAATCCTAAGTATAACTAATGAATGAACCACCTGGGTGGAAGTGGTAAGACTGGGTTATGTTGAGTGTTTCCTCAGGGCCCTTATCTAAGGGTTATTCCACTTGAGGTTGTCACTTGCGGATGGCCACCCAGGAACAAAGAGATTACTATGTCCCTCTAAATCTAGTAGCTTCCCGTGCAGCCTTTTGACAATATGGGCTCTGTCTTGATCAATTAAGTTGTGAGGGTTCAGCCCAGGCTTGACAAGCAGATGTAGCAAAATTATAGGTGGAACGGGTCTTGCCGGTGGGTTTGGACTTCTTCTTCTGAAAGATCTCGTCTCAATTCTCTCCTTTCCATGATGCACTCCGGGTGTATAGGATGTTTGGGCTAATTGAAGACAAAGGGTGAAAGTGCACAACCTCTGCAGAGTCAACAAACTAAGATCTTAGCCGTGTCCCCGGTTATGGACAACTATGAGCAGCTGGACAAGGATTGACGGAAGAATCTCATCACCATTTTCAATAAGTAAAATTTTGACCAAGTGAAGAGTATTGTGGTGCTTGGATCTAAATCCAATGTTGCCACCCTTTTGAAAAGAAAAGTTGGTTTTACAAAAGTGATAGGAGAAAACTGGCTTTATGCAAAACTTAGCCAAAAACTCCACTCAGCCAAATAAGCATGTAGTATTAGTCTTGCCATTTATATCCACCATAGTGTTACTTGCCAATACATTAAATTGTATTGACTCCCTTGTGGCTGCATATTCCATATTGCAGATATTTCTGAAGACGAGTGAGGATTTCGTTTAGGATCTCGAGACTATCGCCAACATGTTTTGCCTGTGGCACATGAAGAAGATGGGCTCAATGTTGTACTATGTTTTCCGCTGTATGTCTTTGTTTTCTGCTAGTCATCTAAGACTATGCAAGTTGTAATACTATTTTGTAAAGACTGGATCATGCGATGTAATAGAATTTGATGCATTTGCATGATATTTAATTTTGTACTGTGGTGCTAGCAATTGATCCAGGGACTAGCACAATAAACACAGGTATTCCATCTTTATTAAAAGTTGAGATGCTACAGCGGTGCGGGTGCTGCGTGCGCTGCGAAGGGAGAAGGGAGAGGCAGGGAAGGAGAGAGGCGACAAGGGGAAGGGGCTCACCTCGAGCGGGGACAGAGGGAGGCGGAGCAGGTGGCCGGCGGCGACTTGTTGAGGATGGTGGCGGCGCTCCGGGAAGTCCCCGTCCATGCCGAGGGGTTGGGGAGGTAGAGGGCGCCGGGGAGGTTCCATTCCCGCGCTCGCCCGGGCCGGAGGGAGCCTCCAACGGCGGCAATCACCGGAGAGAAGTGGGAGATTTTCGGGTGGGTTCAGGTTCAGTGAAATACAGAGACTTGGAGCAGAGAAGTAGATGAGAGGGAGAGGGGAGAAAATGGAGGCGAGGAGAGGGAAGAAGGGAGAAGGAGAGGGTAGAGGGGAACCCTAGGGTTAGCTATATGGAAGGAGGGGGGAGCTGCACCGTTCGCTGCACCTCTGCAGCTACGTGGAGGCGCTGGATGGATGCCGTACAGGGAAGAAGAAGAAGTGGGTGGGTCGAAGGGGTATGGGCTAAGGGGAGTTGGGCTGGGCCTGGTGTGCCTCTCTCTGTGTGCTGTTTGTTTTATTATTTTTCTTGCTATTTTTTTTTGCTGAAACTGAAAAAGAGAAAGGAGAAGTGTTTTTATGGTTTAGAATAATTAGGAAATTTTTTGTATAATTGGATTTTTGGTAACAGCAACATGTGCATGTTTTGGTTTTCAAAAAGTTCAAATATTTTGTTGTTTGTAAATTTAATTGAATTTAGATGATTTTTACATTAAGTTAATAAGGGTGACATTAAGCAATTTAAAAGATTTTGAATTCAAGTTTATTTGAAACAAAGGATTTAGTTGTTTTGTAATTTTCATAAAATTCAAAAGGGTTGCTGTTTGGAGATTGCTTGGAGAAATAATTGAATTTGAAAAGGAATTTTAATTAAGTGAATTTGCTATTAAATGAATTAATGAACTTGAACAATTTGATGGCTTGAAATTTATAGTTTAATGGAAACACATGATGGAAGTGTTTTGGTCATTTTCATAATTTTCAAAAGAGTTGCTGTTTTGGAAATTAATTGAATTTGAAAAGGGTTTGGTATTAAATGAATTTTTGATAGAAACAAAACAATAGTTTTGGAATCACAACTTTAATGGAAACAATTGATTGTTTTGATTTGAAATATCATTTTGGAAATTGTAACATCACAAGTATGAAACAAGAGGTTTAAAATTTGGTTTGAAATTCAAATAGAAAACAAAGGAAAACAAGTGAAAACAGTTGGAAAACAAAGCAAAACAGAGGAAAACAAATGGAAAACAAGCAAAACAAATGCAATGAACATGATGTCATGATGCAAAACATAAAATAACAGAGAGCAAACATTCTAATGGCTGTTTTTCATACTTGGGATGTTACAAAACGCCCCCCCTTGAAGGAGTCGCGCCCCGAGATTCCTACTGAGAAAAGAAAAGGTCCGGATACTTCTTGCGAAGATCCTCTTGAGCTGTGACACGTGAAACACATCGTGCACCTTGGATAGTTTTTCTGGAAGTTCAAAACGATAGGCATTCCTGGCAACTCTTCTGGAAAGATGTTAGGGAATTTGGAAACCACCGGAACATTTTCAATTAAAGGAAGTGGTTTTGCATCGAGGGTGTATAGCTGAAAAGAATTTGATTCATTTGGAGAATAGACTATCTGGCCAGAAAGGTGGAACAGAGTTATTGATTAGACGCCGGTAGAAGAACTAAAGTGGAAAGCAACAACAATGTTTCAACGGACGAAAAGGACGTTGAGAAGAACAGGATATCAACATCGGGAAAACACGAGATCAAAACACTCCTGAGGTAGTACGGAAAACCCATCTGGGCTTCTAAAGGATCAATATCTACTGCTTAAGGAATAGAGGATCTGCTTCCGGGGCTTACACGCCTCCGTTCTCAATCATGAGTAGGCAACACGATAAATCATGTCACAACCACCTCCATTCCTATGGTCTAGTAGATATAACCATCCTAGAGAAACCAGGATACGTGAAATCCTAACTTGAAAGTTTAGATGAGAAGGGAAAACAATGTTGCACTTCCTTACCAGAAAAGGGTGGGTGGGTGGGGAAAGAAGAAAAATGACAGAATTCCTACTCTCACGTTTCATTTTTCCTATATAGCTACAAAATAGTTTCTAGACTCAACTGCGACCAGTGAAAAGGGATCCTACAGGCAGACAGGCTCTGATACCATTTGTCGCACCCGGACTTCTAGGGGGTACTCACAGTCCGTTAAACAGTAGATAAATAGCTTACGGGGCATACCGGCGCCCGCATCTCAATATGAGCAGGCCAACACGTAAACGTGTGACAACCATTCTCTTACTATTCATCGTCTGCGCAAACCATCCCATAGAAATCCAGATACTTCCGTTGACGTACTTCAAACATACACACATGGTACGTCAACGGCATTGGAACAAGTGATATCACAACAGATCTCTACGACACAAAAGATTGAAATAAGTTGCAAATAGCTCTCACTAGAGCAGAGATAGCAAATACAATCATCCAGAGGACACATGTCCCAACAATTCATCATTACATCACATCGGAAGCATTCAAAAGGTCTGAGTACAAACAAGATCCAAATAGGCCTAAGAGGCCGAAAACGAACAGACGGAGCCCATCCACGAAGTCTCGGATCCTGCCCGGGTCCGCTATCTACTCGTCAGCAGTCTCGTCATACTCCACGTAGTAGCCACCATGGGGATCCTCGAAAACGTAGTCTGCGGAAACCACAGCCCCAAAGGGGTCAGTACATAAACGTACTGGCAAGCAAGACTCACAGTTCACCAAAGTGTAACCCGTCAACACCAAGCACAGATGCTTTGGGTTCAACGGAAGAAAAGGGGGTATAAAAGATGCTGCAACTGGCTGCTCTGACCAACTACAGAACATACTACAACTTCCGGCTAACAGAAAGGAGATAAGATAGCGTATCGTAACCAACTATAACTAACTCCAAACAAACCCATCCTGGATCTCGCCCCTTATCCAAAGAAGCAATCCGAGGATAACTCACACAGTTGGATTAGTGAGGGTTCAGATGGTGTGTCATTAAGCCTATTACTAGTCAGATTGTTAATCATTAGGTTTAAGTTGTCCTCAGTACTTGTTAGCCAGTACTTTCACCAAGTAGTCCATAACCGCGGAAAACACGGCTTCTCGAGAAGATTTATCCCTGCAGGGGTGCACCAATTTGGCCGTACACGTAAGAATAACCCGCCAGATGGGAAGGCCTTTCCCACCAAGCGGGGCACTCAACACAACTCAACTCTTCTTCGCATCAAGCCCAAAGAACCCCGTGCAGTGAGCGCACGGCTAATCAAGCCCCACGAAGAAAAGGGGACCCTCATAGCACTCTAAGAACGTGTCTCCCTAAATGCCGACTACAGAAGTTCCACCCTGGCCTGGACTCGCAAAAACATGCATGCGGCAAATGGAACACCCGAACTAAATGAGGCGATTTGGACGAGATGCGAATCGAATCAAATTGAGGGGGGCGCCCATACACGCTTCCCACATGCGGTTAGTGCGCTCATCATGGATCAGTAGACAAGACCCTTTTCCTAATTAGGGTCGACACTAGCAGGCCTCAAAACCACGCAGGGCCTCCTGCCGGTGCCTTATCATCAAATTATTATTTAACCATAACATTAGCATGATTGATTGATTAAACATCGAGCCCCCAGAACATAATAGAAATGTAGTAACAGAAAGTAACGGGTAACAGACTCGAGCAAAACAACCCTAAGCATGCTAGTAAGACACGGGCAACAAGCAAAGGGGTTATAGGTGTGGAGGTGAGGCAATATCAGGGTTCAGGATATCATGTGATAGGATCGAACAGAAGCAACTATTCATAGGGCTAGCAGAATAGACAACGGAAAGTATCGGTATCCAATGTTGAAAGGAACACAATGGTTCATGTGAGTGAATACTTGCCTGCAAACCCAGTAGCCTGGTACTGAGCTAAGTCCTCAGAAGGGGTGTCGTAAGTATCGTCGGTCTCAACGTCGTCGTCCATCGAGAAGAAGCAAACAAACAACGCAGAGAGACAAACAATCAATAACATGGCATAGTGCACAAACATGGGATGATGCATGACCATTTAATTGATACATCAAAATAAACTAGTTGACAAGATAACATGTTTAAATGGACCGATATGCAATTTGGATTGCATATGGAAAGCCCATGAATTATGGTTGAAATAATTGTTTTACAACTAATCATCATGTGTAAGTGAATTAGCATGATGCATGGATGAGGAAAACAGAAAAATAACAACAATAGAACAATTTTGAAATAAGGTTTACCAAGTTTGGAAATTCATTTATTAAGTTATGGAATTTTGGTTCCTTAAAGGTGTCACACAAGCATTTGTTGTTTTCACCACTTTTAATTGTTCAAAACAGATAACCAAGTTCATATCTGAAAAGAACACAAAGTTTTGGGTGGAATACATGTTTCACTTGTTGAAAAAGGATTTGGAATAAATTACTTATGAATTAAGCAAGTTTAAACAAGAATTAAATGAATTTAATTCAAACATGAACTTATTTGAATTTTTATTTGTGCACAACATTAGATGAAGTTCATATTTGAAAAGTTTATACTTTTAGGGTTGGAAAACATATTTTATATGTCCCAAAAGAAATTAATTTGACCAAGTTATGAATTTAACAATTTTTAAATGATTTAAACAAGGTTTAAATTATTTAACCAAATTTAATTATTCAAAACATGAAACAAAATTTATATTTGGAAAGGTGGTTTAATTTTGCATGGAAAACATATTTCATTTGTTGAAATTGGATTTAAAATGAGCAAGTTATTATTTTGGCAATTTTAAATGCAATAATTAAGAAACAGTTGTTTTCAGCAATTTAAATTATTCAAAACAGCAAACAAAGTTGATATTTGGAAAGTACATGAAAAATTGATTGGAAAACATATTTAGTTTGTTGAATTTGGAAATTTTATGCCCAAGTTATGAATTTTGCAAAATTAAGTGAATTGAACAAGTTTTCAAATATTGCACCAATTTAAAATATTCAAAACAGTAAACAAATTGCATTGAAAAGGTTGAAAACATGTAGCAAATGTTTCACTGAACATTTTGAGCTATTAAACATAATTTTTGGGTTATTATTGAATTTATTATGCAATTTTCCATAATCATTCTTATTCTGCCATTTTTAGTAAACAGAGGGAAACATGCTCAAAATTAATTCAATTGTGACCAAATAAAATACCAATGTGTAGAGTTTGTTAAGACAAATTTTTAGAGCCCAAGTTTGCTTAAATTGGATGAACCAAACTTAAGTTATGAAATTCCAAAGTTTCCAATTTTTATGGCATTTTCAGTAATTAATTATTTAGTGCAAAAAGTATTACAGAAACATGTTGCAATTTTGTTACTAATGGAAAGAGCACAAGATTTTAGATCCACAGGAATTTGAATCATTCAATTTGGAGCAAAATTCAATTTTATATGGATTTTAGAATTAATTGCTCAGATCTCTGTTTCTGAAATTCGGGCAGAAAAAGAAAAACAGAAATAAAAGGGTGTGGCTTGGGGGAATCGAACCCTGGACCTGTGGCTTGCGCACAAGGGTCCTAGCCAGTGGGGTGCGGTTCAGTTTCGTGACAGAGAGGGGAACTCAGTGGGGTTATGGTTCAGATTCGGGTGGTTTTTCAACTGAACCTCAAATCGGTTCTGCACCTCGATAGAGAGAAGGCCGCCGGCGGTCTTCTGCTCACCGGAGGGCGCCGTGGCGTGGTGCTGTGCGGTGCGGGTGCTGCGTGCGCTGCGAAGGGAGAAGGGAGAGGCAGGGAAGGAGAGAGGCGACGAGGGGAAGGGGCTCACCTCGAGCGGGGACAGAGGGAGGTGGAGCAGGTGGCCGGCGACGACTTGTTGAGGATGGCGGCGGCGCTCCGGGCAGTCCCCGTCCGCGCCGAGGGGTTGGGGAGGTAGAGGGCGCCGGGGAGGTTCCATTCCCGCGCTCGCCCGGGCCGGAGGGAGCCTCCAACGGCGGCGATCACCGGAGAGAAGTGAGAGATTTTCGGGTGGGTTCAGGTTCAGTGAAATACAGAGACTTGGAGCAGAGAAGTAGATGAGAGGGAGAGGGGAGAGAATGGAGGCGAGGAGAGGGAAGAAGGGAGAAGGAGAGGGCAGAGGGGAACCCTAGGGTTAGCTATATGGAAGGAGGGGGAGGAGCTGCACCGTTCGCTGCACCTCTGCAGCTACGTGGAGGCGCTGGATGGATGCCGTACAGGGAAGAAGAAGAAGTGGGTCGGTCGAAGGGGTATGGGCTAAGGGGAGTTGGGCTGGGCCTGGTGTGCCTCTCTCTGTGTGCTGTTTGTTTTATTATTTTTCTTGCTATTATTATTTTTTGCTGAAACTGAAAAAGAGAAAAAGGAAGTGTTTTTATGGTTTAGAATAATTAGGAAATTTTTTGTATAATTGGATTTTTGGTAACAGCAACATGTGCATGTTTTGGTTTTCAAAAAGTTCAAATATTTTGTTGTTTGTAAATTTAATTGAATTTAGATGATTTTTACATTAAGTGAATAAGGGTGACATTAAGAAATTTAAAAGATTTTGAATTCAAGTTTATTTGAAACAAAGGATTTAGTTGTTTTGTAATTTTCATAAAATTCAAAAGGGTTGCTGTTTGGAGATTGCTTGGAGAAATAATTGAATTTGAAAAGGAATTTTAATTAAGTGAATTTGCTATTAAATGAATTAATGAACTTGAACAATTTGATGGCTTGAAATTTATTGTTTAATGGAAACACATGATGGAAGTGTTTTGGTCATTTTCATAATTTTCAAAAGAGTTGCTGTTTTGGAAATTAATTGAATTTGAAAAGGGTTTGGTATTAAATGAATTTTTGATAGAAACAAAACAATAGTTTTGGAATCACAACTTTAATGGAAACAATTGATTGTTTTGATTTGAAATATCATTTTGGAAATTGTAACATCACAAGTATGAAACAAGAGGTTTAAAATTTGGTTTGAAATTCAAATAGAAAACAAAGGAAAACAAGTGAAAACAGTTGGAAAACAAAGCAAAACAGAGGAAAACAAATGGAAAACAAGCAAAACTAATGCAATGAACATGATGTCATGATGCAAAACATAAAATAACAGAGAGCAAACATTCTAATGGCTGTTTTTCATACTTGGGATGTTACAGGTATGGGATTTCCACCTTGTGCGTTTTTCTGCCAGGTCCTAAACCACTATAAGATCCAACCACATAATCTGACCCCAAACTCTATCATGTACTTGGCCGGATTACAGGCCCTTTTTTAGGGTTATCTAGGGATAGAACCCCATCTGAAATTCTTCCAGTATTGCTTTAATGTTAAATGCAATACTTCTGAAGGCATACTTCCGACTTGCGGAACCATATCATTCAATCTCTGTAGGAATAGGGAGGATCGTTTCCCCAAGATTAAAACCTCCAAGTCCGTCAAATTCTGGACGGGCTCGTTCTTTTATCACACAAATGTTCCGTTTCTTGGAAAGGAAACGGGCATTCCGCATTTCATCAATTCCGCGGCCACTCCCCAAGACAATTGGGCGTTGGACGCGGTCCAGGTTCTGCCTCTAGACCTGATGAGAATCAAGAGGCGAATTGCAAAAATCGTCTCTTCCACTCCTCGGCTAACCGCATACGCCAAAACCTTGGGCAATATGCTCCGAGAAGGCGACACGCTCGGTGGAGAGGGGGTTTGATGGAGGGATGATAACCCGGTAGCCCAACGCAAAGGTGTAACTCGGCCCAAAGGACGCTGCGCAAAGACCCGGCTAAGGATAAAGGAGCTTCTAGAAGGCCCAAGATCGTAGGCCTGGTAACCCGGATTGTGGGTTCCGGTAAGGAAGTTTAGGGTTTTGTAAGCAGTGTCCGGGTAGGACTCAGAGTACGCCTTGGAGAAGAGGCCAGGGATCCGGATGCTTTATTAGCCGGCCCCTAGGTTAGGTTCAGGGACCCCAAGAGTTCGAGCAATATCGTTAGGTATCGAGTATCCAGTGTAACACGAGAGTTGAGATTAATATATCGAGATCGGAGACTCGGCGACTTGCTTGCCGGCTACCGGATCGCCTATCATCATGTTTTCCTCTGAGCTAAACCCTCTCCCAAACACCAGTGTCGTCTTGCCCCAAGATAAGTTACCCCCGGTAACGTCTGCCGTGACTATCCCACGACAGTTGGCGCCCACCATGGGGCCTACGTCCAAGGGTGTTTACATCACAGGAGAAGCTCGGGAGAGCATGAAGAACCTCGTCATCGGCAAGATCTACACCGACCGCGAAGGAGAGAAGATGGTGGACGATTCCGGCTGGGGGCCAGAGTCGGATCACCTCGAATCCGGATCTATCGTGACAATCGGCCGGATCAACGTCTTCATCGGTATGGTACGTACTTCCGGTTCGATCCCTGACGACTTTGGATTTGATTCTGTGTCAGGGGAGGCCACCTACATTCAATCAGATGGAGAAGAATCAGTTGGGACGACAGATCCAACAGAAGAACCCACCACGAAGAGGGAACAGCCGGAGGAGCCGGCATGGACCCCGCGTGGCTGGGTCAAGAAAGAAGATGATACCGAGTCTATCCTGCATCTGCTAGAGAATCGGTATGAGGAAAATAGCAGCGAAGAGGAACATTATGAATTCGCGCCAAGCATTGTGCGCCGGGTTGCGGTTTACACGGCTCCCGCGACCAATCTCAACCAGGAGAACGTGACCGCGGCCGCGGTCGGAGCGGCACAAGCATTGGCCCAGCAGCAAGGTCCGGCTAACGGGAACCCGGTTTTGGCCCGGGTTGACGGAGAGTCGGCATCGGTTACTAGTCAAGCGGCGGAAAACGAGTTACACGCGAACACGTTTGGATTCCTAGCAAACCGGACACCAGGAGCGGGTCCTTCCAATCCACAGCACCCGGCCCTGTTCGACAACAATCTGATCCTAGATCCCACAGTTCTTGCCACCGTTATCACTCCAGAAAACGCGGCGGAACGTGTTAGGGACCTGGATGTAGCCCGTCGTGCTTTGGAGCAACAGAGAAGACAAGTAGAAGCAGAAAGGCAAGGGATGGCCACACGCCAACGCGAGCTGGATGCACTGGAAACCCGGCTCCGAGAGGAAACGACTAGAATACATCAAAGGCACCAAACCAGATTACCAGCATTGGGAGGAGTCATAAACCCGGCTGCGCTATTCATCACGCCTCAGGATCAGCCGGTCCCAGCGGCAAACCAGGGAACCGCCCCTCAGCCAACAACCGGAGGAGTACAACCGGTAGACGCGCAGGCCGGGTTACCCGTACCACAGACCGGAGTTACTACCGGCAATACTGTACCACCACCACCACCACCATCACGTTTTCGCACACCAGCGGGTCATTACAGCAACCCCATGGATAACGTGTATGCAGCAACACTCGCATTAAACCAAATCCCCGTGAGAGAGTCACCCCACGCAGAGGAGACCCGGCGGGCGATAGATCTATTGCGCACCGCGGTGGGACAACAAGTTAATTACCCGGATCACAGAAGTGGAATGCATGGGACGCCATATATCAGTCAGCAACGAGGCAACACCGGCAATATCCAGACAAGTTCAACGCGACGGAGGGAAGAGCAGCAGCAAATGCCGCCTCCTCCCCGCGTTCAGGCAATACCAGCAGCATCAGCAGCACAAGCTATCGTGGACAGTTCCAGAGCCAGGAGAGCCGCAGCCGGGTCTGCAGTGCATGGGCCACCAGCAGTCCCGCGTCCGTCCGCACCCCCTGCAGGATCACACGTTTCTCGAGTAAGGCCGGTCCCGACTAATCTTGCCGGGCCTAAGTGTCTGTCGGATAGCATCAGGGCTGAACCTTACCCGGAAAAATTCAAAGAACCGGGTAAAGTAGTGAACTATGAGCCGACTATGGATCAAGAAACATGGTTGAGCAGTTATGAGATGGCTATGTCAATTCGCAATGCATCCGAGAATCTTCAAGCCAAGTTCATGTACTTGATGATGTCAGAAGGAGCAGCAAAGTTACGGTTCACCAATCTACCGGAAGGATCTATCAAGTCGTGGGAGGAGTTGAAAACTGCGTTTATCAAGCACTTTCATGGGACGTGCAGAAAGTTATTCACTATTGATGACCTAGAACGATGCGTCCAGAAGAAGGGAGAGTCGGCGCGCAGCTGGGTGCGCCGGGTTATGGAAATACTTCATTCATCCACAGATATTCAGCCCAAGGATGCGTTACAAGCTATGGCAAAAACGTGCAAGTACACACCTTTAGTGCAAAAGTTAACCCGCATGAAATCTAGTCGGAATGCTTCAGAAGTTACGATGGGAGAACTGATGGATGCATGCAACAAACATGCCGCAACGGACACTACAGAAGAGGAAGTTGATGACAAAAAAGCAAAAGCGAACACAAGTAATAATGGAAGAGCCGGCAATGGATCAGCGCCGGGTAATAACGGAAACAACCAGAACAAGCGCCCGTTTGAGGGAGGCTCCGAGTTTGTCGCCAGCACAGAAGCCGGGTCTTCGAGACCCCGGGCAGAAGGAAATTTCAATACTGGAAATCACAATGGAGGAAACTATCAAGGGCCGCCAAGGCCGAGTAACAATTGGGACATCTTCAGAATGGCGTGCCCGAAACACAGCAGGAACGGTAGTCCGGCTAACCACTCCTTGGAGCAGTGCGCCGACCTACAGAGATGGAAGAACGAGGAAGTGAACAGAGCCATGCGAGGTGCAGGTCGGGGAGGAGGACCGGGTCCAGGTGGAAACCCGGGCAACGGCCCACCCCGAGCCGGTAACCTGGCAGCAGGAAATCAGGGTAACAACCAAGGGGGAGCCGGAGGTTTCCAGGCTAACCCCAAGCAGTTGGGTCAATATCACGTGCATACTACAGGGAATTCTAACAAGGACAAAAAGATACTGAAGCAAGCGGTAAACTCGGTTTCCTCGGCTGTTCCGAGATACCTGAGGTGGTCAGAGCAGGATGTAACATGGAGCAGAAAAGACCACCCAGAAAGAATAGAACACCCGGGAGTCTTAGCATTAGTAGTTGCACCGCAGGTCAATGGGTATGAGCTGAAAAAGGTCCTGATGGATGGTGGAAGTAGCATCAATATCCTGTATTGGGAGACCTTTCTACGCATGGGTCTCAAAGAGTCTCAGCTACAGAAAAGTTCAACAATTTTTCATGGGATAGTGCCGGGTCACTCAGCGTGCCCCGAGGGAAAAATCGCATTGGAGGTAGCTTTCGGAGAATCAAAGGATAATTATCGAGTTGAGTGGCTCACTTTCAAGGTGGTCAAGTTGCGCAGTCCTTATCACGCGCTGTTCGGAAGGCCGGCTTATGCTAAATTCATGGCTAGGCCGTGTTATGTGTATCTACAGCTAAAAATCCCGGGTCCTAAGCAGACCATCACCATACATGGAAGCCGGGTTATAGCGGCTGAGTGCGATGAAGGAGACGCGGCAATGGCTGAGCAAGCTTGCAGAAAAGAGGAACTCAAGCATTACCGGTCTCAAGCAGACCCGGATGACAGAACAGCATTGAAAAGACCGAGTACTGAAGATGAAAGGGCAAAGTTCAAGGCAGCACAAGACACCAAGATGGTGGCTTTCATCGAGCATGATCCCTCCAAACAATCTGCCATAGGAGAAGATATCACACGACCGTTTACAACCACCCGCGTCGCGGAAACGCCTCACCCGGATTGGCTAGCGAACCCGACACTCATAATAAAAAAGACCAACAAGTGGAGAATGTGTATCGATTACGTTGGTTCCGGACAGATCCCCAAGAAGAACTAAACAATGTAACGGGCAGCAGGTTTCAGACGCACTCTTTTCCTATCCAGGGTACCTAAGGGGACTGGAGGGTTTTTAATGAGGCGGCCCGCTGACCCAAGCTTTCTCATATCAATAAAGAGATGGTTAAGCAATATATCTTCTTCACATGCGTTATCAAGTCTTATTCTGTTATGATCTTTGCTTCTCTTACAGGTAATTATCGTTTATTGTTATCAGTACATCAGTTTCCTTAAGTATGTTGCATATATCTAGGTCTTGAGGGCTGATTGCTTGAATAGCACAGTTACAAACTCAAAGACCCGGCCTTGATGCCTATGAGTTATAAGGGCCGATTACTCGCAAACGAGTATGGTTGCAATCTTATAACCGGACAAAGGAGCCAAATTTTCTTGACTTTTCTTACTTAAGCTCGATGTGACTCGCACTAAAGTGGCATGATTTGCTCGCTTACGATTTCAATCAGCCATGAAGCCCAATGGGACTTGCCTGACCCTGTTTTCGTATAGATGTAACAACATGATATCCACGCGAAAGCCGGCTTATAGTACAAGATAGTCAAAAGGGTCATCTAAACCACAAGTTATGCAGAGTACAGGGCTAATAGCCGGAAACTCGACGTTTATTAAGCATAACTTCAATACCTATGTGAAACGGCTCTAGGTTTGGGCTTAGCGCAAGACAACTTGTTCTCTCTGGAAGACCACGTATGCCAGACTCGGAATTTCGGGCTTTGGGGACTGGGGATTTCGCGAAAAGAAACAAAAGTTGCTTAGTCACTAAGCCCAAAAAACCCAAACATCCGGGTCTTGGGGACTTGGGGACTTAGAGAAAAGTCCCTGTCAAACCCACGAGACCCGGAAACCGAGTCTCACATATGGAACCATAAAGTAAGTCGGGAATAAACGAGCTTAAAGGCAGACGTGCATCAAGTCCATCCAAAGGCCACAAAAGGCTTTGAAGCCGTTAAAAGTTTCGCAATGTGTCTACATAATGCGATGGTAATATCAAAATGGCGCATACGCACTATCAAAAGAATATCTGCTTTTACAAAGGCATCGGGCAAACAAAGTATCAAGATGACATCAGACAATAATCTACTCGGCCTCCCGGGTGGGGTCCACACCTCCAACCTTGTCCTCCGGGTCTTGATCATGAGTTTGCTCATTCAAAGCATTCGCGGCATCATCATCCGGAATTTCAGCATCAGGACGAACAGGTGGACGAACGGTTGGCGTAGAAGTAGTGGGTGCTGATTCCAAATCGGCCCCCTTCTTCGCAGCTTCCTCCCTTCGCCTGGCCGAGCCAGCGTTCCATCTTTCCAGGATATCGAATGGCACGCATGTGTCTTCCATCACAGCCTTGCCCTTAGCATTGTATGGGGACATAAACTTATTCAAATCCATGTTGTCGGCAAGAGTAGTCGCCGAATGTCGCACCTCAGCCTGCACGGCCTTGAAGTCCTTGGCCCCAAACCTTGTGCCATCCGCTTTGAACTCCGGAAACCAGGCTATCACCTTTGCCGGCTCAAATTTTGGAAAGTAAGCTTTAGCCAGCATAAAGGCCCGGGTCATGCCAATCCGGCATGACGAGCGCTTCCAGAGCTCAATCCATGCAGGAACAGTGGAGCATGCATGAATTAGGGTCTCCATACCCGGATACGATTAAGTCGGCCATTGAATGGCGTCCAGGATCCACTTAGTGCCGGCACAGAACCTACGGAGGACATTCCTCAAGTTCATTATCTTTTGGATATCATTTTCTTCCGAGGGAGCAAGATTGGAATCTGCAGGACACAACACAAAGTTCACTTCAAAGTATTCCGGGTGTCACGTATCAAGAAACAAAAAACCAAGACACGAACCGGTAAGAAGCAAAATCTCACCAACAAGGACACGATATGTGTCGGAAATTTGAGATGATAGCTCCTTCAGCGTAGCTTGGACGGTGGTGTATTTCTCTTTGTATTTTGTGACATCCTTTTTCAAGGTTGCCACCTCAGCTTCAAGCGCCTCTCTTAGCTTAACCTCAGTGTCCAGGAGTTGATTGGTCTTGGCCAAAATCTCCCGGACCGAGATGCGTGCGCCTAGAGATATGGAAAGTTAAAAACTAATCGGATATTGCAGTCAGCCGAGTGTTGAAAGAAGTACCGAGTGTAACTTTGACAAATTAGACTCGGAACTTGGGGACTAGATGGATGTTATTAGATATCAAGTAACGATTACCTGGTGCTCCACTGCCAGACGCTCTAACATACTGCTCTCTGAGGCCTTCATGGCAAGGAGAGCGTTCATCATTTGATCGAAGGTATCGTTGCCTGAGTGGGAAGACCCGGGACCTTGGTAGCTCGGCGAGGGATTCTTCTCCGCGGTAGGGGAAGGCGCCCGAGCTGTCCGAGTATCGGACTCTGGTGCGCCTCCCGTGCCCAAGGCGGCGGCCTCCTCCTCGCGTGTGTGCGAGGCTATTGGGTACTCAGCCTCTTGGTCAGCCGAGTTTGTTGGTGGCACTTGTTCTTCGCCGGCAGCTGCGGTAGTCGTATCATCAGTCGGGTTATCCTTACCCGAGTCATCGGCCCCCACATTCTCTTGGTCACTGATAGTGACCGTGGCTCTATGAACAGTATAGATAAGCAGTTAGCATACGACTGGGGAAAGATTGTGGAAAGGCGATAGAGCATCAGGAGAAGAACCTTACCCGGGATTCACCACGTAATCCGAGGGGAGCTCACTGCTAGACCCAGACGAAGCTGAAAATGTCAAAGCAAGTAAGACGTGGAGCTACTCCACTAAGGGGTAAACTGGAAAAACTTTGATATTCAAGAAGGGATCAGATGAGTATCGGCGCGTCGTGTTGAGGATGATGAAATACCCGGGTTAAGAGCGCATTCACCCGGAAAATTCCGAGTCATTCTACGCTTGGTCGAGGGAGAATCCTTCAGGTATGGCCAGTCGGATAACTCTTGGTTTAGCTTGTGCATGTTATCAAAGGAGAATGGTTTGGAAGTAAGGAGGTGGTATGGAACCTTAAAAACGACCCCTCGGGGTTTCCTCTTTGCTCCGACCTTGACTGTCGGCTCAGCTTCCTCTTCGTCGTTTGCCGATTCCATCCGGTCTTCTTCTTCTTCTTCACCCTTGCCCTCTGGTTCTGAAAGTTATCAAGACATATAGTCGGATAATTACAGAGCGAGCAGCAATGAGCTTGTGGAAAGTGAGTGAGACTCGGAGTGTACCTTCTTCAGAGTTAATTGCGTCTTCTTCCTCCTCTGGGCTTTCTGAGCCAGGGGGAGTTTCGATCCTCCAAAAGTTGTTATCAGCGTGAAATAAGAATACGGAGACGAGAGTTAACAACCGTATCAGGAAGAAAAGCATGGAGGTAAAGTATGAGAGTCGGATCTGTACCTCAGGTGTTGGGTTCTCGCGTGTAAAGGGTTCTAACCCGGCTATATTCCGGATTACCTCCAACTTCTCCGTCAAGAATCCCTTGATGGTCTTGTTGGTGTCACCGGCCGGGTAATCCTTAGATGAGTATCGGAGGGAATCTGTGGTGTGCCCCGAGTACTCGCACATTAGTTTGGAGCGGATAGAATTGGGTTGGATCCGGAAGTTGACCCAAGTTTTCACCAAGTTGAGCCCAAGGAGACCTTGGGCCGAGAGAGCAGCTATCTTAGCTAAGAGAGGTTGAATGGATTCCCTGTCTGAGTCAGGGGCGAAGGCGTTGAAAGACTCAGCGATATCAAGGAGCCCTTCCGAGTAACCCGGCAGTCTCCTCTCGCCGGGTGAAGAGGTGTCTCGACAGTAGAAGTAGGTGAGTTGCCAATGCTTAACGTGGGAATTCAAGTTAAGAGTCGGCATTGGGGAATTCTTACGGTGCTGGATAGAAACTCCGCCGCAAGTAAGAAGTGCCCCGTCACCGCTTTCGCAGCACGGTTTGCACTGGAAAAGTTCAATAAAGAGAGCCAAATTTGGCGGAGTGCACAAATATGACTCGGAAAGGACGATGAAATGGGTTATGTTCAACATAGAGTTAGGCCCTATGTCGAACACCCGGAGGCCATAATGGCTCAGAACTTCGCGGAAGAAAGGGTGACCCGGAGGGCGGAACCCCCGGGTCACGTGCTCAACGAAGCAAATTACCTCGTTGGCGGAAGGAGTGGGCCGGGTCTCTTCGCCCGGCACCCTCCAGTGGATATCCTTCTGAGGAGGGAGCACCCCCAACTCGGCCAACTCCTCCAGCTTGGCCTTGGTGACTGTTGACCGCGCCCAGTTGGCGGATATTGATTGGGTCGTCCGTATTTTGGCCGGCTGCTTCCCTTGCCTCTTGGGAGCCATGGGTTCAACCTGCAAAGCGTAAGGTAAAAGGTATAAGAGGTAAGACCCGGAAATCGTGAGTTATACGAGTATAAGCAAACGGCATCAGCTAGACAAAACAACCAAGAATCATCCGGGTATCATTGAAAAGAGCAAAAAGTCATGGACTGTCCGAGAATCAAGAATTAGAACAGAAATTATGGGGAATTTACGTGTTGGAAAGTGTTTGAGGAAGGCGGATGGTTGCCCATGTATCTACTGCAAGCAAAAGAGCCGGAAGAAGAGGATTTTCCGGGTGTCAATGACATGCGCGGAAAATTGGGACGAAATGGATCTAGATTGGAAAACTTGCGGGCGATTCTACGGAGAAATTAATGGTTAATGATGATAGGAGAGTGGTGTGTGACCATCAATCAAGCTATTGGAGGAATTAGCAAGCATCTAAGCGACCTAATCCGGCGCGACAAGGAAAATGGCCCGCGGGTTGACCTACATCCAATCTAGAGTAAATCGAAAAATTGCGAGGTTGAATTGATGGATACAAGGAACTTACTGAAGGAGATTGAAGTGAAGCCCGGCGGAGGCAAATAGCACAATCCTGGTGCCCCTTAGCGATTCCCGGCGGGCAGGACAGGGGCGCGGTGGCGGATCTTGGCGGCGGCGTGGGGCGAGCCGTGGCGGAGCGTAGCCGGCGGCGGATTGGCTCCGGTGACGCGCGCGAGGCCTCTGTGGCGGTGCTCTGCGAGCTTGAGCGCGGAAGTGAAGAGAAGGAGGAAAAGGGGTCAATGAGCCATTGGGGTTGGGTTAACCCCTAAGTACCTATTTATAAGGGTGCGGGCGGGTAAACCTAGCCCAACGGGCGGGAACCGAAAATTTCGGAATAACGGCTATCTGCCCGGATTTTGTGAGATATGCTTTAAGTGCTGGACGAGATATCCGGACAGAGATAAGGAGGGATCTTCTCCGCAGTATCAGGATCAGTTATCGAGTAAAGTAAGCCGGATCTTTGACATTCTTATCAGAGCGTTGACCCAGAAAAAGTAAAGAAGGACCTAGAGGAAGCCGGGTTACTATATGGCCACCTTGGAGTTAGGCCTAGCTATTTATCAAAGCACCTTAACCCGGCCTCTATGGACTTGTATGTTTGATATTTTTGCAGGGAATAGCAAGCGCTTCAAGGAGGATCCCGTGAAGCCCAAGCTATTCTGGGGACTACTGATGGAGGGATGATAACCCGGTAGCCCAACGCCAAGGTGTAACTCGGCCCAAAGGACGCTGCGCAAAGACCCGGCTAAGGATAAAGGAGCTTCTAGAAGGCCCAAGATCGTAGGCCTGGTAACCCGGATTGTGGGTTCCGGTAAGGAAGTTTAGGGTTTTGTAAGCAGTGTCCGGGTAGGACTCAGAGTACGCCTTGGAGAACAGGCCAGGGATCCGGATGCTTTATAAGCCGGCCCCTAGGTTAGGTTCAGGGACCCAAGAGTTCGAGCAATATCGTTAGGTATCGAGTATCCAGTGTAACACGAGAGTTGAGATTAATATATCGAGATCGGAGACTCGGCGACTTGCTTGCCGGCTACCGGATCGCCTATCATCATGTTTTCCTCTGAGCTAAACCCTCTCCCAAACACCAGTGTCGTCTTGCCCCAAGATAAGTTACCCCCGGTAACGTCTGCCGTGATTATCCCACGACAGGGTTGGGCATCTCCTCCTTATTCGCGGACATGCACACGCGCCTAGAGTTCTCCAGACGAAGCAACTCCTCCCTATACATCTCGACGATGCTTTTCTTCGTGGTGTTTGCGGGGCGCCAGTCGCCCATCTTCTTCGCGGGGCTGCCGCGGAAGCGCTCGCCACGTCCTTGGAAGACGCTGCAGCGGCGCCGCGTTTCTTCCTCCCGACATTGGAGAGTGCTTGGTGCTCACAGAGAAGAAGGTGTGCGCGAGGAATGAGGAAGACGAATGAGAGCCGGGAAATTTACCTTTTCGCTAAGGCACAGTACTTATACCCGCGCCAGGCTGATCTGGACCGTCGATCTGCGAACGTGGCGTCCATCGCAGCCGCCACGTGTGAAGTGGAAACGAGGAGGCAGAGGCAGTTACCCCCGCACGATCTTTACGAAAAGATCGTGCGTATTTACAGCGCGCGACCATCGGAAAAACCGGGACACGACCGCTCGTTTCCGATCAAAAAGCTCACAAGATGGGCCCTCGCGCTCTGCCCCACTTCGTCACGTCCCATCGGGAGCAGTTGGAGAAGTCGAGTGCGCGGTGACGTCACCGCGTACCTCACAACACGAAAACTTTTTCGTGTGAGCATCAGGACGCGAAATTTCTTTTGCATGGGCACCCTGACACGAAATCTCTTTCGTATGTGCATTTCAACACGAAATTTCTTTCGTATATATACGTTGACACGAAATTTCTTTCGTATAAACTTCATAACGCAAAATATCTTTCGCACAAGATCAAGAAAAAAGAGCACCTCACTCGAAGTGTTGCAGAAGTACGACTAAGGTAAGATCGCGAGTATGCGGCTCCCGCAACTCTACCTCACGATGTAATTACCCATCATTTTAATCCCGGATCTTTCGTCCGAATAGGCACATGTAGATGTCGTATTCTCTCGAGTAAGAAGGTAATACCCAAGGATCTCTCCTCTGGGCCTGGAATCGCACTCGAGCTGCGTCCTCCAGTAAACATTATGTGTCAACAACACGAAGAAAAATCCTAGCGGACGCGTCGGGTACCCCTTTAAGGTTAAATTCGACTCGGTAAGACCTCCACGGCTCAGTCGCAATGATCACCTCACCGGGTTCTAGTCGAAGGTCTCGGATTCGTGTAGGCCAGAACTGTTTTTGCCCCATATGTAATTAATTGGCCCTGATCTTTCGGGAGAGCCAAACGACTGAGCCGTACCCTTCTGCGAAAATAGCCAACACAAGGCGTATTTACCACTCAATGCTTGAGTACACGAGCACCTCGTATGCAGGGTATACACCCTTGAAGACAGGCGATTGAATGACCAGTTGCAAGAATCTAAGAGCAAGCTTTGAGTGCTTACCCGACTATTCTCAGTCAAATAAACACTCGGGGCTACCGACGTGGGGATGACTCCTGGACCTGTCGGATGAGGCTACCCAGTCCAAGGCCCAAGGCAAGGAGATGTCCCGATGTTTAGAAGGCCCGGTATAGGCCCACCCGCAAGTCTTGCGGGTCAAGAAGGAAAACTCCTACCGACCTAGAGCTAGGGTTTGTACCCCCCCCGGACACGGTTTGAGACCTAGCCACCTATAAAAGGGTAGGAGAACCACCGAGGGGGATCCAATCTACTTCTCAGCACCATAGCCATAAGCTCGAGATCAATCTCTCAGCTTACGCACCAACCTCTGTAATCGATCTACTGATAATACAGATCTCAAGAGCAGGAGTAAGGGTTTTTACCTCTACGAGGGCCCCGAACCTGGGTAAAATCGTGCCCCCTGTTAGCTGACGATTGTCACCTGTGCGTATTCGTTCCCTTAATCGAAACCCTACCGGATCATCCAAGGGACTTGTTGATATGAGTAATCGACAACATGGATATAATTATATGCTGGTTCCGAAGGCGGATTCAGCCCCTCTCTTATCGCGGAAAGCGGCTAATGTGTGAATACACGGGCCCAGACGACGCAATGAGGGCAACAAAAGGCGCTTTGAACAAGAAGGAGTTCAAAAAGCGCGTGAACCAACTCGTCTCCATGCGTGACCAGTACGAGGAAAGTTGAGAAATGTATCTCGCGAAGAACCCCGCTCCCAAGGTACATTTTTGTCATTTGGGAAATTTCTTGAGTTTACCTTTTTCTCGAATGTTTATACTAATATGGATTTTGGGTTATTTCTTTTTCAGATCCTTGAACTTGCTGAAAGAGAGCTTGCTTCTGATGACGAGTTGGCTACGCTACGAGCCAACTTCCAATCTGGAGGGCGGAAGCGCAAGAAGCCATCTGCCACCCAGGTAGTCATCGATCTTGACAGCGTGGCCATCGCCACTTCCAGGTAAAAATTCGTGTTTTTCATTTGTATGCTTTTTTTTGCATGTTTTTGTTTTTGTTTCTCGGAATCTCAAATCTCGGATTTTCTTTTCTTCTTTCTTTTCTAGCCTTTCCCCTACTACTTTGAAGGGAAAAGGCCGGAAGAAACAGAAAACTGCTGCCCACAGAGCAGAAAAGTCGTCTCCCGCCACCGCACCAGACAGCCCAACGGCGACTGGGGAAGAAAACTCGACGACACGGGAGGAAGAATATCCCCTGCAGTCCATCCATCCCATTGCACCCGACACGGATGCGAGGGAAAGGGTGGCGCCTGATGAAGCTGGGCCTTCTAATCTTCCCAAGGAAGATGCCATCCCCACTTTTGACGACAAGTTCAAGGTAAATCAAGAAGATTGCTTTGACGAACACGGGTATATTCATCCGTGGGCAAAAAAACTCTTTGCCCGAGCTCCCTTGCTTCATTCTTGGTCACAATCTGGCCTAGTCGATGGAATAATTACTGTTCTCGCCTCGCCAGGTTATACAAGACGGTGCATCCGCCACATGAGGATTACCTTAACGGAATACACCAAGGAATTCTCCGAGGATCTCCCTGGTTTGCAGAGGATGAGCTAGTTATATAACTCTAGCCCCCAAGTATTAAGACAAAGTATTTTTTTCTTTTTGCCTTAATGCTTTTCTATTTTGCTTGCATATTGTTTGACTAACAACTTTTCCTTTGTCCATTTCTCAGCAAACCACCGAGAGCATAAATGTGGAAATTTTGAACAAGCTTACCATTAAGAACCAAAAGGTTAGATCTCTTTTTGGTATTCTTAATGATAAAGACTCGGAATTGGCCGCAGTTCAGCAACAGCTGAAGGATACAACAGGTAGATGTCTTTCTGCTGCTTTCTGAATTTCTTCTAAGTCTTTTTCCGGGTTTTGAATCCCTCCATTTTCATTCTTTTCAGCTTCTTTGGCTAAGGCCAAACAAATTTCTGAAGATTCTGGCAACGCTTAAACCCTCCGCAAGGAAAATTCAGAACCTTTTAAGATGGCTGTAAAGCTCCAAAAATACCTGGAGGCGAGCCAACTTGCTGTCGGATTAGCCGAGTCTCGCGCTACTTCTCAAGCTGAGAAGGATAGGGCGACTATCCAGGATTTAGAGAATGCCCTTAATCAACGCCTTGAAGAAGGCGTTGAGATGGACAAAATTCTCGGTAAGTTTTTACTTATTTTACCGAGTCTTTTTCCTCTATACTATGTGCAGTATGCTACCTTTTTTCTCCTTCGTGTTTTTCTAACCTTTCTTGGTTTTTTGAACAGAAGGGAATCCTTTGCTCACCCAGATCGAGATAATTCGGGCTTTCGAGAAAATCTTCGCCGACCTCAAGACTGCAGGGATGCTACTTGTGAACAAATGCATTCCCGACAAAGCTGGAGATTACTCGGAAGTCAGCAAACTTCCGGAGGATATAGAAGAGGTGGCGAACCAGAGGGAATCCTGGCTTTGTTCTGCTGCCCCTGGTGGTGTGCGCATGGCCCTTGGGCTGATGCATATGCATTACACAACCGCAAAGTCCTGGCGCGTCTCTACCGGTATCACTCAAGGGTATACGAAAGCTCAGAGGGCCAATATCTTCGAGTCTGTCAAGGGGCATGCCTCCAAGATAGCTCGGATGGTGTCAACCTTGATGTTCTACCCGGAGGAACAAATTCCGACAGCTCTAGAGAACCTGAGCGACAACGACGAGGATGATGACGAGGACTATGAAGATGCCGTCTAATTCCTGCGTAGCCAGCCAAGATAATAGGAAGAATTACTATTGTTCAAATGTAATATCAATTGTAATGCTATCTATCTTTTGTATAAACAAGTACTTGTCCTTTTGCAGTAAAGTTTAAGTCTTTGTAAGTTTTTCTGGGATTTAATTCCTTTTCCTTCTAAGTTCTCTGGTTTGTATGCCTTAACTTTCCTTAGTGTTGAAGTGGCTCAACAGTACGTAATCTTCATGCCAAGTAACTGGGTTCAGACCTATCAGCCAAAACTTGGAATCATGGATTGTACTTAGGCACTTTTACTTACTAATTCTAGTGACCCAACACACAAACAATCAGATAATACTTAGGAAAAAGTAAGGAATTTTAAAAGTATGAAACTCAGGCACGCAGGCACAATCTGGGTTTCTTAAGCCTCCTTAGACTATAAAAGCATTCAGTTTTATAACTCCAAGAACGGAGGCAAAATTCGGGTTAACATTGAAGCAAATTGGAAGATCATTGGGAAACATATAAGGCGGACGCATGCTTTGAACAATTATAACAAGACAAACAAAAATGCATGAATTCCGACAACTTTATTTCATGATCTCAATGATGTTTACATAGAATTTGAACTAAGCGTAGAAGGGACGTAACTGCTGGATGCTCCAGGGCCTCGTTGTCTCTCCTAGTTCTACATCTATCTTTCTGTTTCTCTTACGATTCAGATTTTTGGGATCATCTTCCGTATCTCGAATATCTACAAGGTAATACGACCCATTTTTCATAGCTTTACCCACGGCAAATGGTCCTTCTCAGATTGGGGCTACCTTGTCTTTTCTGTCATGTACTAGTCTTAGCACTAAATCACCTTTTTTAAAAGATTGGTGTTTGATTTTCCGACTATGATATCGCCGTAATCCTTGCTGATAAATGGCGGATCTTTGTAACACTAGTTCTCATTCTTCTTCTAAGAGATTGGCGAAATCCTATCATGCACTTTTGGCATCCGAGTCATCGTACGCCTACACTCTTGGGCTGCCATGGATCATGTCTGTGGGAAGCACTGCTTCTGCACCACAAACCAAGAAAAAGGGTGTTTGCCCTGTTGATCTATTTGGCGTCAATTGAATGCTCCAAAGCATAGAAGGTAATTCTTCTACCCATGCTCCAGCTGCTCTATGAAGAGGAGATTCGAGTCTTGGGCGGATTCCTTGCAATATCGAACTATTCATTCGTTCGACCTGGCCATTGGATTGTGGGTGTGCCACAGATGCAAGATCTAGGCGAATTCCCGTTTATCGGCAATACTTTGCCAACTCTCCAATTGAGAAATTTGTCCCGTTATCCGTGATTATGCTATGTGGCATGCCGAATCGCATTACTACGTCAATGACGAAATTTCTGGCAGTTACACCATCAAGTTTTTTGATGGGTTTTGCTTCCACTCACTTGGTATACTTATCTACTACAACACGTAAATGTGTGAGTCCTCCTCTGGCAGTTTGAATGGTCTCATCATATCTAGCCCCCAGACCGCAAACGACCATGTTATGAGGATAGTTTAAGTGCTTGGGCTGGCATATTCATCTGCTTGGCGTAATACTGATATCCAGCACATGTATTCACTATGTGCTCCACGACTGCCTTGGCTGTAAGTCAGAAAAACCATGCACGTAATGCTTTTTTAACTATGCTTTTTGACTGAGCATGATGTCCGCAATCTCCTGCATGGATTTCCTGCAGAATTTCTCATCCTTCTTCTAGCAAAATACGTCGTTGAAAAATTCCGATAGTACTGCGCTTATACAGGCAACCATTGGTTACCATGTATCCTTTGCATCGGCGTTGTCCAATCCGGGTTAACAATCAGAACTTCTATTGACTCGGAAACTAGAGGATAATCAACATCTCCGCCTTTTATTGATGGTTCATGCAAACGTTGGACAAACACAGCAGGTGGTAGGGTTTTCACTCTTTCCGAGCCCATGCGGGTTAAAGCATCCACGTTCCAATTATCTTCCCTTTTGATGTGCCGTACTTCAAATCTTAGGAAGCAGATGGCAAACTCGTCCACTGTTCTCTGATATTCGGCCATATTGGCGCTTTTGGCATCCCATGTTTGATTCAGCTGGTGCTGCACCAAATCCGAGTCACCATAACAAAGTATACGCTTAACGCCTATCTCTTTTGCAATATTCAAGCCATGAAGCAAAGCTTCATATTCTGCCACATTGTTGGTGGTGTTGAAGTGTATTTGTAATACATATTCCATTATGTCGCCCTTTGGAGATTTAAGCACTACACCAGCTCCAGCGCCTTCTTTCATTTTGGATCCATCGAAATGCATGATCCAATATTCCGACTCCGGCATTGGTATGTTTTCCATTTTTCTGTCCAATCAGCCACGAAATCTGCCAACACCTGGGATTTAATTGCCGTCCGGGGTTGGTACTTAATGTCGAATGCAGCGAGCTCAATGCCCCATTTGGCTGCTCTTCCTGTTGCGTACGCATTGTTTATAATATCCCCTAGTGGTGCTTTTCTTGCCACTGTTATGGAATATCCTTGGAAATAATAATGGAGTTTTCGAGATGCAAAAAATACACCATATGCCAGCTTTTGATAATGTGGATAACTTTGTTTTGATTCAGAGAATACCTCACTGACATAATACACCGGATGTCGATCTGGAATACTTTGCTCGTCTTTCCACGATTATCACTGTGCTAATAACCGTGTTAGTTTCTATAAGGTACAGTGACATTGGGTTTTCGTCTTTTGGGGATGCCAAAATCAGAGCTTTCATCAAGGTTTCTTTTAGCTGGGTTAATGCTTTGTCCGCCTCTTCTGTCCATTCAAATTTTTCGGATTTCTTCAACAGTTTGTATCATGGCAGAGGTTTGTCACCTAGCCGGCTGATAAACCTGCTAACGGCGGCTGCAGAACCGTCAGTCTTTGGACATATTTTAGGCATGTAGGCCTTGTGATGTTCAAGATTGCCTTGATCTTTTCCGGGTTTACTTCTATTCCTGTGTGAGAAACGATAAAACTCAGAAGCTTTCCTGAGGAAACCCCGAATACGCACTTTAATGAATTCAACTTCATTTTATAAGTGTGCAAGTTTTCAAAGGTTTCTCGTAGATCTTCAAGGAGTATATCCTTTTCCTTGGAAACCACGGCAATGTCATCCACGTAAACATGGACGTTTTTACCGATTTGACTATGCAAGCACCTTTGCATGCAACGCTGGTATGTTGCACCGGCGTTCTTCAAGCCAAATGGCATGGTTATGTAATAGTATGTTCCGTATGGGGTTATGAAGGAAGTTTTATTTGGTCTTATTCCTTCATACGTATTTGATGGTATCCAGAATAAGCATCCAAAAAGCATAAAACTCAGAGCCAGCAGTGGCATCTATTATTTGATCGATTCGCGGTAATGCAAACCTGTCTTTTGGACACAATTTGTTCAAGCCGATGTAACCTATACACATCCTAAGAACAATACTATCCTTCTTCAGGACTAATACTGGGTTCGCAGACCAATCAGTATGTATAACTTCCCGGATAAAATCAGCTGCTAAAAGACGGATAATTTCCTTGCATATAGCCTTCCATGTTCTTCCATCGAACCGACCGCGACCTTGTTTGAAGGGTTTTGATCCTGGGATTACTTTGAGTTGGTTCTCAGCAAGTTCCCTTGGCACACCTAGCATATCAGCAGGATACCATGCAAAAATATCCCAGTTCTCACATAGGAACTTGATGAGACTGCTTTCCTATTTGTCAGTCATTCCTGCCCCCACTACGACGAATTTTGTCGGATCTTTGGGGTCTAGGATGACCTGATTTGTATTCTCTGAGGCTTTGAAACTATCTGTCGGCTTCCGGATTTATTTTCCTGTCGGCATTTCTGTCGGCGACACTTCTTTAGCTAGCTCCTTCAATTCTTCCTTTCGAACCACTTGTTCGGTGCAAAGAGCATTTCCTTTCTCCAGCTCGTTCGCCAATTTGAAGTCTCCAGCTATGGTGATTACTCCTCCTTGTAACATCCCAAGTCTGAAAAATAGCCTTTAGAATGTTTGCTATCTGTTATTTTATGTTTTGCATCATGGCATCATGTTGATTGCAATTGTTTTGTTTGTTTTTCAGTTGTTTTCCAACTGTTTTCCTTTGTTTTCTACTTGAATTTCAAACCAAAATTCAAACCTTTTGTTTCATCCTTGTGATGTTACAATTTCTAAAATGATATTTCCAAAATAAAACAATTATTTGTTTCCATTAAAGTGTGATTCCAAACTGTTGTTTTGTTTCTATAAAAATGCATCCAATAACCAAACCCTTTTCAAATTCAATTAAGTTCCAAATCAACAACCCTTTTGAAAGTTATGAAAAATTGCAAAACAAATCAATCATTTGTTTCCAATTATTCCATAATGATCAACTTCTAAAATAGTGGTTTAAATCAATTCTTTAGTTCCAAATTGCATTCTAAGTCAATCAAAAACATCAAACAGCACCCATTTTTTCAACTTGTGAAAATCAACAAAACATTGTAATCCTTTTTGTTCTAATTAAATAATAGGGGTCACCCTAATAAAAACCCTATTTTCAATATTAATTCATACATTAACAAATTCTTCCAATTCAAGCCATTTTGCAAAACAACAACTAACATTGATTTTTGCAAAAACTTAAGTTGTAAAGTGGTAGATATTGGGCTAACAACCTCACATGAATTTTTCCAGATTTTTTATCAACTCTAATACTATCTTCTTCTTCCATTTTAGTTTTGCTACAAAAAAAAAATAACATAATGAATTTTAAAAAGAAAACCAGAGGAGAGAGAGCACCAGGCCCACCCTTTCTCCCCTTTGGCCCAACTCACTCCTAGCCCAATACCCTTTCCCTGTGTCTTCTTCCTCGTGGCTGAGGTCACCACTGTACGAACACCTTCAGAGCCCTCCGATCCCTCCTCCCCTCCTCGATGCATCTCCGTACCAAGCGCCATGCCCTATATCTAACCACCTCGACCTCTGCTAACCCTAGTTCCCTTCCACCGCGCCGCCATCTTCCTCCCTCTCCCTGGAACTGAAAGTCTCTGAACCTGCACAACCACACCCGAGTCCTTTTTTCCCTCATGTTGCTCCGATGATCGCCGGCGGCTGGGACCTTCCCCGGCCAGGGCGAGGCCGGGAATGGAACCGGCACCCTCCCCTCTCCAAGATCGGTGAAGGGCTCACCGCCGGATATTGGCCGAGTCGACCGCGCCGTCGCCGCCAAGTGCCGCCGCCTCCCTGCTGTCCGTCCTCGCCTGCAGCTGCTTCTGCATCGACAGATCGAGGTGAGGCCGCCCCCTCGAACCGCTCCTCTCCCTTCCCTCGGTCCGCTCCTCCCTCCTCCTCCCAGGCACCGCACCCCCACGCCCCATCGGCCACAACATCCATCGGCCACAGCGAGCACATGGATGCAGCAGCCCAGCTTCGATCTGTTCTGTCCGCTGCAGGTTCAGTACCTGTTCGTGCAGTTTCAGAGAAATAATACCCGCAAACATCACCTTATACCCCCCCGAGGCCCTACCTATTACAACCGAAAGCAGTAGCCCAGCTGGTTGGTTCCCCTGCGCCCAACCACAGGTCCAGGGATCGAATCCCCCTCCCCACATGAAAACCCAATCTTTTTTTCCTTTTATTTTGGTGCTGCACAAATCTCAGAAATCACAGCTATGCCCTTGCACAATAATTCTAGCCCCTGGAAAAATTTTCTAAGTCCCTAGTTGTGATAAAAAATGGCAGATTGCACCCTAAAATTGGAAATTGCATAAATAATTCATTTTAATTCCAAATCCAACATTTTTTATATGTTTTCAATACCAAATTAAATGTTCTATCCAAATATAAAATTTGTTCACTGTTTTGAATATTTTAAATTGGTGAAACATTTGAATTCTTGTCAAATTCACTTAAATTTGCAAAATTCATAACTTGTTCATAAAAATTCCAAATTTCACAAACCAAATATGTTTTCCAATCAATTTTTCATGTACTTTCCAAATATAAATTTTGTTTGCTGTTTTGAATAATTTAAATTGCTGAAAACAACTGTTTCTTGTTTATTGCATTTAAAATTGCCAAAATAATAACTTGCTCATTTTAAATCCAATTTCAACAAATGAAATATGTTTTCCATGCAAAATTAAACCCTCTTTCCAAATATAAACTTTGTTTTCTGTTTTGAATAATTAAAATTGGTTAAATAATTTAATCCTTGTTTAATTCATTTAATATTGCTAAATTCATAACTTGATCAAATCAAATTCTTTTGGGACATATAAAATATGTTTTCAAACCATAAAAGCATAAAATTTTCAAATATGAATCTCACTTAATGTTTTGAACAAATAAAAATTCAAATAAGTTCATGTTTGAATTAAATTCATTTAATTCTTGTTTAAACTTGTTTAATTCATAAATAATTTATTTGAAATCCTTTTTCAACAAGTGAAACATGCAATCCACCTAAAATTGTGTGTTCTTATCAAATATAAACTTTGTTATTTGTTTTGAACAATTTAACTTGATGAAAACAACAAATGCTTGTGTGACACCTTTAAGTAACCAAAATTCCAACACTTAATAAATGAGTTTCTAAACTTGGTAAACCTTATTTCCATTTGGTTCTATTGTTGTTATTTTGTTGTTTTCCTCATCCATGCATCATGCTAATCCACTTTCATATAATGATTAGTTGTAAAACAATTAATTCAACCATAATGCATGGGCTTTTCATATGCAATCCAATTGCATGTGTGTCCATTTAATCATGTTATGTTAACTTGTCAACTAGTTTATTTTTGGATGCATCAATTAAACTATCATGCATCATCCCATGTTTGTGCACTATGCCATGGTATTGATTGTTTATCTTTCTGCAATGTTTGTTTGCTTCTTCCCGGATAAACGACGACGTTGAGACCGACGATACTTACGACACCCCTTCTAAGGAGTTAGCTCAGTACCAGGCTACTGGGTTTTGCAGGCAAGTTATCACTCACATGAACCACTGTGTTCCTTTCAACATTGGTTACCGATACTTTCCGTTGTTCTTTTCTGCTAAGCCTTAGTAGTAGTTGTTTCTGTTGCGAACCCATCACATGAATCCCTTAACCTTGATATTGCCTCACCTCCATACCTATAACCATTGTTTGAGCCCGTGTCTTACTAGCATGCTTAGGTTGCTTTTGCTCGAGTCTGTTACCCGTTACTTTCTGTTACTATTTATATTACGTTGTGGGGGCTCGATGTTTAATCAATCAATCATGCTAATGTTACTATTAATAATAAATTTGATGATAAGGCACCGGCAGGAGGCCCATGAGAGGTTTTGAGGCCTGCTAGTGTCGACCCTAATAGGAAAAGGGTCTTGTCTACTGATCCATGATGAGCGCACTACCCGCATTTGGGAAGCGAGTATGGGCGCCCCCCTCAACTTGACCTGATTCGCATCTCGTCCAAATCGCCTCATTTAGTTCGTGTTTTCCATTTGCCGCATCATGTTTTTGCGAGCCCAGGCCAGGGTGGAACTTTCGTAGTCGGCATATAGGGGGGACACGTTCTTAGAGTGCTATGAGGGTCCATTTTCTTCTGGGCTCGATTAGCCGTGCGCCCAAGGTGCTTTGGGCTTGATGCGAGGAATGGTTGGTTGTGTTGAGTACCCCGCTTGGTGGAAGGGCCTTTCCATCTGGCGGGTTATTCATGAGTGTACGGCCAAATTGGTGCAACCCTGCAGGGATAATCTTCTCGAGAAGCCGTGTTTTCCGCGGTTATGGATTACTTGGTGAAAGTACTGGCTAACAAGTACTCAGGACAACTTAAACATAATGATCAAACATGTTACACCCCATGATTAATAACTTGACTAGTAATAGGCTTATTGACACAATAATTTGAACCATCATTATTACAACTGTGTGAGTTATCCTCGGATTGCTTCTTTGGATAAGGGGCGAGATCCAGGATGGGTTTGTTTGAAGTTATCTTTCAGTTGGTTACAATCCTCGATCTTATCTCCTTTCTGTTAGCCGGAAGTGGTAGAAACTCTGTAGTTGTTTAGAGCAGCCAGTTGCAGCATCTTTTATATCCCCTCTCTTCCGTTGAACCCAAGGCATCTGTGCTTGGTGTTGACGGGCTACACTTTGGTGAACTGTGAGTCTTGCTTGCCAGTACGTTTATGTACTGACCCCTTTGGGGCTGTGGTTTCCGCAGACCTACGTTTCCGAAGATCTACATGGTGGCAACTACGTGGAGTATGACGAGACTGCTGACGAGTAGATAGCGGACCCGGGCAGGATCCGAGACTTCGTGGATGGGCTCCGTCTGTTTGTTTCCGGCCTCTTAGGCCTATTTGGTTCTTGTCTGTACTCAGACATGTTGAATGCTTCCGCTGTATTGTAATGATGTATTGTTGGGGCATGTGCCCTCTGAATGATTGTATTTGCTATCTCTGCTCTAATGAGAGCCATTTGCAACTTATTTCAATCTTTTGTGTCGTAGAGATCTGTTGTGATATCACTTGTTAAACGCCGTTGACGTACCATGTGTGTATGGTTTGAAGTACGTCGACGGAAGTGCCTTTGATCTCTAGTGGATAGTTTACATCGACGATGGAATAGCAGGGCTTGTGTTGTCGCGCATAAGCGCAGGCCTACCAGGAAGCTGGGACGTGGGAGCATTTATGCCCCATAATCCAAGCATCTGCTATCCAGTTCGTACGGTGAGTATCCCCTAGAAGTCAGGGTGCGACAAATGGTATCAGAGCCTGTCTGCCTGTAGGATCCCTTTTTACTGGTCGCAGTTGAGTCTAGAAACTATTTTGTAGCTATATAGGCAAAAACAAAACGTGAGAGTAGGAATTCTGTTCCTTTTCTTCTTTCCCCACCCACCCTCCCTTTTTCTGGTAAGGAAGTGTAACGTTGATTTTTCCCTTCTCATCTAAACTTTCAAGTTAGGATTTCACGAATTCTGGTTTCTCTAGGATGGTTATATCTACTAGACCATAGGAATGGAGGTGGTTGTGACGTGATTTATCATGTTGCCTACTCATGATTGAGAACGGTGGCAAATAGGCCCCGGAAGCAGATCCTCTATTCCTTAAGCAGTAGATATTGATCCTTTAGAAGCCCGGATGGGTTTTCCATAGTACCTCAGGAGTTTTGTTCTCGTTTTCCCCGGTGTTGCTTCGTTATCCTGTTCTTCCCAACATCCTTTTCGTCCGTTGAAATCTTGTTGTTGTTTTCCATTTCAATTCTTTTACCGGTGTCTAATCAAAGTTTTCCCCATTCATCTGCTAAACTCTATTCCAGCTAAAAGTGTTGTTTGATACCGGAGCATCACATTCCTTTGTGTCAACAATCTTTTCCACAACATACAATCCAATTCTAATGGGAGGCCACATATTCCTCGTTACTCTCATGTTGCTGATTCTGACATTGATGTTATTCTTGGTGTTGCATTGATGTCAATAACTCTGTTCCACCATTCTAGCCAGATAATCTATTCTCAAATGAATCAAGTTCCATTCAACTATACACCCTTGGTGCAAAATCTCTCCCCTTTACTTAAAAATGTTTCGGTGGTTTCCAAATTCCCTGACGTCTACCAAGAAGTTTCCGGACCTTTTCTTTTCTCAGTAGGAATCTCGGGGCGCGATTCCTTCAAGGGGGGGCGTTTTGTAACATCCCAAGTCTGAAAAATAGCCTTTAGAATGTTTGCTATCTGTTATTTTATGTTTTGCATCATGGCATCATGTTGATTGCAATTGTTTTGTTTGTTTTTCAGTTGTTTTCCAACTGTTTTCATTTGTTTTCCTTTGTTTTCTACTTGAATTTCAAACCAAAATTCAAACCTTTTGTTTCATCCTTGTGATGTTACAATTTCTAAAATGATATTTCCAAAATAAAACAATTATTTGTTTCCATTAAAGTGTGATTCCAAACTGTTGTTTTGTTTCTATAAAAATGCATCCAATAACCAAACCCTTTTCAAATTCAATTAAGTTCCAAATCAACAACCCTTTTGAAAGTTATGAAAAATTGCAAAACAAATCAATCATTTGTTTCCAATTATTCCATAATGATCAACTTCTAAAATAGTGGTTTAAATCAATTCTTTAGTTCCAAATTGCATTCTAAGTCAATCAAAAACATCAAACAGCACCCATTTTTTCAACTTGTGAAAATCAACAAAACATTGTAATCCTTTTTGTTCTAATTAAATAATAGGGGTCACCCTAATAAAAACCCTATTTTCAATATTAATTCATACATTAACAAATTCTTCCAATTCAAGCCATTTTGCAAAACAACAACTAACATTGATTTTTGCAAAAACTTAAGTTGTAAAGTGGTAGATATTGGGCTAACAACCTCACATGAATTTTTCCAGATTTTTTATCAACTCTAATACTATCTTCTTCTTCCATTTTAGTTTTGCTACAAAAAAAAAATAACATAATGAATTTTAAAAAGAAAACCAGAGGAGAGAGAGCACCAGGCCCACCCTTTCTCCCCTTTGGCCCAACTCACTCCTAGCCCAATACCCTTTCCCTGTGTCTTCTTCCTCGTGGCTGAGGTCACCACTGTACGAACACCTTCAGAGCCCTCCGATCCCTCCTCCCCTCCTCGATGCATCTCCGTACCAAGCGCCATGCCCTATATCTAACCACCTCGACCTCTGCTAACCCTAGTTCCCTTCCACCGCGCCGCCATCTTCCTCCCTCTCCCTGGAACTGAAAGTCTCTGAACCTGCACAACCACACCCGAGTCCTTTTTTCCCTCATGTTGCTCCGATGATCGCCGGCGGCTGGGACCTTCCCCGGCCAGGGCGAGGCCGGGAATGGAACCGGCACCCTCCCCTCTCCAAGATCGGTGAAGGGCTCACCGCCGGATATTGGCCGAGTCGACCGCGCCGTCGCCGCCAAGTGCCGCCGCCTCCCTGCTGTCCGTCCTCGCCTGCAGCTGCTTCTGCATCGACAGATCGAGGTGAGGCCGCCCCCTCGAACCGCTCCTCTCCCTTCCCTCGGTCCGCTCCTCCCTCCTCCTCCCAGGCACCGCACCCCCACGCCCCATCGGCCACAACATCCATCGGCCACAGCGAGCACATGGATGCAGCAGCCCAGCTTCGATCTGTTCTGTCCGCTGCAGGTTCAGTACCTGTTCGTGCAGTTTCAGAGAAATAATACCCGCAAACATCACCTTATACCCCCCCGAGGCCCTACCTATTACAACCGAAAGCAGTAGCCCAGCTGGTTGGTTCCCCTGCGCCCAACCACAGGTCCAGGGATCGAATCCCCCTCCCCACATGAAAACCCAATCTTTTTTTCCTTTTATTTTGGTGCTGCACAAATCTCAGAAATCACAGCTATGCCCTTGCACAATAATTCTAGCCCCTGGAAAAATTTTCTAAGTCCCTAGTTGTGATAAAAAATGGCAGATTGCACCCTAAAATTGGAAATTGCATAAATAATTCATTTTAATTCCAAATCCAACATTTTTTATATGTTTTCAATACCAAATTAAATGTTCTATCCAAATATAAAATTTGTTCACTGTTTTGAATATTTTAAATTGGTGAAACATTTGAATTCTTGTCAAATTCACTTAAATTTGCAAAATTCATAACTTGTTCATAAAAATTCCAAATTTCACAAACCAAATATGTTTTCCAATCAATTTTTCATGTACTTTCCAAATATAAATTTTGTTTGCTGTTTTGAATAATTTAAATTGCTGAAAACAACTGTTTCTTGTTTATTGCATTTAAAATTGCCAAAATAATAACTTGCTCATTTTAAATCCAATTTCAACAAATGAAATATGTTTTCCATGCAAAATTAAACCCTCTTTCCAAATATAAACTTTGTTTTCTGTTTTGAATAATTAAAATTGGTTAAATAATTTAATCCTTGTTTAATTCATTTAATATTGCTAAATTCATAACTTGATCAAATCAAATTCTTTTGGGACATATAAAATATGTTTTCAAACCATAAAAGCATAAACTTTTCAAATATGAATCTCACTTAATGTTTTGAACAAATAAAAATTCAAATAAGTTCATGTTTGAATTAAATTCATTTAATTCTTGTTTAAACTTGTTTAATTCATAAATAATTTATTTGAAATCCTTTTTCAACAAGTGAAACATGCAATCCACCTAAAATTGTGTGTTCTTATCAAATATAAACTTTGTTATTTGTTTTGAACAATTTAACTTGATGAAAACAACAAATGCTTGTGTGACACCTTTAAGTAACCAAAATTCCAACACTTAATAAATGAGTTTCTAAACTTGGTAAACCTTATTTCCATTTGGTTCTATTGTTGTTATTTTGTTGTTTTCCTCATCCATGCATCATGCTAATCCACTTTCATATAATGATTAGTTGTAAAACAATTAATTCAACCATAATGCATGGGCTTTTCATATGCAATCCAATTGCATGTGTGTCCATTTAATCATGTTATGTTAACTTGTCAACTAGTTTATTTTTGGATGCATCAATTAAACTATCATGCATCATCCCATGTTTGTGCACTATGCCATGGTATTGATTGTTTATCTTTCTGCAATGTTTGTTTGCTTCTTCCCGGATAAACGACGACGTTGAGACCGACGATACTTACGACACCCCTTCTAAGGAGTTAGCTCAGTACCAGGCTACTGGGTTTTGCAGGCAAGTTATCACTCACATGAACCACTGTGTTCCTTTCAACATTGGTTACCGATACTTTCCGTTGTTCTTTTCTGCTAAGCCTTAGTAGTAGTTGTTTCTGTTGCGAACCCATCACATGAATCCCTTAACCTTGATATTGCCTCACCTCCATACCTATAACCATTGTTTGAGCCCGTGTCTTACTAGCATGCTTAGGTTGCTTTTGCTCGAGTCTGTTACCCGTTACTTTCTGTTACTATTTATATTACGTTGTGGGGGCTCGATGTTTAATCAATCAATCATGCTAATGTTACTATTAATAATAAATTTGATGATAAGGCACCGGCAGGAGGCCCATGAGAGGTTTTGAGGCCTGCTAGTGTCGACCCTAATAGGAAAAGGGTCTTGTCTACTGATCCATGATGAGCGCACTACCCGCATTTGGGAAGCGAGTATGGGCGCCCCCCTCAACTTGACCTGATTCGCATCTCGTCCAAATCGCCTCATTTAGTTCGTGTTTTCCATTTGCCGCATCATGTTTTTGCGAGCCCAGGCCAGGGTGGAACTTTCGTAGTCGGCATATAGGGGGGACACGTTCTTAGAGTGCTATGAGGGTCCATTTTCTTCTGGGCTCGATTAGCCGTGCGCCCAAGGTGCTTTGGGCTTGATGCGAGGAATGGTTGGTTGTGTTGAGTACCCCGCTTGGTGGAAGGGCCTTTCCATCTGGCGGGTTATTCATGAGTGTACGGCCAAATTGGTGCAACCCTGCAGGGATAATCTTCTCGAGAAGCCGTGTTTTCCGCGGTTATGGATTACTTGGTGAAAGTACTGGCTAACAAGTACTCAGGACAACTTAAACATAATGATCAAACATGTTACACCCCATGATTAATAACTTGACTAGTAATAGGCTTATTGACACAATAATTTGAACCATCATTATTACAACTGTGTGAGTTATCCTCGGATTGCTTCTTTGGATAAGGGGCGAGATCCAGGATGGGTTTGTTTGAAGTTATCTTTCAGTTGGTTACAATCCTCGATCTTATCTCCTTTCTGTTAGCCGGAAGTGGTAGAAACTCTGTAGTTGTTTAGAGCAGCCAGTTGCAGCATCTTTTATATCCCCTCTCTTCCGTTGAACCCAAGGCATCTGTGCTTGGTGTTGACGGGCTACACTTTGGTGAACTGTGAGTCTTGCTTGCCAGTACGTTTATGTACTGACCCCTTTGGGGCTGTGGTTTCCGCAGACCTACGTTTCCGAAGATCTACATGGTGGCAACTACGTGGAGTATGACGAGACTGCTGACGAGTAGATAGCGGACCCGGGCAGGATCCGAGACTTCGTGGATGGGCTCCGTCTGTTTGTTTCCGGCCTCTTAGGCCTATTTGGTTCTTGTCTGTACTCAGACATGTTGAATGCTTCCGCTGTATTGTAATGATGTATTGTTGGGGCATGTGCCCTCTGAATGATTGTATTTGCTATCTCTGCTCTAATGAGAGCCATTTGCAACTTATTTCAATCTTTTGTGTCGTAGAGATCTGTTGTGATATCACTTGTTAAACGCCGTTGACGTACCATGTGTGTATGGTTTGAAGTACGTCGACGGAAGTGCCTTTGATCTCTAGTGGATAGTTTACATCGACGATGGAATAGCAGGGCTTGTGTTGTCGCGCATAAGCGCAGGCCTACCAGGAAGCTGGGACGTGGGAGCATTTATGCCCCATAATCCAAGCATCTGCTATCCAGTTCGTACGGTGAGTATCCCCTAGAAGTCAGGGTGCGACAAATGGTATCAGAGCCTGTCTGCCTGTAGGATCCCTTTTTACTGGTCGCAGTTGAGTCTAGAAACTATTTTGTAGCTATATAGGCAAAAACAAAACGTGAGAGTAGGAATTCTGTTCCTTTTCTTCTTTCCCCACCCACCCTCCCTTTTTCTGGTAAGGAAGTGTAACGTTGATTTTTCCCTTCTCATCTAAACTTTCAAGTTAGGATTTCACGAATTCTGGTTTCTCTAGGATGGTTATATCTACTAGACCATAGGAATGGAGGTGGTTGTGACGTGATTTATCATGTTGCCTACTCATGATTGAGAACGGTGGCAAATAGGCCCCGGAAGCAGATCCTCTATTCCTTAAGCAGTAGATATTGATCCTTTAGAAGCCCGGATGGGTTTTCCATAGTACCTCAGGAGTTTTGTTCTCGTTTTCCCCGGTGTTGCTTCGTTATCCTGTTCTTCCCAACATCCTTTTCGTCCGTTGAAATCTTGTTGTTGTTTTCCATTTCAATTCTTTTACCGGTGTCTAATCAAAGTTTTCCCCATTCATCTGCTAAACTCTATTCCAGCTAAAAGTGTTGTTTGATACCGGAGCATCACATTCCTTTGTGTCAACAATCTTTTCCACAACATACAATCCAATTCTAATGGGAGGCCACATATTCCTCGTTACTCTCATGTTGCTGATTCTGACATTGATGTTATTCTTGGTGTTGCATTGATGTCAATAACTCTGTTCCACCATTCTAGCCAGATAATCTATTCTCAAATGAATCAAGTTCCATTCAACTATACACCCTTGGTGCAAAATCTCTCCCCTTTACTTAAAAATGTTTCGGTGGTTTCCAAATTCCCTGACGTCTACCAAGAAGTTTCCGGACCTTTTCTTTTCTCAGTAGGAATCTCGGGGCGCGATTCCTTCAAGGGGGGGCGTTTTGTAACATCCCAAGTCTGAAAAATAGCCTTTAGAATGTTTGCTATCTGTTATTTTATGTTTTGCATCATGGCATCATGTTGATTGCAATTGTTTTGTTTGTTTTTCAGTTGTTTTCCAACTGTTTTCATTTGTTTTCCTTTGTTTTCTACTTGAATTTCAAACCAAAATTCAAACCTTTTGTTTCATCCTTGTGATGTTACAATTTCTAAAATGATATTTCCAAAATAAAACAATTATTTGTTTCCATTAAAGTGTGATTCCAAACTGTTGTTTTGTTTCTATAAAAATGCATCCAATAACCAAACCCTTTTCAAATTCAATTAAGTTCCAAATCAACAACCCTTTTGAAAGTTATGAAAAATTGCAAAACAAATCAATCATTTGTTTCCAATTATTCCATAATGATCAACTTCTAAAATAGTGGTTTAAATCAATTCTTTAGTTCCAAATTGCATTCTAAGTCAATCAAAAACATCAAACAGCACCCATTTTTTCAACTTGTGAAAATCAACAAAACATTGTAATCCTTTTTGTTCTAATTAAATAATAGGGGTCACCCTAATAAAAACCCTATTTTCAATATTAATTCATACATTAACAAATTCTTCCAATTCAAGCCATTTTGCAAAACAACAACTAACATTGATTTTTGCAACAACTAACATTGACTCGGACAGGGAGGCAATCATACCTTTGCTAGCTAAGATAGTCGTTCTCTCAGCCCAAGGCCTTCTTGGGCTCAACTTAGCGAAAACTTGGGTCGACTTCCGGATCCAACTCAATTCTATCTGCTCCAAATTGATGTGCGAATACTCGGGGCACACCACAAATGCACTTCGATATTCCACCAAGATCTTTGCAGCCGGGGATACCAACAAAACCATCAAGGGTTTCTTGACAGAGAAGCTGGAGGTGATAAAGAACATAGCCGGGTTACCTCCATTTACTCGGGAAAACCCGGCCCCAGCGGTAAGACCCGATACTCATAAGTTTATTTCCTCATCTTGACTCGATACTGCTCCTAGTTCTTATTTTCATCTTTATGTCTCAGGCCGATGATCCTTTCTGGACAGTTGAAACCTCCCCCCCTTCCAGAGACCCGGAAGAAGAAGATGAGCCGGCTGACGGTGATGAAGGTATTTGCCCGGATCTTGTATTATCTTTACTTGCATCATTTTCCTCCCATTTAACTTTTTCCCACGGACACACACTCGGTTCGCAGGGCTGGAGGACGAAGATGAGAATAACGAGGATGACCCGGAGGCTACCGAATCTGATCAAGAGGCAACAGTTGGAGCCAAGAGGAAGACCAGAGGGGCAGTGTCCAAGGTTCCTTTCTCTTCTATATCCTCTGAACCTTACTCCTTCGATGCCATGCGACAACTTAACCATCAATTATCGAACTCGTCGTACTTGAAGGATTCTCTTCCAGCCAAGCGCAGAGTAACTCGGAGTTCCCCGGGTGAGGATCCCCTTAACCCGGGCATCTCCACCTCCCCCGTCCATCGTGCCAGTGCTCCTCCGCCTCGTCCTTCCAATTCTCCTCGACGCCACCCTTCTCCTAACCATCCACGTGCCGGGCAATTCCGGGTTCCGCTATCGGTCCCTTTGACATCTTCGTCTGCTTCCAGCAGCGAGCTCCCGCCGGATTACGCCGTAAATACCGGGTAAGTTTTTGCTATATGACATCCTTTGATACCTAACAATTTTCAATCACCATTGCTAACTGCCTCTTCTCATCTTTCTTTAGCGCTCAAGTCACCGTTAGTGACCCGGAGAATGTGGAGATGGATAACCGGGAGGCGGATAACCGTCAGACAGAGGAGCCGACTGAGAACGTAGACGCCGCGACTGGCGGTGATATTGAGAACAACCAGGAACAAGGCCCCTTGGGCGATTCACTTCACCAAGCCGCCGGGTCCCCTGCTTCATCCGAACCAGTGGACGAGGAGATCGAGGTTCCGGACACGAGGATGGGTTCTCCCAACCCGGATACTCAGACTGTCCGGGTCTCGACCCCAAGGGCGGGGAAAGCTCCCCCATCAGGCGACCAGGCTGCCGGCTCTTCCGGTGTCCGACCCGAGGACCTGACGTTTGCCCAGATGCTCGAAACCCTGCGCGCTTTGAGGGCTAATGAAGAAAACATCTTGGAGGCTTTAATAGCCAAACACGAGGTAAACCCGACTAATATTGCTTGTGTCCTTATCCAGTCCCCAAGTTCCGAGTGAATTGACTCACAATTTGCTTGGAACTTTACGGTATAAGCGACTGATAACTTGCCCCTTTATCCGGCTAATCCTTCCTTGCATCCGTGCAGTCCTTCGTGACTCAATCTGAGGAGAAACTGGCAAAGGCCACCAAGCTCATTGAAAAGGAAGTGGCTCTGCGTGAGGCGGCCGAGGCTGAGGCCAGGAGGAGTAGGACGATAATGAAGAAGTATAGGAGGAGGGCTCACACAGCAGAAGATGATCTAACGAGCCTTTCTGTTCAAATTGCTGATACGTATCGTGCTTTGCTTGGTACGTTTCTTCATCCAGGTTATCCTTCTGATAAATAGCCGGAGTTTCCTGACTCATGTTTCCATTTCTGCAGGTCCGGATGAAGTGATGCCGGACGAGGATGACATTGCCAGGCTGAAAACTATCAAGAGCGTTATCCGGCAGCTATGCGCCGGAACCAAATGGATCCTTCAAGAAATACGGTGGCCGGGTAAGGGGCATGTCGACCTGAAGAGAATGCTGGACGCCTGCTCCACTATCCCCGAGTGGATTTGGCACTGGAAACGCTCGTCCTGCCAGGTTGGAGTAACCCGGGGGCTTGCGCTTGCTAAGGCTTACTTCCCTAAGCTCGAGCTAGCCAAGCTTATGGGCGGTTTCCCGGAATTCAAGCTTGATGGGTCCAAGTTCTCCGTGAAGGATTTCCAGGCCGTCCAGAAGGAGGTCCGTTACCCGGCCAGCGTGATTGCTGACGGCCTGGATGTCGATTCCATCGTTCCTGCATATGATGCTGCTGGTGAAGCGGTTAAGTCGGATCTTCCCGAGCCGTATGACATGCTGGCCCGATGGAAGGAGGAAGCTGCTAAGTTGAGGGAGGAGGCTGCCAAAAAGAAGGCTGAAGCCGATTCTGCACCCGCTACCTCCACACCAGTCGTTCCTCCTCCTGCGCGAGCCGGTACTACTGATCCGGGTGCTGCTGTTACCCCAAGTGATGGCAAGGGCAAGGCGAAGATGGACGTCGTGGCCTAGAACGCCGAGTGATACCTGATACCTGATGCTACTTCATACGCGTCAGTTGATCGATGTGTCGTTAAAACAACTATTTTTGGATGGTGCGCCTGTGCACCTTTGATACTATTTAGCGGAGTTTGTAATGCACTCTAAGTTCTTGATACACTTTGTGCTTCTTCTGATCGTTTAAATTTATCCACTTTTGAGTCAACTTGTTCTTGATATCCGACTTTCTTTACGATTCCTTTTGTGAGACTCGGTTTCCGAGTTTCGTGGGTGTTGACGAGCGGACTTGCTTCTAAGTCCCCAAGTTCCCAAGACTCGGATGTTTGGGTTTTTTGAGCCTTAGCAACTAAGCTACGTTTTCTTTTCCAAAATCCCGAATCGCCAAGACCCGAATTTCCGAGTCTGGGATATGTGGTCTTTTCGAAGAGAACGAGTTTTGTTGTTTGCTAAGCCCAAACCCGGAGCCGTTTCACATAGGTAATGAAGTTATGCTTGATAAACGTTGAGTTTCCAGCTATTAGCCTTATACTCTGCATAACTTGTGGTTTAGATGACCCTTTTGACAATCTTGTACTATAAGCCGGCTTTCGCGTGGATATCATGTTGTTACATCTATACGAAAACAGGGTCAGGCAATTCCCATTGGGCTTCATGGCTGATTGTAATCGTAAGCGAGCAAATCATGCCACTTTTATTGCGAGTCACATCGAGCTTAAGTAAGAAAAGTCAAGAAAGTTTGGCTCCTTTGTCCGGTTATAAGATTGCAGCCGTACTCGTTTGCGAGTAATCGGCCCTTATAACTCATAGGCATCAAGGCCGGGTCATTGAGTTTGCAACTGTGCTATTCAAGCAATCAGCCCCCAAGACCTATATATATGCAACGTACTGAGATTAAGGAACATGAGAATAACCACTTCTTTTCTTGATATGAGAATGTTGGGTCAGCAAGCCGCCTCATTAAAAACCCATCCAGTCCCCAAGGGTACCCTGGATAGGAAAAGAGTACGTCTGAAACCTGCTGCCTGTTACATCGTGCAATTCCACTTGCCAATATAGTCTTTACTAAGTATAATATGGACGTATCTGAGCCACGTTGCATGGTCTGTCTCTTTCTTGCATAGATGAAGTGGTATGAGCGGTGTCATTAACTGTAGCCGACTCTTCCCTTGCATCTACCAAGTAATATGATCCATTATGCAGATTCCGGCTTATGATAAACGGTCCTTCCCATGGTGGTGATAATTTGTGTTTTCCTTCGTTTGACTGTACCAGGCGCAGAACCAAGTCTCCTTCCTGGAATACCCGGGTTTTCACGCGCCGGCTATGATACCTCCGTAGATCTTGCTGATATATGGCTGATCTTTCCAGGGCTTGTTCCCTTTGTTCTTCTAACATATCTACGGCGTCCTGCCGGGTCTTCTCGTTCTCTACCTCGACGTAAGCTGATACTCGAGGTGAATCATGAATAATATCACTCGGCAGCACTGCTTCCGCACCATAAACCATGAAGAATGGTGTCATCTGAGTAGATCTGTTAGGTGTAGTGTTGATACCCCAGACCACGGAAGGTAGTTCTTCGACCCATGCACCCGCAGCCCTAATGCAAGGGACTCGCAGTCGTGGTTTTAGTCCACGAAGTAATTCTTGGTTTGCCCTCTCCACTTGTCCATTGGCCTGCGGATGAGCCACTGATGCTACGTCAAGCCGGATTCCATTGCTACCACAAAACTTTTCCATTGCGCCAAGGGACATGTTGGTTCCATTGTCGGTAATTATACTGTGGGGATACCCGAACCGATAGATAATTCTATTCAGGAACTTGACTGCTGTAACTGCTTCACAGTTGGTGACTGGCATAACCTCAACCCACTTGGTAAACTTATCAATAGCCACCAAAAGATGTGTCTTCTTGCAAGGTGACATGTGAAAGGGACCAACCATGTCCATACCCCAAACCGCGAACGGCCAAGCTAACAGAATAGTCCGTAATTCCATAGCCGGCACGTGGGTTTGGCGAGCGTACCTTTGACATCCGTCACACCTTGCCACTAAGCGCTCCGCATCTGCTAGAGCCGTGAGCCAGAAAAATCCGTGTCGATAAGCTTTGGCCACAAGGGATCTTGTGGATGCATGATGCCCACAATCATCTTCATGGATTTCCTTAAGAATCTGTCGGCCTTCTTCTGGTGCTACACAGCACAAAAAGACTCCTGCTGCACTTCTCTTGTATAACTCCCCATTGATGATCGAATATCCCTTTGCTCCCCGCAGAATTTGCCTTGCTAACACCTCTTGCTGTGGTAACTCGTCCCGTGATAGGTAGGCCAAAAACGGTTCTGTCCACTCGGGAATAGCACGTATAGTGGCCACGAGTCCTAAATCCGGGTCTTGATTTGCCAATTCCTCCTCTGACTCGGTTTTAACTGATGGTTGCCACAATTCGTCCAGGAAAACGTTAGGTGGAACCGGCTCTCTGCGCGAGCCGTGTCTAGCGAGGGCGTCGGCTGCCTCATTCTTTCTTCTGTCTATATGCTCCACCTCATACCCGGAAAAACATCCTGCAACCCTATCAACTTCCCCGCGGTATGCTGCCATAGTTGCGTACTTTCTATCCCAAGTTCCTGACACCTGCTGTACCACAAGGTCCGAATCTCTGAAGCATCGTATCCTCTTAATGTTCATATCCTTGGCTACCTTTAAGCCATGCAATAGGGCCTCATACTCGGCCACGTTGTTGGAACAGTCAAAGTGAATTTGTAGTACGTAACTCAATTTGTCTCCTTTGGGTGATGTTAACACCACTCCAGCTCCTGATCCCTCGTACTGCTTTGATCCATCGAAGTGCATGATCCATGACTCGGAGTTTGGAACCATGGTAGTCATGCCTGTGTGTGTCCAATCATTAACGAAATCAACCAAAGCCTGAGATTTGATTGCTGACCTGGGCTCGTAGCTGATGTGATAATCCCCCATTTCTATCGCCCATTTGGCTATTCTTCCGGTCGCATCCGAGTTTCTGATGATATCCGACATTGGTATTGAGCTAACCACTGTTATGGGGTGTTCCTGGAAATACGGTTTCAGTTTCCGGCTGGCCATAAAGACCCCGAAAACCAGCTTTTGCCAATGCGGATAGCGCTGCTTTGCCTATGATAATACCTCGCTGACATAATAAACCGGCCTCTGGACTGGATAACCTTTCCCATCCTCTTTACGCTCCACAACCACTACTGCACTGACGGCTCGGGGGCCAGCTGCCACGTATAGCAACATAGGCTCTTTAGGACCCGGGGCCGCTAGTACTGGTGCTTCAGATAACTGCTTCTTTAGTGCCTCGAACGCCTCATCCGCCTCTTGATCCCATACAAATTTGTCGGATTTCCTCAAGAGCCGGTACAAGGGTATTGCCTTTTCTCTGAGTCTTGATATAAATCGGCTCAAGGCTGCTACGCAGCCCGTGAGCTTTTGAACATGCTTCAAATTTTCCGGCTTTTTCAGACTTTGGATAGCTTTGATTTTGTCCGGGTTTGCTTCAATTCCTCTCTCGGAAACGATAAAGCCAAGTAATTTCCCGGCTGGAACTCCAAATACGCACTTTGTCGGGTTAAGCTTCATCTGATACCTCCTTAAGTTCTTGAACGTCTCCTTTAGATCATCGATAAATGTTTCTGCCTTCCTGGTCTTGATAACCACATCATCCACATAAGCATGGACGTTGCGTCCAATTTGGTCCTCGAAACACTTCTGAATACACCGTTGATAAGTTGCGCCAGCGTTCTTCAACCCAAACGTCATGGTTTTGTAACAAAAGGCCCCAAAAGGGGTTATAAACGATGTTTTCTCCCAATCCTCCCTCTTAAGTTTAATCTGATGATATCCGGAATAAGCGTCCAGAAAGCATAATAGGTCACTCCCAGCTACTGCATCTATGATCTGATCTATCCTTGGTAGTGCGAACGGATCCTTTGGGCAATGCTTGTTGAGACTCGTAAAATCAATGCACATCCTCCACTCATTGGTCTTTTTCATCACTAGTACCGGATTTGCTAACCAATCCGGGTGAAATACTTCCATGATGAAGCCGGCTGTCAATAGCCGAGCAATTTCTTCACCTATAGCTTTCCTTCTTTCCTCATTCATCTTCCTCAAGCCCTCCTTCACAGGCCTGGACTTGGGATCTACATGCAAACTGTGCTCTGCCAACTCTGTAGGGATACCCGGCATGTCACTAGGTGTCCAGGCGAATACGTCCGCATTCGAACGAATAAACTCCACAAGTGCCTTCTCCTGCTCGTTGTCCAAGTTAGACCCTATAGTAAATTGCTTAGGGATCACCTTCGATAAAAGCTATCATCTTGGTGTCCTGTGCTGCCTTGAATTTTGCTCTTTCGTCCTCAGTATTCGGCCTTTTCAATGCGGTTCCATCATCCGGATCTACTTGAGACCGATAATACTTGAGTTCTTCTTTTCTGCAAGCTTGCTCGGCCATTACCGAATCTCCTTCGTCGCACTCGGCCGCTATATCCCGGCTTCCATGTATGGTGATGGTCTGCTTAGGACCCGGAATCTTCAGCTGCAAATACACATAACACGGCCTGGCCATGAATTTGGCGTAAGCCGGTCTTCCAAATAGTGCGTGATAAGGACTGCGCAATTTGACCACCTCGAACGTGAGCCACTCAACTCGGTAATTATCCGTTGATTCTCCGAAAGCTACCTCCAATGCGATTTTCCCCTCGGGACATGCCGAGTGACCCGGCACTATTCCATGAAAAATTGTTGAGCTTTTCTGTAGCTGGGACTCTTTGAGACCCATGCGTGAAAAAGTTTCCCAGTACAAGATATTGATGCTACTTCCACCGTCCATCAGGACCCTTTTTAACTCGTAACCATTAACCTGTGGTGCGACTACCAATGCTAAGACTCATGGGTGCTCTATTCTTTCCGGGTGATCTCTTCTGCTCCACGTTATCTCTTGTTCCGCCCATCTCAGGTATCCCGGAACAGCCGAGGAAACCGAGTTCATAGCTTGCTTGAGTATCTTTTTGTCCCTATTAGAAGTTCCTGTAGTATGCACATGATATTGTCCTTTTAAATCAGATGTACGTACCATACCGATGAAGATGCTGATTTGGCCGATCGTCACAATAGATCCGGATTCGAGGTGATCCGACTCTGGCCCCCAGCCGGAATCGCCCACCATCTTCTCCCCTTCGTGGTCGATGTAGATATCACCGACGACAAGATTCTCCATGTTCTTCCGAGCTTCTCCCGTGATGTAAACACCTTTGGACACAGGCCCCACGGTGGGCGCCAACTGTCGTGGGATAATCACGGCAGACGTTACCGGGGGTAACTGATCTTGGGGCAAGACGACACAGGCGTTTGGGAGAGGGTTTAGCTCAGAGGAAAACATGATGGAACTCGATCTGGTAGCCGGCAATCAAGTCGCCGAGTCTCCGATCTCAAGATATTAACTCAACTCTCGTGTTACACTGGATGATCGATACCAAGCGATATTGCTAGGGCTTTCAGATCTCTCTCAACTACGTACCCCCTGGCTTACTCTCCAAGGCGCACCCTGAATCCTACCCGGACACCACATACAAACCCTAACTTTCCTTTACCGTAACCCACAATCCGGGTTACGAGGCCTACAAACTTGGGCCTTCCAGAAGTTTCTTTATCCTTAGCCAGATCTTGCGCAACGTCCTTTGGGCCGGGTTACACCTTGGAGTTGGCCTACCGGGTTATTATCCCTCCATCAGGTTCAGCTGGTTTATACTCTTAGGACGTTTGTACGTGCCTCGAAAGTGTTGAGAGAATACTCTCGTCGTATCTTCACAGTTGTCCACTGTCCTTGACGGTATCCCATTGATCCAATCTCTCGCTCCATCCAATAACATTAGAGCAAAAAACTTTACAGTCTTTAAATCTGTCTCTTTGTTAATCTGGACGGCAGTATAGTAATCTGAAAGCCATGTATCCATGTTAGTGCTATTGGTATACCTTTGGTAAGTTGGACCAACTTTGGCGAAGCCAGAATGTAGACTGATTCTTCGGATCCTGTCAGTGAAGCACTTAAGTCCAAAGTATAGATCGTCTCTTTCCGCCTTGTCGACGTGAGCGAAATACGTTCCCGCTGAATGGACAGAAGGGGATATGCTCCGTTCTGGCCCATTGTTGCACGAGTGCGTCCTTCCGGGATTATCCTTATTTCTTTCGTTGTCGTGTCCTTTGGAATAAGGTGGAGTTCTACTCCTTGGCCTTTCTTTGTTCCTAGGAGGAGTACGGGATCTCTCACGCATGTGAGGATTGTCATATCTTCCAGTTTTATCAGCTGGGCGTATCGGAGGCGGCATTACTTTTCCGTCTTTCTAGTTTTTTTCCTCACGTTCCTTGTAATCACGGGGATTATTTCCGCCTTTCTGCAGATGGGATCCTGTTCTGGACGCTGCATCCTTGTTATCCGGGATTTTCTTGTCCTTCCTAGGATCTTCTTTCTTTTCCTTAGAATCGTCTGAATCTCCAGGTTCACCAGGTTCAGGTGCTCTAGCAGCGCATGTGGCAATTTTGCATAGGGCTGAGTCATGATGTAACTTCCCTGATCATGTATGTCCTCGATGTTGCTGTTGTAATGCTTTTCCTAGGAAAGCATACACTCCCTCAAGTGTTTCTTCATTGGAGTACATATCGTCATTAAGGATGGCGAACGCGGCTTCCGCCTTTCAGGTGCGGTTTTGTATATGTGCTCCCCATAGCATTAACGTCGTTAACCTGTCTTTGCAAAGAAGGATTTTCAAACCTCTTTCTTTTGGCAGCTCTTCCGGCTTTGAAATTCTGGGTAACCACATAGGTTTAATTCCAGATCTATTCCTTTTCTCGTATTCCTCTATTTCTTCCTGCTGCAATTTAATGCCAGCCTGGGTTTTGATGAGGTTTTCCTGAGCTCGGAATAGATGTTGTTGTTGCCGATGTAGAGCTTGTCTCCTAGCTTCCAGCACTTCTGGGGGCTCGTCTCGAGCCACCGGGGTTTGAATCAAATAAATTTCATCCTGTTCTGACATTTGGGGAACAGGGATTTCATTCTATTTTCTTCTCCGCAGGTTTGACTCCGCTGCCTCCTCCTACTTCCAGGTTTTGGTTGGCAATATCTGCCAACTTTTCAATCTTCTTCTTCCGGAGTTTATATTGGAGTTTCTTGGTAGTCTTCTTTTTCTTTTTGGAAGAAGGAGGTTTCTTGCCAGGTTCTTTCTCCGTCAGTTCTCTGACATCAGGGTAAGTTGGGCTAGCTTCACCATCCTCTTTTTCCTCATCAGGGTAAGTTGGGATCTTCATCTTCTTCTGCATCCGAATTTTCAGTCGGTTTTGCCATAAGTACTTCATGAAAACTCCCTTGCATAGATTTGACCTTTCATTAGAAAGCGTCTTCGTCTTCGTCTTTGGAATCTATGTCTTCAGATCCGGCTTCTGACTCCCACCTTGCTTCAATGGCAGCTACTACAGAGTCGGCTTCCGAGTTCGTCGCCTTGTTGACGGATGTAGGATCTTCCACTTTTTTGTGGGATGATGATTTTCTGCTTCTTCCACGGGATTACTTTCTTCCGTGTTGTCCGCGATCTTGGACTGCACCATGCCAATGAAGTGAGACCTGATTGCAGGCATCTCCGAAGACGCGACAAATTCGGCACTGTTTTGGCGATTCGACCAGAATCCGGTATCATAGTTTTCCTCAATTGGGTTTAGGGCGGGTGGGATAAATTTACTTCCACCACAGAATCCCATTTCTTCTACTGTTAATCCGATAAAAATATTTGTAGATCCAATCGGTAAAACGCAGGCACTTACCAGGTGATTCCGTGCGGGCATGTACGATCCGTTGTCGAGGAAGCGTCCGACGTTGTAACATCCCAGGTTTGCTAATTAGGTTGTGTGGTGTTGTGTTCATCTCATACATGCATGAAATAATAATTTAACCATGTTTGAAAGAATTGACCAAAAACTACTTAAAGTGGTCACCTAAAATTTGAATTAAAAACATTTTCAAATTTGGCAAACCAAGATATGGTTTTGTTGGAAATTTTTTGAGGTTTCCAAAAAGTATTTTTGCCAATTTTCTGTTTACAAAAAGGCCCCAAAACCTCTGTTTTCTGTCCTGTTTTAATCAGAGAAGGACCTCAATGGAATTTCATCGTTTTCCAGGGGGTGATTGTATTTTCCCTTTTATGTTTGCTTTCTTCTACCTTGGGACAGAAAGCAGCAGCTGCGTGGCACCGCCGCCCTCGCCGTTGCCACCTCCTACCTGCTCTCCTGCTTGCATCGACAAGGACCCAGATGATTGCGTGAAGCCTCCTATCTCTCTCACAACATCCCCTCCCTCTCTGTTTCTCTGCGAGGGAGAAAACCCTAACCCTGCTCCGTTCGGCCGCCACCGAGTCTGACGATTACCGTTACAGACCACGCCGAACCCCGCCATTGATGCCTGAAGCTCCGCCATGTCCTCCTGCCCCTCCACACAGAGCCACGCTTGCCGGGACGCCGCAGAACGTAGGAATCACGCCGCCCACCTCCTCCACGGACGCCTCCGTTCATCACTCGCCGCCAGCGATTCCGGCGCCCCCTCGCCACCCCGACCATCCCACGAGCTTCAGTGCGCCGTGGTGAGTCTCCCGGTGCCCTCCATCCCCTCCCTCCCCCTCTGGTGTGCTTGTTTGACTACCGCCGCCGCCGGACGCCACGTACATGGACGCCGACGAGCTTTCCGGCGACCAAATGGTCACCCGCCGGCACCCCTCGACTCCCCTTGATCTCTTCTTCCTCCTGGTATAGTTTGTTCCCTTAATTGCACATGAATTCGCTGGAATTTGGGATCATCTGTGAAGAACAGAGTAGGGTGAGGTCATCATTGCGTCACGATGACGTCATAAAACGTTTTCCTTTTTATTCTGGCAAAAGAAATATGACACGTGGGCCCCACCTGTATTTACATTACGCCGTGGTAAGTCTCCCGGTACCCTCCTCCTTCTCTCTCCCCCTCTGTATCGCCTCGCCACCGTGCGCCACCGAGCGCTGCCGCAGATTCTCGCCGGCAGCGAGGTCTCCGGCGACCATTCGACCCTCCGCCGCCACCCCTTGACTCCCCTCGACCTCCTCTTCCTCGTGGCATAGTTTAATTTCCAAATTTCGCGCATAATCGATCGATTGCATGATCAACAGAGGAGAGCTCCTCCGAGTGATGTCACTGTGACGTCACAAATCCTATTTTCTTAATTTCTAGAAATGGTTAATAATTACAGAAAATTTATAAATTTTAGAATTTGAATAACTATTGTTTTATAAGTCAGAAAAATAAAATGAAAACATGGAAGTGTTCAGAAAAATAAACTCTACCCAAAAATGTCATTTTCACACATGTTTGACAAAGTTCAAAAGTGAGCATTATTTAATGTTGTTTAATCATTTTAAAATGGAAATAAGTTGTTATTCAATAAAATTAGAAAATTAAAAGTTATATACCAAAATGCTCAAAATGACAAATGCAATCTAGTTATGATGTTTTCAAACCCATTTGAGCAATTAAAATTGTACTCACTTTCAGAGTTGCCCTAAGTGCCCCTCCGGGGTCTATTTCGGGCTAATTTCAGTAAAAATGCATAACTGACATACGAACCCTAGCAACCCATCGAACATGTTTAGGGCTTTATCTCAGTGCATTAACTTGATCATGCATACATATTGTGCATATGCATCGCTGCCATGTGTTGATTGTTGTTCTTCTTGTTTCGGTGTTTGTTCCCCCTCGGTAGAACGTGACTCCGAAGAGAAGGCCAGCAGTCCCATGACGAATACTTGATCTTAACCGACAAGTCAAGAACTTATCCAAGAAGATCTTTATCTGGTTTTCTTAACCAAGGCAAACATAACCTCTTATCTGCTCATATATGTTTTCCAACATCATTTGATTCTCTTACTTTGCATTCGATTCCAAAGTATTTGATGTCAGTAGATATAGTTCACCTATATACTGTATTGCCTCAATATCTTGATCCACTGCTCCTAGCCGCCATAGATTTACTTGTGCGCATCGCCCGAGCCTCATATCTACTTCGCTTAGTCATACATGTTTGTTACCTCTGCTCCATCTGGTTGATGAATCAGAGCTGCGATAACCTAGTATGATATGATGACGTCGTGAGATGAGCATTGTGTGGATAACTTGACTAAGACTGGTATGGGAGGCCACTTGGGAAGTGGTTGTTCATCCTATACTCGCCAACCCTAGGATTAAGGTTTCGAGCGGAAGCCAAGACTGAGCGTGCAAACACACGCGCGGTCTAAGGAACCGCGCTCAACCAACTAACTTGTTTGGCCAGATCCATGAGTCACGTAGTTTGAGATTTCCATTCGGCAACGCAATCAAAACCTTTTAAACATTTTGAAAACAAAATGCTCCTGTAGAGGCCCCAGACCGGAGGGTCCAGAACCCCTCATATGCATTCATTCACGATCCCAGAAGAACCAGTCGTGAACAACATACGTAGTTGGCATACAGAATACATCATCCATTACACGAATATAGAGTCTTACATAAATGGTCACATGACCAAGTTCTTAACAACTGTCACGCAGGACAGACATTCAAAGCAAACACAGCGGAAGACGATAAGCATAGCGTAGTAGAACCCGAGTCACGCCTCATCCTACAGGCTGCTGACTGGGAGACAATCCTAATTCGCAGGTTCATCAGTGTAGCACTCCTCCTCATAGAACCCTTCCTGAGGTGCCTCCTTATAGTCTGGCAAGTAAATACCAGGGGCGAAACCAAATGAGTACGTTTGAATGTACTCAACAAGACATCCATTATCAGCTTACAATTATGCATACATGCTTATTTGGTGGAGTGGGTAGGTCATACATATGGTTCAGCTACCCATGACAGATAAAAGATCTATCATGGTTGAGGTTTCATTGTTTAGTTCTTTGTGAAAGATCACTGAAAATAATATAGTTTAACTCTCGTAGATATCACATATCTCGGAGGTTTTATAAGCTTTGTTTTAGAAAAGAAGGTTTTTCTTTTCAGAAACATTTAGTAATAGTTTATTTCTCATTCGTATCTCGCAGATACCAAGTCATTCCTCCTTAGTACCTCTCAGGTACAAAAGCCTTCCTTCAAAACCTCTTTTGAAAAATTGACACAATACTAGCTACATGGCCATTCAACCGTCCATATCCGAGGACGCGGCTATCTCGAAATAGTTTTACTCTGCAGAGGTGTACACATTTCCACTAGATCCAGAGTCCGCCATGAAACAACCATGGACTGTTCCCAACCTATGAGAACATCAGATGACTGGTCTTGACTATCCACTCTGTACAAGCTAGTACATGACTATCTCTTCAATTGGGGTTTCCCTCCCTGGCAAGCCATGTCCCACACAGCCCAAACAGGAGACCCAACTGCTGCATCCGGAGGGAAAATTAATCCCACACTTTAGATGTCCCGTATACTCACTCCTAGCGACACTTCGGTTCGGAGGATCCAATCCCCTATAGCCTTTGAGATAGCACATATACTAACCAGAACAAGTTTTTAATCAAGCCCCTACCCATATTGGGGTAAAGTGGCAGTACGATAATGGTTGTCCAGCGAAGACTAGGCTATGTGTCTTTTGTAAACATTTCTCATAAAACTTTCCATCATAACAACCCTTCCGGTAGACAGGGTCTCACCCTTCCTCCGGGGTTTTCCTTCCATAAGGCATTTGTTTACAAAAACACATTTTATTTAGTTCATTTAAGAACTCAAGTTTTAAGTGGGTGTATGGTATTTATATACCATTTAGTGGCTAAGGGCTTGGTAATACCAAGTTGACTACTATTATGATTCCTTATACTAGTAATATTAATAGTAGTAGTAGGATTCACACAAAAATAGTTTTGAAGGTATAGTTTTGTAAAAACTTCAGAAGTGAAAAGCATGCATGATAGATAATGATAAGTATTTATACAGCAAGCATTAGGATGGCTTGCCTTGGTACAAGTGATGGTCCTGATCCTGAAAGTAACAGGAGTTGCAATACCCTTCTTCAGCAAATCCTTCCTCCTCGTTTTCTAACGTCGTAAAAAGAAATAAAGACACACTTTCAGAACCAAACAAGACAAACAATGCTACAAGTAATACTTACAGCAAGCAATCAAGGAGTACCACCCAAAGTTCTCAATTTTTCCCTTAAGAAAAATTGGCATAAAAACTTTAGTTGACAAATCTGCTTTTTCCTAGTGTTTATGTGTGGCCAAAACCATGATTCTTAGTTAAGAACACCATGGACCAGTGGGGTAAAGCACATGTTACTAGACAGTAGGGTGTCCCATAAAACATATTTTGATGTCTAAAAACTCCCCCAACAATCTCTATGGCTAGCACATATAATTTGCTAAAAATACCCAAGTGGTGAAAAAGCTCATGACAACAAGTCAAGCCTATTTTCCACCATGATGCAAAGATACCAGTGGGTGCTCCACTAGCAAAAATGCTCACTAAGAGGTTAATAAGCCTCTGGTCACTTTTATAAAAGTGCTCCAAACAAACAATCTAGCATCCAAAACTCCTACTCATACTAGTAGAAAATTTAGGAAAGACACTAGACTAGTTTAGGCTACACTTAGTTAATTTTATGCACAAGTGTGCAAGCTAGCAGAGGCAAAATACTCCTCTAACCAGTACCATAAATGCTACTGGATCTCACAAAAATATCATAAAAACATAGCTAGGAAACAAGGAAAAACTATGCTTAAAATGCTACCCATGTGAGGAGATTAATTCCTAGTCATCCAAGTGTTACTCATGCTTTTATGCTACTTAAGAGGAAACCTATCAGAGGTGAAAATCCTAAGATAATAATTCCACAAGGACATTCCATCCTCTGGTTTCAACACCAAAGATTCATATTTTTCCCTAAAGAAAAACAAGACAAAAAGCATACATGGATATCCTAGTATTAAATCTAGTCCTTAAGCATTTCTATTTAAATCTATTCCACACACAAGCACCAAGTATTTAGAGGTGCTATAAACAAACTAACAGTACCTAAGTGGTACGGGTTCCATGGAAATTAATCTAGCAACAAGCCTAAAAGCATTTAAAGATTTACTCAAAACATATCTAAAATTCTAGCTATGAGCAAGATCTATGCATGGAAAAATAGTCCTAAAATTCTACCACTCAAACCATTTATTCTAACATGTTCATATAACTTGTACACATCATAAACACACTGGAAAACAACATCACAAGCAAGAACACATCATTTGCATATCACAACATGAACCTATAAAGCAAGATCTAGAAATAAAAATTAGACAGAAAGTACCCAAAACTTGTTCTGTCTCTCTAATTTTTTCTGTGGCTCCAAAAAGTAAATCCTTCTAGGATGTGATATTCCTTATCACTAAAAAGCCTCTCCAACTTGCCTTACTCAAAAATAATGTCCCAAACTCCCCCTAAAAATCATGGAATAGCTCACAGATGCTTTACAAAAATGGATGGCATTTCCAAATGGTAACTCACCTTGGTGTAAGCTAACATTCTACTGGTAGGTATTGAAAAGGGCTTTCCAAAACAGTTGAGTTTGCTCAAAAATGTTTTGTATTTTTGAAGTTCTATTCATTTCAATTTTTAGGGTACTGTCTGGCATATTAGCTATAGAAAAATAACTAAAACTCAAAACATGGTTCTGCCAGTGGGATATGGTTGTGATTTTGTATGGCTACGAGTACAAAAATTAGCAATGTAAAATAAAAATATTTGCTACCTTTTCCAAGCCTAAAGCTAACCACCTAAATAAACTGCCAGAAAAAAACTATTTTCGAATTTGACAGAGAACAACCCAGATGGGCCAGATCCCATTGCGCTGGCCCAACTACGTGCGGCACAGCCCGCCTGCGCGCGCGCGCGCGCGCGAAACGGTTCGTTCAAAGGTGACCGTCGATCCGCAGATCGACGGCTCCTCTTCTCTCTTCCTCCCCGCGTCTCTCTTCTCTCTCTCTCTCAGAACCGCGGACGAACACCTAGCGAATCCTCGAGATGGCTCACCTAGGGCTCGCGAGTTGGAGTGGGGTGGTGCAGGGTTGGACGACGGTGGCGTAGGCGATCTCGTGGCGCGGGCACGGACGGTGATGATGCGTGTGCACGGCGGCGGCCCGACGGTGTCCCGCGGCGGCTCCGAGGACGACGGCGACGAAACTGCAAACGAGAGAGGGCCAGAGGGTGTCAGGGAGGTAGGCGTGAGCTAGGGGGTTGCGATGGAGGTGAAAGGAGGGCGGGAGGGCCGTGATCTCGACGCCATGATCCACCTCGATCCTGCACGGGTCTGCGAATGGGCGCGGCTCGCCTCGTTCACAGAGGGAGATCGAGCACGCACAGGCTCGATGGGGCGAGTGAGTGTGGTGAGGGGAGTGTGCTGGCGAGAGGGATTGGCCTCTAAGGCTTTGTAGGCCCGGGGCCAAGGTGGGGGTGCTCGGGTTGGCAATGGCATGGGCATGCCTTGCCCTTTGGGGGTTCTCCACGGGTGGCAACGTTTCTAATTGGTGCCCTGGGGTCAATCTAGTACAAGAGTGTGAGCAAAGCCACAGCAAGGGCCAAGGGATGGGCAAAAGTGTGAAATTCAACTATTCCAACCACTATATGTGACATCACTACATAGTCAAATGCCACCTCACTTTTCTCCCTCCCTGGTCAGCCAAAGGAGGATCCAATGCCACCTTCTAGAAGATTATTAACATGGTTTTCGAATTGGCAAGGTGGCTATGCTTGGATCAGTACACACAAGCTAAAACATCAAGTCTAAAAGTGTAATCACTGTTCTGTCAGAAAAATTCAGTTAGGCAGTTTTCTGAATTTTTATAAGTGCTGTAAAAGCAGACAGAGATAGCAAAAGTTGGGCTTGTTTTCACCAAGCAAACAAACCCCAAAATGAGTGATTTAAAATGCTAAACAAAGAGCAACTATCCAAGTTTCATAAAAAACCATTTGATTTGAAAATGGAGGGGTTTAAGGCTCTGAAAATAAAAGGCAAAGTAAGCACATTCTCTGTTTTTAAAATGCCTAACTTTCTGTCTTAACAAGATGGCTCAAAAACCATCATGGCATTGTGTGTTAATTATCTTTGTAGGTTTTTCCAAGAGTGTAGTTTTGTTGTACTCATAACAGAGAGTAGTTTTGATCAAAGAAAATCCTTAATTGGATAATCCTTGTGATGGAAAACAAGGGTTGAAAACAGCAACTTGGCTGTTTTTCAGGACAAAATTTATATTGGAAAATCTAATGAAATCTTTTCCAATTAATTTTATTTCAAGTTCAAGTTGATTCCAAACCATCAATAACACATTTTTAAGTTGAAACAAAGTGTTACCTCAAGCCTTGAAAAATATTCTCTTAAGAACCTTAGTGTAAAACAAATAGAAAGCAATGTTTTTCTTAGGAGAAAAACTCCTCAAGTGAGTGAAAAGAACACACCACTTAAATTGCATAGATAAACATTACTACACAAACATGTTGTCCACTTAATTGCATTACAAAAGTCTTAAGAGGCTTGCTAAATTACTATTATACAAGTGCTTAAAAACAGGGGTGTGACAAATCTCCCCCCCTTAAAAGAATCTCGTCCCGAGATTCGCGGGTCTAGGCTTTAAGAAAATCAGGGAACTCCTTCCTGATATCATCCTCACGCTCCCAGGTAGCTTCTTCCTCAGAGTGATTGGTCCACTAAATCTTAAGGAATGTTATAGCACGCCTCCTGGTAGCACGCACAATTTCCTCGAGAACCCGCAGGGGTCTATCACGATAAGTCAAGTCATCATTTATGTCAATGGTCCTGAAATCCACGTCTTGATACGAGAGATCCTTCTCAGGTACTTGCAGACATTTCCGGAGCAATGACACATGGAAAACATTGTGAAAAGCAGATAGTTCCTCAGGTAATTCTAACTGATAAGAAACTTCGCCACGACGTGCCAAGATCTTAAAAGGGCCAATATACCTGGAGGCCAGCTTTCCTTTGACATGGAAACGCTGCATCCCTTTGAGTGGCGTAACACGAAGGTACACGAAATCTCCAATGCTGAAAGAGACATCACGACGCTTCGTATCAGCATAACTCTTCTGACGAGATTGAGCTGTCTTTAAACGTTCCCGAATAAGTTGGACTTGCTCCTCTGCAGCCTTCAAAGTGTCCACACCAAAAACCTGACTGTCTCCAGTCTCAGTCCAATTTAAAGGTGTACGGCATTTACGTCCATACAGAGCTTCAAAAGGGGCCATTTGCAAGCTAGACTGATAACTGTTGTTGTAAGAAAACTCTGCGAAGGGCAGACAGTCTTCCCATTTAATTCCATAGGACAACACACAAGCACGGAGCATGTCTTCCAGAATTTGGTTCACACGCTCTGTTTGTCCATCAGTCTGCGGGTGATAGGCTGTGCTAAAAGCTAATTTGGTTCCCAAACTCTCGTGCAACTTCTTCCAAAATCTAGAGGTGAACTGTGTACCTCGATCAGATACAATCCTGCTTGGGACTCCGTGTAGGCTGACAATCCGAGAAATGTAAAGATCAGCAAGCTGATCTCCACGATAGGTGGTCCGGACAGGAATAAAGTGAGCCACTTTCGTGAGCCTGTCCACAACAACCCATATAGAATCATTTCCTCGGCTGGACCTAGGAAGTCCAATGATTAATCCATTCCCACTTCATCCCATTTCCAAACAGGCACTTGCAATGGTTGGAGCAATCCAGCGGGACGCTGGTGCCCAGCTTTTACTTGCTGGCAGACATGGCACTTGGCTACAAATGAAGCAATCTCTCGCTTCATTCCATGCCACCAGAATCTCTCTTTCAGGTCTTGATACATCTTTGTTCCTCCAGGATGGATAGAATACATGGTCTCATGAGCTTCGACCATGATGGTCTGCTTGAGATCAGATTCAGAGGGAACACAAATACGGCCTTCATACCATAATCCCCCATCAGCATCGATGGTAAACCCAGCAACCTTTTCCTTCTCCATGCGGGCCTTAATACCATCAATACTTTTCTGGCCTTTCTGCGCTTCTTTGATTTGGTCAACCAGGGTTGGTTTAAGTTCTATGGCGTCTAACATGCCATAGTTGACCACTTCAATGCCAAGCTGGTCCAGCTCTTTCCACAACTCGGGTTGCCTTACTAGAATCATAGCATTTAGAGAGGCCGGCTCTCGACTAAGAGCATCTGCAACCACATTTGCCTTTCCAGGGTGATAATGAATACTCAGATCATAATCTTTAATGAGCTCAATCCAGCGGCGCTGCCTCATGTTGAGCTCACGTTGAGTAAAGATATACTTTAAACTCTTATGATCCGTGTAAATTTCCACTCTTCTTCCCATAAGAAAGTGCCGCCATGTCTTGAGAGCATGAACAACGGCAGCAAGCTCTAAGTCATGAGTGGGATAATTCAATTCGTGGGGTCTCAACTGGCGGGATATGAAAGATATCACCTTCCCTTCTTGCATAAGCACGCTTCCAAGACCAAGCTTAGAAGCGTCACAATATACGTCGAAATTCTTGGTGATATCCGGCATTATAAGGATTGGGGCAGACACTAGTCGACGCTTTAATTCATTGAAACTCTCATCACACTTGTCCGTCCATAGGAACTTGCTATCCTTCTTGAGCAACTGGGTGAGGGGTCTGGCTATACTCGAGAATCCCTGAACAAACTTGCGGTAATATCCTGCCAAACCCAGAAAGGATCTGACTTTAGTCTGGTTGGTCGGAGCAGCACGCTTCTCCACAGACTGAACTAGAGCAGGGTCAACAGATATTCCTCCCGCAGATACTACATGTCCAAGAAATCCGACTTCCGTCAACCAGAATTGACATTTACTAAACTTAGCATACAATTGATGCTCACGAAGTGTTCCGAGCACAATTCTCAGATGTTCTTCGTGTTCTTCCTCACTCCTTGAATATATGAGAATGTCGTCAATAAACACCACGACAAACTTGTCTAGAAAATCCATGAATACCTTATTCATGAGATTCATGAAATAGGCAGGGGCATTGGTTAGACCAAAGGACATTACGGTGTATTCATACAGCCCGTAACGAGTGGTGAAAGCAGTCTTTGGAATATCAGTATCACGAACTTTCAACTGGTGATAACCAGTCCGAAGGTCAATCTTAGAGAAGATTACAACCCCATTCAGCTGGTCAAACAGGTCTTCAATTTTGGGCAACGGGTATTTGTTCTTGATGGTAACATCATTTAACTTGCGGTAGTCCACACATAAACGAGTGGTACCGTCCCGTTTTCCCACAAAAATGATCGGAGATCCCCATGGCGATGCACTAGGGCGAATCAATCCTTTCCTTAACATGTCCTCCAGCTGAGTCTTCAACTCATCTAATTCCTTCGGGTTCATCCGATACGGCTTCTGTGCTATGGGTCCAGTTCCGGGCACTAACTCGATCACAAACTCGATATCCCGATCAGGGGGCATACCGGGTAGTTCTTCAGGAAAAACATCCGGGTATTCGCAAACTACCAGGACTTCCTCAAGGACAAGGTGGACTATTCCGGTGTGGCAGTGAACTTGTGACGAGGGTCGAGTTGCAGTGTACGCAACCTTTTCCCCATCCTCTGAGATCATTTCAATAGATTTCTTAGTGCAATCGATAACTCCCTTATACTTGGCCATCCAGTTCATACCGAGTACCACTTCTATCCCTTTGGATCCCAGCACTATAAGATCAGCATGAAAAGTTTTCCCTTGAATTTCTACTGGTACCTCATTGCAAATTAGGTTGGCTTTAGTACTATCCCCAGGTATTTGTACTAACATAGGGTTGTGCATACGGGAATGCTTCATACCACTTTTCTCAGCAAACGGTTTAGTGACAAAGGAATGTGATGCACCAGAATCAAACAGTACTGCGGCTGGTACCGAGTTGACAGGAAACATACCCATCACCGTGTCTGGTGCCTCCTGAGCTTCTGCAGCATTGATATGGTTCAGGTGTCCCTTCATCCTATTCTGTCGTCCAGTGGAAGGACCATGGTTCATCTTGGTTGCGGCAGGCTGGACTGGAGCAGTAGCTTTGTTGGGGCACTCACGAGCGAAGTGACCTTCCTTTCCACAGGCAAAGCAACCTCCAGAATGCTTTGAGCTTGGGTTTGGCTTGGGAGCATTGTTGGTGTGGTTCCCATTTCCTCCATTGTTGCCTCCATAGCGGTTTCCATGATTATTCCCAGAGTGATTACCATGGTTACCACCATAGCTGTTTCCTCCGTACCTTGGTGCATACGGTGCAGGGTGATTGTAGTTGTTGGGCCTTGGTGCATAGTTGTGGCTGGGGCGGGGTGCATAAGCAGGCGCCTTGTGGGTTGGTGGCCTCGCATACGGAGTGTTGCGAGTCCTCTGAGCACTAGGTCCCCCATGAGCAGTCATTTTCCTCTTGCGGTTATCATCAGCAGATTTCCGCTTGTGCTCCAGCACCATAGCGGCATTAGCAAGGGTCTCCAAATCCTGGAATGGAACCACTACTAGAGAGCACTGGAGTTCATCATCCAGCCCATTTAAGAACCTCTCCTTCTTCTTAGCATCAGTATTAATATCGTCCTGTGCATACCGGGACAGAGTAGTGAAATTCTCCCAGTACTCAGACACCGGCATACTTCCTTGCTTCAGATTCAGAAATTTCTCCCGCATAAGTGCCATCATTCCTTGGGGAATGTGATACTTGCGGAACCTTGCAGAGAAATCCTCCCAGGTGAACACGTGACCAGCAGCAACAGTCTCACGTGTAGTTTCCCACCAGGTCCTGGCAGGACCAGCGAGAAAATGGGAGGCCAACAGGACCTTATCATTCTCCTCCACTGAAGCGACCTCCAGTTTGTTTGCAATGGTGCGGAGCCAGTCGTCAGCATCGAGAGGCTCCACAATCCTAGTGAAGACTGGGGGGTTGGTGTGCTGAAAGTCTCTCAGTCTCGAGCGAGCACCATTGCCATTGCCATTGCCATTGCCATTATTGTTGGCGGCAGCAGCTAGTTGTTGCAGAGCGGTAATGGTAGCTGCACTCTCATCTCGGCTGGCCTGGCGATCCTCCATCAGCAGTGCCAACAACGCCTCCACTATGGGTGGTGGTGGCGGTGGGGGTTCGCGACGGGGTGCCATGCTGAAGTGAAACATGTGTAAGTCTAAGAAATAAATTCTTGTTTTTGAAAACCCAGTACCTTAATATTTAAACAAAAGGAATACTAGTGATATGTTTCAAAAACAAGAGCGGGGCAGTCGCAAACTTGAATGAAATGAACGCAAAGTAGTGACAATTAACAGAAAACCAAGCCAAACATTTCATTCATCACCATAATTAAACAGAGTTTCCAACATTACACACACTTCACAAGCCATATCATACAAGGAAGGCTTCATCGAGCTACAGGGGGTGCGATTGGTGGGGTCATCGCAAGGCTACTACTAGCAAACTATCTAGCAAAACGATCTAGCATACCTAACTAGTATCTAGACCAGCACCATGTGCTAAGGGTGAGAAGGCAGCGACTACACAGAGTCGTCGCTGTCCCCAACGTCGAAGATACGCTCCTCAGGGTCCTCCTCCTCCTCGTCAAGCAGGTCATCATCATCCTGCTCGCTAGCCTCGCTCATATCCATCCCCTCTAAGTCGGAGGGAACGTCCTCAATAGGCAGAAGATCCTCAATCTCCCTGTGGAGCTCTACGGCCTCCTCCTCAAGCTCCTCCACGGCAGCGTCTCTCGTGGCTATGTCGTCACGAGCTATCTGAAGCCTGCCGCGCAGAACGGCGTTAGCCCCCTCCAGGGCCGTCATCCTAGTGGTGAGGCGTGCACGGCCAAGGCGGGTGGCCCTCAGCTGCCTCCATAAGGCACGGTGCCTCGCGGTAGTAGCCTCCAACTGTTCCTTCAACTGGGACAACTGCTGAGCCAGAGCTCCACTCTACTCCTGGCTGTCGTGAAGCTCAGCCCTCAGCTCGTCAGTCTCGGCTATCAGTGTGTGGTGCACCAATATGCCGTGGTGGGTGTCAAGACGCTGGTCGTCCAACCTGAGCTGAGTGCGGTGTAGCAGAATCTCCATCTCGTCCAGGTGGGGACCAACAGTGGTAAAGTCTGGCTCGACAGGAAGTGGTATGCCATCCTCATCACGTCTCCCAATCAGCTCGAACCGGGAACCGATGAACATATACTCCCCGATGTGTGCCAGACGTGCTACTGACTCCTGTATCACGCGCACCGCAGCCTCGTTCCAAGAACGATCAACAGCACGGTAAACGTAGGCCTCCACTGTCGGGCTAGCCAGAGGTGCGCGGATAGTGACCTCCGCGTACCAGTCTCCCTCCAGAGGTGCCCCGACAACTAGTCCTCCTCGCAGCTCCGGAAGTGGGCGCCCCAACACAGTAGCCATAGATACAAGCCTCTCCTCGAAAAGGAAAGACTCGCCACGTGGACGTCCCAACTGAAAAGCCACGGTGATGTCCACGTCCATCTACACAAAATTTTAAGTATAGTTTAAGTTAGATCCGAGTGTGCAAGATTTTAGGTTCATGCAAGAAATAACCTTAATGCAAGTAGAGTCTAACCCAGAGAGGTGGTGGGATATAGGGAATAGTTTTTATACTTAGTCATATATCCAATTTTTTTTTTGTATTAGTAACTTAGATTATCGGAGTATACACTAACGTCCATGCTTATAAAACAAAGCTTATCATGGTTGAGGTTTCATTGTTTAGTTCTTTGTGAAAGATCACTGAAAATAATATAGTTTAACTCTCGTAGATATCACATATCTCGGAGGTTTTATAAGCTTTGTTTTAGAAAAGAAGGTTTTTCTTTTCAGAAACATTTAGTAATAGTTTCTTTCTCATTCGTATCTCGCAGATACCAAGTCATTCCTCCTTAGTACCTCTCAGGTACAAAAGCCTTCCTTCAAAACCTCTTTTGAAAAATTGACACAATACTAGCTACATGGCCATTCAACCGTCCATATCCGAGGACGCGGCTATCTCGAAATAGTTTTACTCTGCAGAGGTGTACACATTTCCACTAGATCCAGAGTCCGCCATGAAACAACCATGGACTGTTCCCAACCTATGAGAACATCAGATGACTGGTCTTGACTATCCACTCTGTACAAGCTAGTACATGACTATCTCTTCAATTGGGGTTTCCCTCCCTGGCAAGCCATGTCCCACACCGCCCAAACAGGAGACCCAACTGCTGCATCCGGAGGGAAAATTAATCCCACACTTTAGATGTCCCGTATACTCACTCCTAGCGACACTTCGGTTCGGAGGATCCAATCCCCTATAGCCTTTGAGATAGCACATATACTAACCAGAACAAGTTTTTAATCAAGCCCCTACCCATATTGGGGTAAAGTGGCAGTACGATAATGGTTGTCCAGCGAAGACTAGGTTATGTGTCTTTTGTAAACATTTCTCATAAAACTTTCCATCATAACAACCCTTCCGGTAGACAGGGTCTCACCCTTCCTCCGGGGTTTTCCTTCCATAAGGCATTTGTTTACAAAAACACATTTTATTTAGTTCATTTAAGAACTCAAGTTTTAAGTGGGTGTATGGTATTTATATACCATTTAGTGGCTAAGGGCTTGGTAATACCAAGTTGACTACTATTATGATTCCTTATACTAGTAATATTAATAGTAGTAGTAGGATTCACACAAAAATAGTTTTGAAGGTATAGTTTTGTAAAAACTTCAGAAGTGAAAAGCATGCATGATAGATAATGATAAGTATTTATACAGCAAGCATTATGATGGCTTGCCTTGGTACAAGTGATGGTCCTGATCCTGAAAGTAACAGGAGTTGCAATACCCTTCTTCAGCAAATCCTTCCTCCTCGTTTTCTAACGTCGTAAAAAGAAATAAAGACACACTTTCAGAACCAAACAAGACAAACAATGCTACAAGTAATACTTACAGCAAGCAATCAAGAAGTACCACCCAAAGTTCTCAATTTTTCCCTTAAGAAAAATTGGCATAAAAACTATAGTTGACAAATCTGCTTTTTCCTAGTGTTTATGTGTGGCCAAAACCATGATTCTTAGTTAAGAACACCATGGACCAGTGGGGTAAAGCACATGTTACTAGACAGTAGGGTGTCCCATAAAACATATTTTGATGTCTAAAAACTCCCCCAACAATCTCTATGGCTAGCACATATAATTTGCTAAAAATACCCAAGTGGTGAAAAAGCTCATGACAACAAGTCAAGCCTATTTTCCACCATGATGCAAATATACCAGTGGGTGCTCCACTAGCAAAAATGCTCACTAAGAGGTTAATAAGCCTCTGGTAACTTTTATAAAAGTGCTCCAAACAAACAATCTAGCATCCAAAACTCCTACTCATACTAGTAGAAAATTTAGGAAAGACACTAGACTAGTTTAGGCTACACTTAGTTAATTTTATGCACAAGTGTGCAAGCTAGCAGAGGCAAAATACTCCTCTAACCAGTACCATAAATGCTACTGGATCTCACAAAAATATCATAAAAACATAGCTAGGAAACAAGGAAAAACTATGCTTAAAATGCTACCCATGTGAGGAGATTAATTCCTAGTCATCCAAGTGTTACTCATGCTTTTATGCTACTTAAGAGGAAACCTATCAGAGGTGAAAACCCTAAGATAATAATTCCACAAGGACATTCCATCCTCTGGTTTCAACACCAAAGATTCATATTTTTCCCTAAAGAAAAACAAGACAAAAAGCATACATGGATATCCTAGTATTAAATCTAGTCCTTAAGCATTTCTATTTAAATCTATTCCACACACAAGCACCAAGTATTTAGAGGTGCTATAAACAAACTAACAGTACCTAAGTGGTACGGGTTCCATGGAAATTAATCTAGCAACAAGCCTAAAAGCATTTAAAGATTTACTCAAAACATATCTAAAATTCTAGCTATGAGCAAGATCTATGCATGGAAAAATAGTCCTAAAATTCTACCACTCAAACCATTTATTCTAACATGTTCATATAACTTGTACACATCATAAACACACTGGAAAACAACATCACAAGCAAGAACACATCATTTGCATATCACAACATGAACCTATAAAGCAAGATCTAGAAATAAAAATTAGACAGAAAGTACCCAAAACTTGTTCTGTCTCTCTAATTTGTTATGTGGCTCCAAAAAGTAAATCCTTCTAGGATGTGATAGTACTTATCACTACAAAGCCTCTCCAACTTTCCTTACTCAAAAATAATGTCCCAAACTCCCCCTAAAAATCATGGAATAGCTCACAGATGCTTTACCAAAATGGATGGCATTTCCAAATGGTAACTCACCTTGGTGTAAGCTAAAATTCTACTGGTAGGTATTGAAAAGGGATTTCCAAAACAGTTGAGTTTGCTCAAAAATGTTTTGTATTTTTGAAGTTCTATTCATTTCAATTTTTAGGGTACTGTCTGGCATATTAGCTATAGAAAAATAACTAAAACTCAAAACATGGTTCTGCCAGTGGGATATGGTTGTGATTTTGTATGGCTACGAGTACAAAAATTAGCAATGTAAAATAAAAATATTTGCTACCTTTTCCAAGCCTAAAGCTAACCACCTAAATAAACTGCCAGAAAAAAACTATTTTCGAATTTGACAGAGAACAGCCCAGATGGGCCAGATCCCATTGCGCTGGCCCAACTACGTGCGGCACAGCCCGCCTGCGCGCGCGCGCGCGAAACGGTTCGTTCAAAGGTGACCGTCGATCCGCAGATCGACGGCTCCTCTTCTCTCTTCCTCCCCGCGTCTCTCTTCTCTCTCTCTCTCAGAACCGCGGACGAACACCTAGCGAATCCTCGAGATGGCTCACCTAGGGCTCGCGAGTTGGAGTGGGGTGGTGCAGGGTTGGACGACGATGGCGTAGGCGATCTCGTGGCGCGGGCACGGACGGTGATGATGCGTGTGCACGGCGGCGGCTCGACGGTGTCCCGCGGCGGCTCCGAGGACGACGGCGACGAAACTGCAAACGAGAGAGGGCCAGAGGGTGTCAGGGAGGTAGGCGTGAGCTAGGGGGTTGCGATGGAGGTGAAAGGAGGGCGGGAGGGCCGTGATCTCGACGCCATGATCCACCTCGATCCTGCACGGGTCTGCGAATGGGCGCGGCTCGCCTCGTTCACAGAGGGAGATCGAGCACGCACAGGCTCGATGGGGCGAGTGAGTGTGGTGAGGGGAGTGTGCTGGCGAGAGGGATTGGCCTCTAAGGCTTTGTAGGCCCGGGGCCAAGGTGGGGGTGCTCGGGTTGGCAATGGCATGGGCATGCCTTGCCCTTTGGGGGTTCTCCACGGGTGGCAACGTTTCTAATTGGTGCCCTGGGGTCAATCTAGTACAAGAGTGTGAGCAAAGCCACAGCAAGGGCCAAGGGATGGGCAAAAGTGTGAAATTCAACTATTCCAACCACTATATGTGACATCACTACATAGTCAAATGCCACCTCACTTTTCTCCCTCCCTGGTCAGCCAAAGGAGGATCCAATGCCACCTTCTAGAAGATTATTAACATGGTTTTCGAATTGGCAAGGTAGCTATGCTTGGATCAGTACACAACAGCTAAAACATCAAGTCTAATAGTGTAATCACTGTTCTGTCAGAAAAATTCAGTTAGGCAGTTTTCTGAATTTTTCTAAGTGCTGGAAAAGCAGACAGAGATAGCAAAAGTTGGGCTTGTTTTCACCAAGCAAACAAACCCCAAAATGAGTGATTTAAAATGCTAAACAAAGAGAAACTATCCAAGTTTCATAACCAACCATTTGATTTGAAAATGGAGGGGTTTAAGGCTCTGAAAATAAAAGGCAAAGTAAGCACATTCTCTGTTTTTAAAATGCCTAACTTTCTGTCTTAACAAGATGGCTCAAAAACTATCATGGCATTGTGTGTTAATTATCTTTGTAGGTTTTTCCAAGAGTGTATTTTTGTTGTACTCATAACAGAGAGTAGTTTTGATCAAAGAAAATCCATAATTGGATAATCCTTGTGATGGAAAACAAGGGTTGAAAATAGCAACTTGGCTGTTTTTCAGGACAAAATTTATATTGGAAAATCTAATGAAATCTTTTCCAATTAATTTTATTTCAAGTTCAAGTTGATTCCAAACCATCAATAACACATTTTTAAGTTGAAACAAAGTGTTACCTCAAGCCTTGAAAAATATTCTCTTAAGAACCTTAGTGTAAAACAAATAGAAAGCAATGTTTTTCTTAGGAGAAAAACTCCTCAAGTGAGTGAAAAGAACACACCACTTAAATTGCATAGATAAACATTACTACACAAACATGTTGTCCACTTAATTGCATTACAAAAGTATTAAGAGGCTTGCTAAATTACTATTATACAAGTGCTTAAAAACAGGGGTGTGACAGCTCCGCTAGGGCGTGACCGGGGCCAAGCGATGGACGTACACGGATCTTGACCCCGCCTCACAGAGACAGGTGTCGTCAGGAGGATGGCCAACTCCCTGTTGACGGGGTGGCCCTGTCTTGGGTTGACTCATGGATAGGGTCGGGTAAGGTAAAGGTCGTGGCCAGCCACCCTCTGCCGCGTTCCATGGAAGAGCATACATGTGGCGCTAAGAGTCGGATGGTACGTGTGGGTAAAGTGTACCCCCTGCAAGGATAAATCTTTTCGAGAAGTTGTGTCCATGGTTAAGGACGACTTGGTGAATGCAAAGACCATAGATAACTTGAACGTGGCGTAAAAGATGTTGACAAAGCATGGAGACAATATTTTAAGGGTGCCTCCTCGGAGATGCCGAGAGGGGTGATCCTTGTAGCATGTGAGTTTTGGGGAAATGATGTTGGTGGATAAAAAGAATGATGATTACAGTAGTTGAGTTTCTCATCTGTTTTGAAAACACTCTTTGAGACGTGCTATTCCTCCTCGTTTTGAAAAACAAAGATTGCTTTACGCAAATCAACCTTCATAAAACCCTTTATGAAGCCAGCAGATATATAGTAGGTTAACTAAGTCTTGTTGAGTACCTCCAGTACTCAGGTTTGCTTAATTTTGGTTCAGGTGAAGATCTCACATCGGTGGTGATTCAACATGGACATCGACGAGTAGTATGGGGTTCCCAGGTAGCAGCCTGGATTCTATGGGCTGGGACGTCGCCTTATGTTGCGGCCTGTTAGTCCTTTTTTGTTCTTGTTGGTTAGCAATATAATTTGCCTTCCGTTGTCTGATGTAATGTTGGGTCGGGTGACCTCTGTTTGTAAAGCTACTCTAGTAATACATGTTCAATACAAATTCCATGTATGGAGTGTTTCTTTGATCGGTTGTTGGTTTTAAGCTCATTGTTATACAGTTTTGGCTATGCCTGCATAGTTGTTGCAGTCGAGGGGTTGTGGAGCCGATGATCCATGTCCGAGCCCGAATGCCGATGTGATTCGGCCTAGGGCGAGGTAACCCCAGTAACCCTCGATTGTTGTTGCACTTTCTGGACACATAGAATCTATGTATAGCTTTGGTCCCGTTCCTTCAGTTTCATTCGATTCGTGGGCGCTTTGATATTCATAGGTTGTTATGACTAGCATGGACACAAGGAGTAGTAGTACCGCGGTGATCCGGCCTGCGTGCCGATGAATCTTGTCTGCCTGCCGTTGTTTGTTGCGGCCGGGGCTGGTAACCCTGAAGCCCTTGTGAGTCCATGTCTAGGAGCACATAACAGTATGTATATCTCTGGGTCCGGGGTCGTGACAAGTCATGGTATCAGAGCAGGATTGCTTGTAGGAAAACCTTACTGCTTGGTCGATGTCGAGTCTAGAGTTTATGAAAACTATTTTGAAAATCCAAATGGATTGTGAAAAACCTTCTTAGGATTCTTTTTACTCCTTATCTGGTATCGCTCTAACTCTGGGTCAACTTACCTGTTTTGATTTGAAAAAGTTATAGTCATTCAGAACGTAGGTGCCTTCTTTGGCAATGACGTATTTGACCCAATATGACATATTGTTAAGTTCTAGAGTCGTGTGTGTTCCTTACTCCGTTGTCTCTCGTTTAAACTACGAGATTTCCTTTCCATCATAATCTCTCAGAGTTGTCTAGGTTCCACATACTCCTGTTCTAAAGTCCCAAATCCTGAACCTCGAGATCTGTTTTCCATCTTGAATGTATTCCCTGTCCTTTGTTCACATACTTCCGGAGCTATCGTTGTCCTTTGAAAGATACTTCGTGATTGCTATTCGTAGTGTTCTTCAAGGAACTAAGATAGTAGTTGCTCATTTCTTTCGGTTTCTAACCTTTGGACTTGAACCGAAGGTCCCGGAATGTGTTGAATTGCCGTGGGTTGAATTGTGTGGTTTCTTAACTACCCGATGCTCACGCTATCAGTACAGGATGCTGACCTTTAACCCAAGTTCTGTTCCTTTGTACCCCGAGGAGAATTTTCTACCTCAGGATGGCTAGGCAATTTCAACTCCAATAGCCATAGGTTTTCTCTTGGAATCAGAAAGGATCACAACAGGAGTGATCATCATGGAATCTACGTCTTTGTTCTTATTTCAGCTATACCAATCCTTTAGCATGGGTTTTACAAAAGAGTATCACCTGTGCATTCCCCATGACCTCTGGATTTTCCGGAGCATGTCCTTAATCTTTACTTGCTTTCCTACCTTGTCCATGGTTTGGAATACAAGTTGCATATGTGTGTTGGATTGTTCCAGTGCATTTGCCCTTGTTTTCCGTCAAAACATTCCACCTTGGAATGTCAGGAGAAACAAACTCCAGTACCTTGTTCATCTCTAGGACTAGGTCAAAGTTTTGTAATTCGCAGATTAGAGAAATTTCATTAGCTTCTGTTTTGTTCCACCTTCGAGTATCACACTCTTATATATCAAGAGGTTGTGTTGAGTTTCATGGCCTCATCGATGAAGTGATTCTCCTACACGTCTTCACTCACCCTTCCTCCAAGCCTGAAATGCGTGAGAATGATGGTTCTGTGCATTTTTGTGTGTCAGATATTCCTAGCAATTTTTATTGCTCTGAAAATCTAAGAAACATCTGTATCCTTCTTAGCACCTCTGGTAACCGGTCTTTGATTAAAGTTGAATGTGTTACCAAATATGTTATTCCGGTGCACATTCTTGGTCAGAGAGTTAGGTTCATGCCGAAGCTCTCATGTTCATATCGGTTGCTTTGAAAAGCAAGGTCCCTTTCGAACTCCAAGACATGTCGGTGGGTTCTGATATTCTGGTTGTCTTTCTAGAAGTATCACCAGGTTTTAACTGATCGTGATGTCTACACAAGGGGTATTTGAACTACTCCTTTCTCCAAGGAACTCTGCTGGATATCCTGGACTAGTTGGTTGAGTTTAAACAACAACTTGGAGAGTTGAAAGATACAAACTCTTCCCAACTAGTTCCTTTGTTAAGGGATGTCTAGTTCCTTTGCGTTGAAGCAGGATAGTATCTCCGTAGTGGACATGCTACCATCCTACCCTTGATTGGATTTAGGCTATCGTCAAATCAAGATCAGATCCAAGGACTATCTTCACGGTGTTTTCACTCATGGTGTTTTGCCGAGTACACCTTCATGTCTTTTAGCCTAACCAATATTTTGCCTTGTTCATGTGTTATATGAATACTTCTTCTTGGAGTGTTCTAATAAGTGTGTCGTCGAGCCCATCGATGACAGTTCTAATCATCCAAGTTGCAAGAGTTTCATGTTGAACAATTGGCACTAATGTTGGAAACTTTCGAGAACCATCTTTGTGTCATCATGAAGTTTGTGTTCTGGATGTTTGAAGTGACTTTCTCTGGTTCATGTGCTTATGGTGAAAGTTGTCGCCATGGGTTCGAGTAAAGTTTTCCTGTTCCCTCAGGAATAATTCCAAGTCGGTCATGTATGTGTGGACTATTCTTGAGATGGTAGGACGTTACCTCCATTTCTTGAAGGAGTTGTACATCCACACTAAGCTACTGACTGACCATTCGTGAAAGATAAGAGGTCTAAGAACTTTGTTATCTTTGTATTGTCTCCCCAACAAGGACTCTGATGTGTTCTTTGCAAGTAGACCATGTAGGTGCAACCGTCTTTCACAAGTTACTAATACATGAGTTCTACAATCTCACTCATCCTCTTGAGTGTGGCATCATAGTCCATACCTTGAGAATCCAGTAAATGTATCTCAATTGTAACCGGTGCAATTCCGCTGATCAAATATACCGAGTCTGAGTTATAAATCCACTAACCAGAGCTGAATCTCAAGCAGCAACGATGGTTCGTGTTTCCTCAAGAGAATTGAATTAGGTTCATTTGAAAATACGGCATGGTTGATGTTGTGGTTGACACAATTAGCCATAAGGCCTAATGTCATATCTCTTTGAATCCGTAAGAACAACCACTCTCCGTGAGAATTCTTGTGTGGCTCGTTTTCAACAATTTTTCCTCGCTGTTCTTCCAAACCGTAGTTTTACTTTAACTTGATGACCTATAGAAGGCTTGTTGTGAGCTTGCTGTCGGTATTTAGAACATCAAGGATAACTTGGAAGTTGATATTTCCAACATCTCTCTGTTGAACCTCCAAAACCTTTGTTCTAGTGGAAACAAGTTCATCGTGAAAAACATCTTGTAGTGTTTTGTAACCTCCATTGATCAGTTCCCTTTTTCAAGTTGTTTATACTTGAAGTTTTGTTCTTCTCACACATTGTGTGAATCTATCAGTCACTTCAGCCATGAGGTCTTAACCATGTGGTAAACGTATTGTTACGTACAATCCACAATAGGAAAGAGATTCCCTATTCCTTCTGGTGTTTCAATCCTCGTTGGTTAACCAGCCTTATGGTGTGACCAAGAGTTCCTCCTTCATTACGGTGTTCCAACATTCGGTGGTTACTCATTTTCTGTCATGAAGTAACAGTCCTACTTTTGACAAAGTTTTCGACAAAATTTGACGGAATGAAAGTTCCTTCATCTTCCGTGTCCACTCCGAAGAGTGAACATGATTCCGTACCAAACCTTTATCTTGAATGCATGATTCCAGCGTGTTTTATGTTCTTCCCCGTCCATGGGTATTACTTTGTGGTACCCAAGACCATCCTCTCCATCTTGGTTTTCTGTTTGAACAAACCTTGATGTCATAAGATGTCCAACCTTTCTTTTCCAAAAGGATTTAAAGTCTTGTGCAAAGCTCATATTCTAAATCCTTTCAAGAACCATTGTCCACAAACTTGAAACTTTCTCCTATTCCTCTGTTACCCTGACGTGTTTCATGGTTACTAGCTCATGAGTTGTTTGTGAAACTGTTTCCTTGAGTTGGCCATGAGATACTCGATCTTCGTGAAAATCAGTTCCTAAGAGTTTTCCCTCCTACCTAAGGTGTAGCCACTGGATATCTTTGAAAGTGCTACGGATCAACCTCTTCAAGAAGAGAACCGTACGGTTCGAGAAGATCGTTCAAAACCGGTGTTTCTTCTTTCTTCTCCTTCGGGAATCTCGGGACGAGATTCTTGTAAGGGGTAGATTTGTAACATCCCAGTTTTGCTAATTAGGGTGTGTGGTGTTGTGTTCATCTCATACATGCATGAAATAAAAATTTAACCATGTTTGAAAGAATTGACCAAAAACTACTTAAAGTGGTCACCTAAAATTTGAATTAATTTTTTTTTCAAATTTGGCAAACCAAGATATGGTTTTGTTGGAAATTTTGTTAGGTCTCCAAAAGGTATTTTTGCCAATTTTCTCTTTACAAAAGGCCCCAAAACATCTGTTTCTTGTCCTGTTTTAATCAGAGAAGGACCTCAATGGAATTTCATCGTTTTCCAGGGGGTTATTGTATTTTCCCTTTTATTTTTGCTTTCTTCTACCTTGGGACAAAAAGCAGCAGCTGCGTGGCACCGCCGCCCTCGCCGTTGCCACCTCCTACCTGCTCTCCTGCTTGCGTCGACAAGGACCCAGATGATTGCGTGAAGCCTCCTCTCTCTCGCAGCATCCCCTCCCTCTCTGTATCTCTGCGAGGGAGTAAACTCTAACCCTGCTCCGTTCGGCCGCCGCCGAGTCCGGCGATTGCCGCCGTTACAGACCACGCCGAACCCCGCCATTGACGCCTGAAGCTCCGCCATGTCTTCCTGCCCCTCCACACAGACCAACGCTTGTCGGGACGCCGCAGAATGCAGGAATCGCGCCGCCCACCTCCTCCACGGCCGCCGCCGCTGTTCATCACTCGCCGCCGGCGATTCCGGCGCCCCCTCACCACCCCAACCACCCTACGAGCTTCAGTGTGCCGTGGTGAGTCTCCCGGTGCCCTCCATCCCCTCCCTCCCCCTCTGGTGTGCTTGTTTGACTACCACCGCCGCCGGATGCCACGGACATGAACGCCGGCGAGCTTTACGGCGACCAAATGGTCACCCGCCGGCACCCCTCGACTCCCCTCGATCTCCTCTTCCTTCTGGTATAGTTTGTTCCCTTAATTGCACACGAATTCGCTGGAATTTGGGATCATCTATGAAGAACAGAGTAGGGTGAGGTCATCATTGCGTCACGATGACGTCATAAAATGTTTATCTTTTTATTCTGGAAAAAGAAATATGACACGTGGGCCCCACCTGTATTTAAATTACAGAAATGGTTAAAACTTGTATAATGAGTATCTTTTAATCTGTAACTTAGAAAAATATAAATAAGGTACCAAAATGTTTGGAAAATGTACTCTGTCCAAATATGTCATTTTCATATGTGTTTGACAAAGTTCAAAAATGAGCATTATTTAAGTGTTGTTTAAATCATTTAAAATTCAGAAAATAAGTTTTAATTCAATAAAATTAGAAAAATACAAGTTATATACCAAAATGCTCAAAATGACAAATGCAACCTAGTTATGGTGTTTTCAAACCCATTTGAGCACTTCAAATTGTACTCACTTTCAGAATTGCCCGAAGAGCCCCTCCGAGGTCTATTTCGGGCTAATTTTAGTAAAAATGCTTAAGTGACATACGAACCCTAGCAACCCAACGAACATGCTTAGGGCTTTATTTTAGTGCATTAACTTGCGCATGCATACATATTGTGCATTGCATCGATGCCATGTTTGATTGTTGTTCTTCTTTTCGGTGTTGTTCCCCCTTGGTAGAATCCGACTCCAAAGTGAAGGCCAGCAATGCCAATGACGAATACTTGATCTTAACCGACAAGTCAAGCACTTATTCCTGAAGTATTTATCTGGTTTTCTTAAACAAGGCAAGCATAAACTTTTATCTACTCATATATGTTTTCCAACATCGTTTGATTCTCGTACTTTGCATTCGATTCCAAAGTATTTGAAGTCAGTAGATATAGTTCACCTATATACTGCATTGCCTCAATATCCTGATCCACTGCTCCTAGCCGCCATAGATTTGCTTGTGTGCATCACCAGAGCCTCATATCTGCTTCGCTTAGCTTCACATGTTTGTTTACTTCTGCTCCATCCGGTTGATGAATCAGAGTTACGAGAACCTAGTATGATATGATGACGTGGTGAGATGAGCATTGTGTGGTTAACTTGACTAAGGCTGGTATGGGAGGCCACTTGGGAAGTGGTTGTTCGTCCTATACTTTCCAACCCTAGGATTAAGGTCTCGAGCGGAAGCCAAGACTGATCGTGCAACCACACGTGGGGTCTAAGTAACCGCGCTCGACCAACTAACTTGTTTGGCCAGATCCATGAGTCACGTAGTTTGAGATTTCCATTCAGCAACGCAATCAAAACCTTTTAAACGTTTTGAAAACAAAATGCTCCGCTAGGGCGTGACCGGGCCAAGTGATGGACGTACACGAATCTTGACCCCGCCTCACAGAGACAGGTGCCTTCAAGAGGATGGCCAACTCCCTGTTGACGGGGTGGCCCTGTCTTGGGTTGACTCATGGATAGGGTCGGGTAAGGTAAAGTTTGTGGACAGCCACCCTGTGCCGCGTTCCATGAAAGAGCATACATGTGGCGCTAAGAGTCGGATGGTACGTGTGGGTAAAGTGTACCCCCTGTAGGGTTAAATCTTTTCGAGAATCCGTGTCCACGGTTAAGGACGACTTGGTGAATTCAAAGACCATAGATAACTTGAACGTGGCGTAAAAGATGTTGACAAAGCATGGAGACAATATCTTAAGGGTTCCTCCTCGGAGATGCCGAGAGGGTGATCCTTGTAGCATGTGAGTTTTTGGGAAATGATGTTGGTGGATAAAAAGAATGATGATTACAGTAGTTGAGTTTCTCATCTGTTTTGAAAACACTCTTTGAGACGTGCTATTCCTCCTCGTTTTGGAAAACAAAGATTGCTTTACGCAAATCAACCTTCATACAACCCTTTATGAAGCCAGCAGATATATAATAGGTTAACTAAGTCTTGTTGAGTACCTCCAGTACTCAGGTTTGCTTAATTTTGGTTCAGGTGAAGATCTCACATCGGTGGTGATTCACCGTGGACACCGACGAGTAGTCTGGGGTTCCCAGGTAGCAGCCTGGAATCTATGGGCTGGGACGTCGCCATATGTTGCGGCCTCTTAGGCCTTTTTGGTTCTTGTTGGTTAGAAACATAATTTGCCTTCCGTTGTCTGATGTAATGTTGGGTTGTGTGACCTCTGTTTGTAAAGCTACTCTAGTAATACATGTTCAATACAGCTTCCATGTCTAGAGTGTTGCTTTGATCGGTTGTTCATTTCGAGCTCATTGTTATACAGTTTTGGCTATGCCTGCATAGTTGTCGCAGTTGAGGGGTTGTGGAGCTGATGATCCATGTCCGAGCCCGCCTGCCGATGTGATTCGGCCTGGGGCGAGGTAACCCCAGTAATCCTCGATTGTTGTTGCACTTTCTGGACACATAGCATCTATGTATAGCTTTGGTCCTGTTCCTTCAGTTTCATTCGATTCGTGGGCACTTTGATATGCATAGGTTGTTATGACTAGCATGGACACAAGGAGTAGTAGTACCGCGGTGATCCGGCCTACAAGCTGATGAGTCCGGTCTGTCTGCTGTTGTTTGTTGCGGCCGGGGCTGGTAACCCTAAAGCCCTTGTGATTCCATGTCTAGGAGCACATAACAGTATTTTTATCTCTGGGTCCGGGGTCATGACAGACGTCGCCATCGAATTTCAGGCTTCTGACAGTTATTGTATTGTCAATTCCGCCGAGTATTCCAGATCGAAACGTAACTCCTGACGCCGCTGGCCCCACGGTGGGCGCCGACTGTTGAGACATCTTAGTAGAGTTCATAGACGGGGGTGCCATGAGCCTACTGGTAGAACCGCGGGGGGACATGATAATACGATGAACGAGAACACCGAGTTTTACCCAGGTTTGGTACGACGCAACTAGGCGGCGTTCCTACTCCTGGAATCTCACTAAATCAGGGCTGAAGCCTGAAGTATACAAAGTACAATGTGAGTGTGGTTTCGCTAACTCGGGGAGGATCAACTTCTTGGAGAGTTAGCTTCTAGCTAATTGTTTATCTGTTCTTGCTCCCGTCCGGCTTTATAAAGATAGACGGATTAGGGCTTACAGAAAGGGAACCTTGAACACTACGGAAATTATCTAACTTGTAAGGTAAGGAATCTGTCTTCTCCTCCAAGCCGCACCACGTTGGGCCGTGGTCCGGGTTCTTCTAGAGTCCGGCTTCCTATGCGTCAGCTTACTGGGCCATGCTACTTATGATTGCAACCGTTGGAAACCCCAAGAAGAGGGTGTGATGAGAAAGTGGCAAGAGTTTCCCTTAGTTAAGAACCAAGGTTATCAACCCAGTAGGAGGAAGAGGATCTCAGGAAGGTTGATGCCATTGACGGTGGTGTTGGCGCTTCACCGGTGTTAGCAATAACATGGAACCTGTACACAACACAACCAAGATATTTTGTCCCAACGGTACAGTGAGGTTGTCAATCTCACTGGTCTTGCTGAAAACAAAGATTGGACGTAGAGTGTGGAATATAATGTATGCTTGCAGTAAGTAAAGAAAGCAGGAAATAGTTGTGGTTTGTTTAACAGTGTGGAAAAATGGACCGGGTTCATAGTTTCACTAGTGGTGTCTCTCCATAAAAGATAGCATGCTGGGTGAACAAATTATAGCTGGGCAATTGACAAATAGAGGTTGCACCGCAGTGCACAATAAGACATGGAAATTACTATGATATTTAGTGCGGGCATTACAACAAGATACATAGACCGACACCCATCTGCATCTATGACTAATAATCCACCCTCAGGTTATCATCCGAACCCCCTTAGGTATTAAGTTGCAAGCAACAGATAACTGCATTAAACAAAGTGTGTAATGTAAGCAATGATTATGCATGCGGGCACTCTCACCATTGTTTTCTCCCTAATCGCAACAGCACATCCCCCCTTCACGTTTCTGTCACTCGAGCATGGTGGTGAGGAGGCATGAACCCACTGTCGAGCATAAATACTCCCTTTTGGAGTCACTAGCAACTACTTGGCCAGAGCAACCACTAGCAACGGAAAGCATGCAAGATCACAAATAGCATATGCAAATAAAGACTATAATCAACTTGGCATAAGGTCAATATTCATCGGATCCCAACAAAAAAAGCATATAAAATTACATAAGATCAATCTCGATCATTATAGGCAGCTCACGAGATCTAAACATGGAGGCATATGAGGAAAAGACAACCATCTAGCTATAGCTACGAACCCATAGTCCAAGGATGAACTACTCACGCATCACTCCGGAGGCAGGCATGGTGATGTAGAAGCCTCCGGTGATGATCTCCTCTCCGGTAGTGTAACATCCAAGTATGAAAACCCTTAGTTGTTTTACTTGTTGTTTTTATTTAAGCAATGCATCATATCATCATCCTCATATTTATTTCTGTTTGCATTGTTTTCATATGAAATTCAAACTTGTTATCAACTTCTGTTTTCACACTTGTCTGTTACAACCTTTCAAATAAAAAGTGCAAACTAGAAACCTCTTTTGTTTTCAAGCAACTCATTATAATTCACCTTTTAAGTTGTTGCTTAAAATCAATTAACCAAATTAATCACTTATTTTCCAAGTCTTTTTCCAAACTCAAAACAATCATCAAATCATCAATCCTTTTGAATCCATGATGTTCAACTCAACTTGGTATTCTTCAAAAAATTCTAAACCCTAAGGGAAACCCTATTGAAAATAACTTATTTTCTAAATAATAATTGCTATGGCAAAATTCTATTATTTTTGGTTCAATGTCAAAACAGCAATCAAACATTTGAAATTTTGAAAACTAAAACTGCCAGGTGGTTTCTTTTCACCTAAGAAGCTTATCTAAATTTTTTTCCAAATTTTTATCTACACAAAAACCTATCTATTTTATCCAAGAGCAAAACTACAAAAAAAAAAAAAAAACAGAAGGAGAAAAAATAAAAAGCAGGCAAACCTTCTGCGCGCGCGACAGCTAACTTGGCCCAAGCCCACCTAAGCCCCTAGCGCGCGCAGCCCAGCCCTTCTCTCCGCAGGATAACGCTTCAAAATTCGCGCTCGCTTATGATTCTGTACGGCGAGCCATCGGTGAGCTCCACGGCGACCCCGCGGCGACCACGGCGGCCACCACTGCGCCTCCACCCTATAAAAGCCTGCCCTAGGGCTCCTGGACCTGCCCTAGCCCTAGGTCCTCCTTTTCCCCCTCGCCCGCCGCCGATCGTTTCCTCCCCGACGCTTTTTACTCCTCTGAACCTTTCGCCGGCGACAGTCCTCTGAAGAAATCCATGGCGCCACCGCACCTCGCTCCCACCTAGCCACCTATCAACTGCAATCGCTTCGCCACTTCTCCTTCTCCCTCTTGGACACCAGAAACAGGCAAGGTAACCCTCAGATCTTCGCCGCCATCTTCTTCTGCTCCGGCCACCGCGTGCCGTGTTCTGAATCTTCGCTTCGCGCCGCCGTTGCAGGGCTCCGCATCACCTCTCGTTTCCGGGAATCGGTAGCTCTCTCCTTCCTCTACGCAACGGACACCGGAGTTCGCACGGAGGAGCACTACCTCGACGGCGCCATCATCGACCTCGCCGCAGAACCTGTCGTCAGCCAACGTCACCGTCCGCCGCCGCGTCCAATTACTCCGGTGGTGAGCAACCCTTTCGCTCCTCCTCCCTTCTCTGCATCCGTGCGCATCCTCTGCATCCACTCACACTCACGCAACGAGCACATCAGCGTGGATCCACTCCGGCGAGCTCTGTCTGACGGCGAGCAAGCGTTTGTTCGTCAGAAAAGTTCAGAGTTTTAACTGAACCTTAACCTGCAACATCCCCCTCTACTGTTAAACACCGCAGCGCAGCGCAACTGGTTGCGTTCCTTTCTGAAATCGAGCAGGGCGCGGGTTCGAGCCGCAAAACCCCCACCTTTTTTGTGGATTTTCGTCCACAGCGAGGAGGCCCGCTGTCAGCGACCTTCTGTGCCACGCGGCGTTGCGCAGCGCCACGTTGGCAGCTGGCCCACTGCGCAGTGGCAGCGTGTAGAGTGCTGCTGTGTAACAAATGGTTTTCTGCGAATTTCCAATAATCTAAATTCCTTTTTAATAAACAGATTTGAATAGAAACTTTGAAATTCCATATCTTTTATTTCATAAATCCAATAAACACAAACTTTATATCTATTCTGATCCAAATCTTATAATCTTTCCAAATATCCAACCTGTGTTCTGTTTTGAATTTTCAAAATACTTTTAAATTTCAAATTTGAATAATTCAAATGCAAATTGGAATAATTCATAACTAATTCATACTGTTTTCAAATAATTCAAATAAAATATGTTTTTCACACCTTTTTGAATACTCTATTCAAATATAAATTTTGTTTTCTGGTTTGAACAATTTAAATTGCCTAAACAATTTAAACCTTGTTTAATTCAATTAAATTTGATAAAAAATCATAACTTGATTAACATAAAATATTTTTGAACATGCAAATTATGTTTTCAAACCACCAAAGTGTGAACTTTTCAGATGTGGATTTGAATTTATGGTTTGAACAAATAAAATTCAATTAATATTTAAGCTTGGTTTAAATTCAATTAAAACTTGTTTAATATTGTTTAATTCATAATTAAATAATCCTAAGTCCAATTTCAAATTGTGAAACATGTAATCCAACTAAAATTTGATAACCTTTCCAAATATAAACTTTGTAAACTGTTTTGCATACTTCAACTTGATGAAAACAATAATTGTTTGTGTACCATGTTTAAGTAACAAAATTCCAAATTTAATAAATGCCTTTCTAAATTGTTAACTATCATTCCAATTGCATTTAAATTGTTATATTCTTGTTCTTCATCATGCATACATCATGATAACAACCAACACCTAATAAATAGTTGTAAATCATTTGTTCCAATTGTTTCAATGGATCCTTTTCCATATGCAACCCTTGCATATGGGTCCATTTAATTTGTGCTATCATGTTAGTCAGTTTATCTAGATGCACCTATTAAATTGTCATGCATCATATTGACTGTGCACAATGCCATGAACATGATTGTTTACATTCCTGTTTTGTCTGTTTGCTTCTTCTCGGTTAGACGACGACTACGTTGAGACCGACGATCCTTACGACACCGCTACTCAGGACCTAGCCCAGTACCCGGCTACTGAGCTGCCAGGCAAGTTATCACTCACATGAATCATCGAGTTCCTTTCCACACTTGTTGTCGATACTATCCTTTTGTCTACTATTGCTAGCCCTATGTATCGTTGCTTGTTCTTCGAACCTATCACATGATACCCTGAACCAATGATATTGCCTCACCCCATCCCTACAGCCTTTGTCTGTGCCTTAGTATTATCTAGCATGCTTAGGGTTGCTTTTACTCGAGTCTGTTGTCGGTTACTACTTTTACTATCTTATTATTTTGTACCGGGGCTCGACTGTTAATCAATCAATCCTGTTAATTGCTAATGGTAATAATAATTTGATGATAAGGCACCGGCAGGAGGCCCATGAGTGGTTTTGGAGCCTGCTAGTGTCGACCCTAATAGGAAAAGGGTCTTGTCTACTGATCCATGATGAGCGCACTACCCGCATTTGGGAAGCGAGTATGGGCGCCCCCCTCAACTTGACCTGATTCGCATCTCGTCCAAATCGCCTCATTTAGTTCGTGTTTTCCATTTGCCGCATGCATGTTTTTGCGAGCCCAGCGCAGGGTGGAACTTTCGTAGTCGGCATATAGGGGGACACGGTCTTAGAGTGCTATGATGGTCCATTTTCTTCTGGGCTTGATTAGCCGTGCGCCCAAGGTTCTTTGGGCTTGATGCGAAGAATGGTTGGTTGTGTTGAGTGCCCCGCTTGGTGGGAGGCATCCCATCTGGCGGGATATTCATGAGTGTACGGCCAAATTGGTGCAACCCTGCAGGGATAATCTTCTCGAGAAGCCGTGTTTTCCGCGGTTATGGATTACTTGGTGAAAGTACTGGCTAACAAGTACTCAGGACAACTTCAACATAATGATCAATCATGTTTCACCCAATGATTAATAATTTGACTAGTAATAGGTTATTCACACAATAACTTGATTCACCTTATCACAACTGTGTGAGTTGTCCTCGGATTGCTTCTTTGGATAAGGGGCGAGATCCAGGATGGGTTTGGTTGAAGTTATCTTTCAGTTGGTTACAATCCTCGATCTTATCTTTTCTGTTAGCCGGAATTGGTACTTATATTCTGTAGTTGTTTAGAGCAGCCAGCAGCAACTTTTATATCACCCCTTTCTTCCGTTGATCCCAAGCATCAATGCTTGTGTTGACGGGTAACTCTTTGATGAAGTGTGAGTCTTGCTTGCCAGTACTTGGATGTACTGACCCCGTTGGGGCTGTGGTTTACGCAGAGTACGACTACGACTACGATGCTTCCCAGGATGGCTACTTTGTGGAGTTCGACGAGACTGCAGACGAGTAGTTAGCTGGACCAGGGCAGGATCCAGAACCTACGTGGATGGGCTTCGCTTTTCTTTATTTTCTCCGGCTTCTTAAGCCATGGATTTGTCTGTACTCAGACCCCTTTGATTGCTTCCGCTGTTGTAATGGATGATATGTTGGGACATGTGTCCTCTGGATGACTGTATTCGATATTTCTGCCTTAGTGAGGGCCAGTTGCACTTATTTCATTCTTTTGTGTCTTAGAGACAGTTTGTGTTATCATTTCGTTCAAAGCTGTTGACGTACAGTGCGTGTTTGAATATGAAGTACGTCGACAGTAGTGCCTTAGGTTCCTAGCGGATAGTTTACTTCGACGGTGGAAGCAGGGCTTGTGTTGTCGCGCATAAGCGCAGGCCTACCAGGAAGCTGGGACGTGGGAGCAGTTGTGCCCCATAATCCAAGCCCCTGACTTCCAGTTCGTGCGATGAGTATCCTCTAGAAACCTTGGGTGCGACAAATGGTATCAGAGCCTGTCTGCCTGTAGGATCCCTTTTTACTGGTCGCAGTTGAGTCTAGAAACTATTTTGTAGCTATATAGGAAAAATGGAACGTGAGAGTAGGAATTCTGCCATTTTTCTTCTTTCCCCACCCACCCACCCTTTTCTGGTAAGGAAGTGCAACGTTATTTTTCTGTTCTCACCTAAACTTTCAAGTTAGGATTTCACGTGTTTTGGGTTCTCCATAGTACCTCAGGACTTTTGGTCTCGTTTTCCCGATGTTGCTTCGATATCATGTTCTTTTCAACATCCTTTTCGTCCGTTGAACCTTGTTGTTGTTTTTCCACATCCTTTTTCATCTACCGGAGTCTAATCAAAACATTCCAAATCATCTGCAGATGGGTCTCAACTACTATCCGCAGGTGGTTCACATGACTCGCTGTGAGAGCACCGCCGGTTTTCCGGAGTTGCTGAGAGACATGGTTACCTATCTGGGGTTCCGTTGGGCACCAGAGTACCAGGTCTACGAGCACCAGCGAGAGTTTGACCAGACTTGCTACTGGGCTATCGTCTACATTCTGTCGGATGATGGCAGGAGCATTGCACACCAGTACGAGGCAGTAGGGTCCACAGTGGATATGGCAGTGCAGCAGGCAGCGTATGTGAGTCTCACCGTTCTCCGTGCTGACTACTGGGGGTTTGATAAGTCCAGTTTTCGTCACATCCCCCGTGGTTACATCACGGCAGCGGGAGTTCACTTCACTGTCCACCGCGACCTGGATACCTACGAGACTGATAGCTCCAGGCTGCAGACCACTGCCCAGTTCGCTAGTCACAGTGACGCCGTTGCTTCCGCACTTTCTCAGGAGTTAGCCTCAGTCAGGGAGCAGCTCCACCTTGCTCTCACTCGTCTGGCGACGTACACCACAGACTTTGTTGGAGACGAGCGCTTCGCACGTGTCGTTCAGCCAACTGGTCTTCCGTTGCCAGATGCTGGAGGTTACGAGCCGATCAGAGGCCCACTTCTCGACCTCGGAGCTGGTTACACAGGGATTCCCCGCTATGGAGCACAGGGACACGACGCTTTCTACTTCACCACACCGAGAGTTGCTCTCAGAGCAGTTCCTATCTACATGGATCGTCGTGATACCTACTTCCGTGGGATTCCTCCTCACCGTATCTCTCGTCGTACTACTCACCGCCGTCCTGCGTGATGAGCATGGGAGTACCGTTGTATCCATTACTAGCTGTGTCTAGTTTATCCTTTCGTTTTCGAACCATGTATTGGTCTGTTGGATATTCTGATGTATTTGAACATGTGATGATGTACCTGTTGGTTATCTATTCATGCGTCGGAATAATCTATCTTTCGGTTACCAAGTCTATCCTTTTCTGTTGTTGTGCTAAAATGAATTTCTGTTCAGGATGCCTCCAACCAGGAACAACCCGCCTCCGCCACCACCAATGGGGGAACTGTTGGCTCAGATGACCCAAGTGGTGACACAGATGGCCCAGATCCAGGCTAACCAGCAACACAACCAGAATGCTCCAAGGGTCACCATCAAGGACTTCCTCAACTTGGGCCCAAAAGCTTTCGTGGCAACACGTGAGCCCCTGGATGCTGATGACTGGATCCGTGACGTAGCAAGAGCTCTGGAGATAGCTCATGTTGCTGAAGAGGATAAGGTCAAGTACGCCACCTACCTACTGAAGGGTCAGGCAGCTACTTGGTGGGAGAACTACCAGGCCATGAGGGCTGGCTTTCCTATCAACTGGGGATGTTTCAAGGATGCCTTCCTGAAGCACCACATCCCGGATGGTCTCATGGAAAAGATGCGTGAGGAATTCTGCTCTCTCAGACAGGGCAAGCTGGACGTTCTCGGCTACCAGAACGAGTTCAATCGTCTCGCTCGGTACGCTGGTGACGAAGTGTCCACCGAAGCCAAGAAGATGGCAAGGTTCCGCCGAGGTTTTAACCCGGAACTGAAGTACGCTCTCACAAACATCAAGTGCAAGGACTTCGTGGAGCTCGTGAACACCGCGCTCAATGAGGAGAATGGGCGCAAGGCGTTCGAAGAGTCCCGCAAGCACTCGCGTGAGGGTGGTTCCTCCTCCAACATGACCACCCCTCCGCAGAAGCGCCGCATCTGGGTGCCAAATGGTGCTGTCACTCGAGCTCCAAATGCCCAAGCTTCTCCAGGCTTTGGTCCCCGCCCACCCAACCCATCTCAGATGCAGGGTCAGAGGTTTCCGATGGGGCAGCCAAGGCCAGGTCCTTCTCGTGTCGTCACTTGCTACAAGTGCAAGGATACTGGACATTATGCTGATAAGTGCACTCAGAAGCAGCTACCCCTACCTCCTCGCCCCAACACCAACCAGGCTATGGTTCGTGCTCCCCTGGCTAAATCCTTCAACTCCAACAATAGGCCTGTCGGGAGGAACGCGAGGGTGAACCATATCAAGGCCGACAAAGCCGAGGAGGCTGCTGACGTCGTTCTCGGTATATTACCCGTAAACTCTATTCCAGCTAAAGTGTTGTTTGATACTGGAGCATCGCATTCGTTTGTGTCAAAGATCTTTGCTACAACGTACAATTTAGCTCTGGTTCCGCTAAGCAATCAAATCTATGTGCACTCTCCGGGAAATAAAATGATTACTTCCAAGATAAGCATGGACAATCAGATCCTAATTGGAGGTCGTGTATTCCTTGCTTCACTCATGTTGCTGGGAAATTCTGACATTGATGTCATTCTGGGTATGGATTGGTTGAAGACCCACAAAGCAAAAATTGACTGTGCTCAAAAGTCAATAACTCTCTCCCACACTTCAGGCCAGATAGTCTATTCTCCATATGGATCAAGTTCTGTTCAGCTGTTCAGCCTCGATGCCAAACCCCTTCCTGCAATTGAAAATGTTCCGGTGGTTTGTGAATTCCCTGACGTCTTTCCAGAAGAGTTGCCAGGGATGCCCCCGGACAGAGCAGTTGAGTTCGTGATCGAGCTTGAGCCAGGTACTGCTCCAATCTCTAAGCATCCATATAAGATAGCTCCTCCTGAACTGAAATTGTTGAAGGAGCAAATCGATATGTATATGGACAAAGGTTTCATTCAGCCTAGTTCCTCCGCTTGGGGTTGCCCAACTTTGTTTGTTGCCAAGAAGGATCAAACAAAAAGACTCGTGGTTGACTATCGTCCTCTCAACGAGAAAACCATCAAGAACAAGTATCCACTTCCTCGTATCGATGATCTTTTTGATCAACTTGCTGGAGCCTCAATATTCTCAAAGTTGGATTTGAGGATGGGTTACCATCAGATAAAGATCAGAAAGGAAGATATTCCTAAGACAGCTTTCACCACTCGGTACGGTCTATATGAGTACACCGTCATGTCCTTTGGTCTCACCAATGCACCGGCAACGTTCTCAAGACTCATGAATTCTGTCTTCCATGAATACCTCGACAAGTTCGTTGTGGTATATCTTGATGACATTCTAGTCTACTCAAAATCCGAGGAAGAGCATGGAGAACACCTTCGTCTCACTCTCATGAAACTTCGCGAGCATCGTCTGTATGCCAAGTTTTCCAAATGTGAGTTCTAGATTTCAGAAGTTTCATATCTTGGTCATATCATCTCTGCCAAAGGCATTGCCATTGATCCTGAAAAGGTTAAGGCAATTGTTGACTGGAAACCCCCTAAGACGGTGAAGCAAGTCAGAAGTTTTCTTGGCTTGGCTAGCTATTGCCGTCGTTTCGTCCAAAACTTTTCCAAGATTGCCAAACCTCTCACTGATCTCACAAAGAAGGACAAAAAGTTCGTTTGGACTCCACAATGTGATGAGAGTTTCAACCTTCTGAAGACTAAACTCACTTCAACACCTGTTCTAGTTGGCCCCGACACTACCAAACCTTTCCAGATATTCTGTGATGCATCTCTCCAAGGCCTAGGAGCAGTTCTTATGCAAGAACGTCAAGTTGTGGCTTATGCTTCACGTCAGTTGAACCCACATGAGCAAAACTATCCCACACATGATCTTGAACTTGCAGCAGTTGTGTTTGCCCTCAAGAAATGGAGACAATACTTGTTGGGTAACAAAACTGAAATCTTTTCCGATCATAAGAGTCTGAAATACATCTTCACTCAGCCAGATCTGAACCTCAGGCAAAGGAGATGGATTGAGAAGATTAAAGACTTTGATCTCACCATTTCTTACACTCCAGGAAAGGCTAATGTTATGGCCGATGCTCTCAGTCGCAAATCCTATTGCAATAATCTCATGATCATGGAAAGCCAACCTCCACTTCATGAAGAATTCCAGAAGCTGAACCTTGGTCTTGTTCCTGAAGGATACCTTGCTAGCTTGACAGCCAGCCCAACTCTCGAGGACAAGATTCGTTCTGAACAACTTCGTGATAATGAAATCAAGAAGATTGTGGATCACATCAAGGAGGGCAATGATAAGTTCAAGTCCTTCTCAATTGATGACAAGGGAACTGTGTTCTTCGAAGGACGCATTGCAGTCCCTCAGATTCAAAGTCTCAAGGATATCATTCTCAAGGAGGCTCATGAAACTCCTCTATCCATTCACCCTGGAAGTACAAAGATGTACCAGGATCTTAAGACTCTGTATTGGTGGTCTGGCATGAAACGTGAAATTGCTCAATACGTTTCTGAATGCGACGTTTGTCAACGTGTTAAGGCAGTCCATCAGAAGACAGCAGGTCTACTCCAACCTCTGAAAATTCCTGAGTGGAAGTGGGACATGATTGAAATGGACTTCGTTACTGGGTTTCCAAAGTCCAAAAAGGGCAACGATGCAATCTTCGTTGTTATTGATCGTCTCACTAAGGTTGCTCACTTCTATGCTGTAAAGGAAACTATCTCAGCTAGCCAGTTAGCAGAGCTCTACACAGCAAAGGTTGTTCCTCTTCATGGTGTTCCATTGGAAATAAGCTCAGACCGTGGAAGTATTTTCACTTCTCATTTCTGGAAGAGCTTTCAAGAAGCATTGGGCACCAAACTTCTGTTCAGCACAGCTTATCACCCTCAGTCTCAAGGGCAAGTCGAAAGAGTCAATCAGATTCTCGAGGATATGCTCAGAGCATGTGGTCTCTCCTTTGGCATGAAATGGGAGGATTGCCTTCCATATGCTGAATTCTCCTACAACAACAGCTACCAGGCAAGCCTAGGCATGGCACCATTTGAGGCACTGTATGGTCGCAGATGCAGGAGTCCAATCAATTGGTCTGGAGCTGGTGAACGTTCACTGTTAGGCCCTGACATTGTTAAGGAAGCCGAGGAGAAAGTTCGTATCATTCGTGACAATCTCAGGATTGCTCAGTCTCGTCAGAAGAGCTATTATGATAGCAAGCACAGGGATATGGTCTATGCACCTGGTGATAAGGCATATCTCCGTGTAACTCCCCTCAGAGGCACTCATCGTTTTGGTGTGAAAGGAAAGCTGGCACCAAGATACATTGGCCCTTTCAACATCCTCTCAAGACGTGCAGAGAATGCTTATCGTCTTGAACTTCCAGAAAAACTATCCAAAGTGCACGATGTGTTCCACGTGTCACAGCTCAAGAAGTGCTTCAAGATCCAGATCGTGCAGTTGATCATGATGATCATTGAACTGCAAGATGATCTCTCCTATGAGGAGCACCCTATCGAATTCTCGATGAGACCGAGCGTAAGACTCGCAACAAGAGCACCAAGTTCTTGAAAGTGCAATGGTCGCATCATTCTGATAAAGAGGCAACGTGGGAGACCGAAGAGGATCTTCGCAAGAAGTATCCGGACCTTTTCACATCTCAGTAGGGAATCTCGGGGCGCGATTCCTTCAAGGGGGGGCGTTTTGTAACATCCAAGTATGAAAACCCTTAGTTGTTTTACTTGTTGTTTTTATTTAAGCAATGCATCATATCATCATCCTCATATTTATTTCTGTTTGCATTGTTTTCATATGAAATTCAAACTTGTTATCAACTTCTGTTTTCACACTTGTCTGTTACAACCTTTCAAATAAAAAGTGCAAACTAAAAACCTCTTTTGTTTTCAAGCAACTCATTATAATTCACCTTTTAAGTTGTTGCTTAAAATCAATTAACCAAATTAATCATTTATTTTCCAAGTCTTTTTCCAAACTCAAAACAATTATCAAATCATCAATCCTTTTGAATCCATGATGTTCAACTCAACTTGGTATTCTTCAAAACATTCTAAACCCTAGGGGAAACCCTATTGAAAATAACTTATTTTCTAAATAATAATTGCTATGGCAAAATTCTATTATTTTTGGTTCAATGTCAAAACAGCAATCAAACATTTGAAATTTTGAAAACTAAAAACTGCCAGGTGGTTTCTTTTCACCTAAGAAGCTTATCTAAATTTTTTCCAAATTTTTATCTACACAAAAACCTATCTATTTTATCCAAAAGCAAAACTACAAAAAAAAAAACAGAAGGAGAAAAAAATAAAAAGCAGGCAAACCTTCTGCGCGCGCGACAGCTAACTTGGCCCAAGCCCACCTAAGCCCCTAGCGCGCGCAGCCCAGCCCTTCTCTCCGCAGGATAACGCTTCAAAATTCGCGCTCGCTTATGATTCTGTACGGCGAGCCATCGGTGAGCTCCACGGCGACCCCGCGGCGACCACGGCGGCCACCACTGCGCCTCCACCCTATAAAAGCCTGCCCTAGGGCTCCTGGACCTGCCCTAGCCCTAGGTCCTCCCTTTCCCCCTCGCCCGCCGCCGATCGTTTCCTCCCCGACGCTTTTTCCTCCTCTGAACCTTTCGCCGGCGACAGTCCTCTGAAGAAATCCATGGCGCCACCGCACCTCGCTCCCACCTAGCCACCTATCAACTGCAATCGCTTCGCCACTTCTCCTTCTCCCTCTTGGACACCCGAAACAGGCAAGGTAACCCTCAGATCTTCGCCGCCATCTTCTTCTGCTCCGGCCACCGCGCGCCGTGTTCTGAATCTTCGCTTCGCGCCGCCATTGCAGGGCTCCGCATCACCTCTCGTTTCCGGGAATCGGTAGCTCTCTCCTTCCTCTACGCAACGGACACCGGAGTTCGCACGGAGGAGCACTACCTCGACGGCGCCATCATCGACCTCGCCGCAGAACCTGTCGTCAGCCAACGTCACCGTCCGCCGCCGCGTCCAATTACTCCGGTGGTGAGCAACCCTTTCGCTCCTCCTCCCTTCTCTGCATCCGTGCGCATCCTCTGCATCCACTCACACTCACGCAACGAGCACATCAGCGTGGATCCACTCCGGCGAGCTCTGTCTGACGGCGAGCAAGCGTTTGTTCGTCAGAAAAGTTCAGAGTTTTAACTGAACCTTAACCTGCAACATCCCCCTCTACTGTTAAACACCGCAGCGCAGCGCAACTGGTTGCGTTCCTTTCTGAAATCGAGCAGGGCGCGGGTTCGAGCCGCAAAACCCCCACCTTTTTTGTGGATTTTCGTCCACAGCGAGGAGGCCCGCTGTCAGCGACCTTCTGTGCCACGCGGCGTTGCGCAGCGCCACGTTGGCAGCTGGCCCACTGCGCAGTGGCAGCGTGTAGAGTGCTGCTGTGTAACAAATGGTTTTCTGCGAATTTCCAATAATCTAAATTCCTTTTTAATAAACAGATTTGAATAGAAACTTTGAAATTCCATATCTTTTATTTCATAAATCCAATAAACACAAACTTTATATCTATTCTGATCCAAATTTTATAATCTTTCCAAATATCCAACTTGTGTTCTGTTTTGAATTTTCAAAATACTTTTAAATTTCAAATTTGAATAATTCAAATGCAAATTGGAATAATTCATAACTAATTCATACTGTTTTCAAATAATTCAAATAAAATATGTTTTTCACACCTTTTTGAATACTCTATTCAAATATAAATTTTGTTTTCTGGTTTGAACAATTTAAATTGCCTAAACAATTTAAACCTTGTTTAATTCAATTAAATTTGATAAAAAAATCATAACTTGATTAATATAAAATATTTTTGAACATGCAAATTATGTTTTCAAACCACCAAAGTGTGAACTTTTCAAATGTGGATTTGAATTTATGGTTTGAACAAATAAAATTCAATTAATATTTAAGCTTGGTTTAAATTCAATTAAAACTTGTTTAATATTGTTTAATTCATAATTAAATAATCCTAAGTCCAATTTCAAATTGTGAAACATGTAGTCCAACTAAAATTTGATAACCTTTCCAAATATAAACCTTGTAAACTGTTTTGCATACTTAAACTTGATGAAAACAATAATTGTTTGTGTACCATGTTTAAGTAACAAAATTCCAAATTTAATAAATGCCTTTCTAAATTGTTAACTATCATTCCAATTGCATTTAAATTGTTATGTTATTGTTATTCATCATGCATGCATCATGATAACAACCAACACCTAATAAATAGTTGTAAATCAATTGTTCCAATTGTTTCAATGGATCCTTTTCCATATGCAACCCTTGCATATGGGTTCATTTAATTTGTGCTATCATGTTAGTCAGTTTATCTAGATGCACCTATTAAATTGTCATGCATCATATTGACTGTGCACAATGCCATGAACATGATTGTTTACATTCCTGTTTTGTCTGTTTGCTTCTTCTCGGTTAGACGACGACTACGTTGAGACCGACGATCCTTACGACACCGCTACTCAGGACCTAGCCCAGTACCCGGCTACTGAGCTGCCAGGCAAGTTATCACTCACATGAATCATCGAGTTCCTTTCCACACTTGTTGTCGATACTATCCTTTTGTCTACTATTGCTAGCCCTATGTATCGTTGCTTGTTCTCCGAACCTATCACATGATACCCTGAACCAATGATACTGCCTCACCTCCATACCTACAGCCTTTGTTTGTGCCTTAGTATTATCTAGCATGCTTAGGGTTGCTTTTACTCGAGTCTGTTGTCGGTTACTACTTTTACTATCTTATTATCTTGTACCGGGGGCTCGACTGTTAATCAATCAATCCTGTTAATTGCTAATGGTAATAATAATTTGATGATAAGGCACCGGCAGGAGGCCCATGAGAGGTTTTGGAGCCTGCTAGTGTCGACCCTAATAGGAAAAGGGTCTTGTCTACTGATCCATGATGAGCGCACTACCCGCATGTGGGAAGCGAGTATGGGCGCCCCCCTCAACTTGACCTGATTCGCATCTCGTCCAAATCGCCTCATTTAGTTCGTGTTTTCCATTTGCCGCATGCATGTTTTTGCGAGCCCAGCGCAGGGTGGAACTTTCGTAGTCGGCATATAGGGGGACACGGTCTTAGAGTGCTATGATGGTCCATTTTCTTCTGGGCTTGATTAGCCGTGCGCCCAAGGTTCTTTGGGCTTGATGCGAAGAATGGTTGGTTGTGTAGAGTACCCCGCTTGGTGGGAGGCATCCCATCTGGCGGGTTATTCTTGCGTGTACGGCCAAATTGGTGCAACCCTGCAGGGATAATCTTCTCGAGAAGCCGTGTTTTCCGCGGTTATGGATTACTTGGTGAAAGTACTGGCTAACAAGTACTCAGGACAACTTCAACATAATGATCAATCATGTTTCACCCAATGATTAATAATTTGACTAGTAATAGGTTATTCACACAATAACTTGATTCACCTTATCACAACTGTGTGAGTTATCCTCGGATTGCTTCTTTGGATAAGGGGCGAGATCCAGGATGGGTTTGGTTGAAGTTATCTTTCAGTTGGTTACAATCCTCGATCTTATCTTTTCTGTTAGCCGGAATTGGTAGTTATATTCTGTAGTTGTTTAGAGCAGCCAGCAGCAACTTTTATATCACCCCTTTCTTCCGTTGATCCCAAGCATCAATGCTTGTGTTGACGGGTAACTCTTTGATGAAGTGTGAGTCTTGCTTGCCAGTACTTGGATGTACTGACCCCGTTGGGGCTGTGGTTTACGCAGAGTACGACTACGACTACGATGCTTCCCAGGATGGCTACTTTGTGGAGTTCGACGAGACTGCAGACGAGTAGTTAGCTGGACCAGGGCAGGATCCAGACCTACGTGGATGGGCTTCGCTTTTCTTTATTTTCTCCGGCTTCTTAAGCCATGGATTTGTCTGTACTCAGACCCCTTTGATTGCTTCCGCTGTTGTAATGGATGATATGTTGGGACATGTGTCCTCTGGATGACTGTATTCGATATTTCTGCCTTAGTGAAGGCCAGTTGCACTTATTTCATTCTTTTGTGTCTTAGAGACAGTTTGTGTTATCATTTCGTTCAAAGCTGTTGACGTACAGTGCGTGTTTGAATATGAAGTACGTCGACAGTAGTGCCTTAGGTTCCTAGCGGATAGTTTACTTCGACGGTGGAAGCAGGGCTTGTGTTGTCGCGCATAAGCGCAGGCCTACCAGGAAGCTGGGACGTGGGAGCAGTTGTGCCCCATAATCCAAGCCCCTGACTTCCAGTTCGTGCGATGAGTATCCTCTAGAAACCTTGGGTGCGACAGGTAGGGTGCCGAAAACAGCTTCCGAACCCCCTGATCTAGGGTTGACGCTGACGGCGGCTGCGGAACTTTTCGGGGATTTTGATCAGGTGTTTAGGGTTTTCCATCCGGGGGGCTTAAATAGGCGAAAGGGAAAAGGCGGTGGAGCTCCAGGGTCCCCACACCTATAGGTGGCGCGGCCAGGGGGACCCGCGCCACCCTATGGTATGGCCCCCCTGTTGCCCGTCTTCGACTCCTCTTCGGTGTTCTGGATGCTTCCGGGGAAAATAGGAACTTCGGGCTTTGTGGGGTCCAATTCCGAGAATGTTTCCAGAACAACTTTTCTGAAACCAAAAACAACCGAAAACAGGGAACTGGCACTTGGCATCTTGTTAATAGGTTAGTCCCGGAAAATGTATAAAAATGCTATACATAAGGGAGAAATAAGTAGCGATTGACAAAATATGATCATGGAGCATCAGAAATTATAGATACATTGGAGACGTATCAGGCCTCCCAATGGACTATGATCCATCACATATGGGCCACCCTGGTAATCCGGCTCTTAGGCCAATGCCGTACATACCCCTAATCGGTATATATCCGACAGTTACTATTTTACTACTGCTGTTATTTTATTTCCACTGCTGCCATAAATCTGTTACCACTGATAAATTGTTTCGAGCAAGTCTACTTTCAGGTGCAGCTGAATTGACAACTCAGTTGTTAAGGATAATAAATATTTTTTGGCTCCCCTTGTGTCGAATCAATAAATTGGGGTTTCACTTCCCTCGAAGACTGTTGCGATCCCCTATACTTGAGGGTCATCACCTCCCTTGTTGTAGCTCTTGTAGCATTAGCTTGTCTTGTGAGACTTGTGTTTGTGTTGTGTGTGATTGTAAGACTCTATGTGATGAATGTGATATGTTTGTGTTCTATCCATGTTTGTGATTTTTTTTCTACTTGTATTATTACTTGTGATTTATCACTTGTCTTTCGTAGTTCATAAAACTATTTTTGTTGCCTAGTTTTTCCTTTAAAACAAAGAAGTCTTGCTACATAGTCTTACACATGTTTCACTACAGCATGCCGCCTCGTCGGGAACCAACACCACCACCCCCACCATCGGTGGAGGCATTGTTGGCCCTGATGATGGAGGGTCGTCAAGCCACACGATCTGAGAGCGCCGCCACCATTGCTGCACTACAGAAGTTGGCCAATGTTAGTGCCAACAACAACAACAACAACAACAATGGCAATGGCAATGGCAATGGTGCTCGTTCGAAGCTGAAGGACTTTCAACAGACCAACCCTCTGATCTTCTCCAAGATTGTGGAGCCACTTGATGCCGATGATTGGCTCCTCACAATTGCAAACAACCTGGAAGTAGCTTCGGTGGAAGAGAATGACAAGGTTCTGTTTGCCACTCACTTTCTTGCTGGTCTAGCAAGGACTTGGTGGGAGACAACTCGAGCCACTGTTGTTGCTGGCCATGTGTTTGATTGGGAGGACTTTGTTGCTGGACAAGTTTCTAAAGCTGAGACAAGGAGGGATGTCGGTATCTAAGTACTGGGAGGATTTCACTACCCTGTCCCGGTATCCCCCGGAGGAGGTTAACACGGAGGCGAATAAGAAAGAGAGATTCTTGAATGGACTGCACGATGAGTTGCAGTGTACACTGGTTGTGATACCATTCCAGGATCTGGAGTCGCTTGCTGATGCTGCCATGATGATGGAGCACAAGCGCCAGAATGCCCTTGACAACCGTAAAAGGAAGATGATGTTTCAAGGAGGGCCTAGTGCACCCAGGACTCACCCTGCTCCTTATGCGAGACCACCACCACCAAGGGCGCATGCTTATGCACCTCGCCCGAATCACCGGTATGCACAATGGCCCAACCTCAATAATAACCACCACAACAACAACTGTGCACCTTATGCACAAAAGCCTGGAGGAAATGGCAATGGAAACAACTTCAACCAGGTTGCAAAGCCTAACCCAAACCCGAAGCCAAATGGAGGTTGCTGTAAGGACCCCAGACCGGCAGTCTGAAACCCTACGTATGCATACATTCACGATCCCAGAAAGATCAGTCGTGAACAACATACACAGTTGGCACACAGAAATACATCATCCATTACGCGAATACATAAAGGTATTACATAAAAGATCACATGATCAAGTTTAACGCAACTGCCACATGGGGCAGGCAACTTATCAAACACAGCGGAAGACAATTAAAAACACAACATAGTTGAGCCCAAGTCACGCCTTAACCTACAGGCTGCTGACCCGGAGACGATCCTAGTTTGCAAAGCCATCAACTCCGTACTTCTCTTCATAGATCTCCTTCGGAGGCTCCTTCTCCAAATCTGGTAAGTAGATACCAGGGGCGAAACCATAATGAGTACATTTGAATGTACTCAGCAAGACATCCATCATGTCACTTACCAAACATGCAAATATGCTTATATGGTGGAATAGGTAGGCTATAAATAGGGTTCACTATCAATGGTGTTCATATATGATGACACCACAGTTGCAGTCAGGTTAATCTGTATCTTCGTTGAAGAAGATACTTCAGAAGAAAATAATATAGTTTTATTTCTCTTGTAGATATCCCATGTACAAGAGGGTTTGTAAAACTTTGTTAAAGAATATTTTCTCTTTGCAAAACTTCTTGGAATCAGTTTCCAGAATTCTTGCTTAGAGTAGAAAAGGTTTTCTTTGCAAAACATTTTGTTTTGTATAACAGCATCTGGCTTTTCATCATCGACGATACCTCCACGGTATACGTTTCCATTTCCTTTCCGAACTTCACAAGTTCAAACACTTCCTTTCCAAAACTCCTTTTCAAAAACTTCCTCTTTTGAAAACATTGACACAATGCTAGCTACATGGCCATTCAACTGTCCGTATCCGAGGACGCGGCTTCTTCGAAAAAGTTGTACTCTGCAGAGGTGTACACATCCACCAGATCCAGTACACCTACCGTGAAACAACCACGGACTGTAACAACAGTATGTAAACATCAGGTATCTGATCATAACCATCCACTATGTTCAAGCTAGGATATGCCTATCTCTCAGTTGAGTTTTACCACATCCCCGGCACCGAGCTAATCCCCGCCAAGCCAGGATGCCTCAACTGATGCATCCGGAGGGAAAATTAATCCCACACTTTATATGTCTCCACGACATTCGGTTCAGAGGATCGCATCCCCTATAGCACATTGAGATAGCACACACTAATAAGAACAAACTTCAAGTTAAGCCCCTTGCCCATGTTGGGGTAGGGTGGCAGTACGGTAAAGGTTGTCCGGCGAAGACTAGGTTATGTGTCATTTTTGAAAACACCACTTTCTCAAAAATGACCACTTCCACATTCCTCCGGAGAACAAGGATCCGCCTTTTCTCCGGGTTTTTCCGTAAAGCCTTTGTTTTGTAGAATCACAATTTTAGGGTGTCCACTTAGGGACTAGTATATTTGATGGTAATAAATACCATGTGGTGGCTTATGGGCTTGGTATTACCAAGTTTAACTACTGGCATAATAGTAACCTATATAACAGTATAGTAGTAATAGCCACATCAAAAATAGTTTTGATAATCAAGTTTTTGTAAAACTTAAGAGGTAAAACATGCATGATAGATAATGATAAGTATTGTATCAGCAAGCATCAGGATGGCTTGCCTGGTATCTCCTTGTGTCCCTGGTTCTGGAGTGACTGGAACTTGAAACAGAGCTTCACGACACTCCCTTCCTCTTCGTTTTCTAACGTCGTAAAAAGAATAAAGGACACACATTCAGAACCAATCAAGGCAAGCAACAATACGTAACAATACATACAACAAGGAAACTAATAATAACCTATCACTCAATTATTAATTGAGGCAAACAATCAAACAAACACACTTGGCAGAAATGCCATTCAATAAGACAGCTTAAGGTTGGAGGAACATATCTCACAACCTCAATATCATGGATTCAGTGGGTGTGCCACTCTCATACCAAGATATTAATAAACCCAAAATACACTTAGTTTCACAAGGGTGAGACCACTAAAAGTATACAAAACAGGCACAATATTAATCATGACAATGGTTCTATCAACCAAACCACAACAAGAAAAAGGTAGCTATGCTACTGAGCCTAAATTCACCTCAAGAATAAATAAGACACATGATTTGCAAAAGCTACTTTTACAAATCAGTGAGCCTACACAAGTGTAACAAGGTAATAGACTCATCACAAAACACACAATTTCTCATAGTGAGAACAATAGAAACAATGCCTAAAAAGGAGGAATCCTATAGACATGTTTCTACTAAAGGTTTGCTATGCAAGCATGCATAATAAGTAAAGTATTAAAATGCAAACAAGGAACCATGTTATCATATTAGGAAATGAAAACATGATACACAAATATCCACCAAACACAAGTTGGCAGGAAAAATAATTCAATATAAAAACTGCTAAGGAAACTAGTACTACTTAAACATGAAGAATCAATGGATGCATTTCAATCAAGCAATTGAAATACAACCAGAGGGTCCATGTCATAAAAACAGTAGTGAAAAACATCTATACTTGCTATAACAAAAATATTCCATTTGATAAAACAAGGCATCAATTTGCAGGGCAACTCCTACATACTAGTGGTAATAAAAAGGGCATTACTAGAGGAATCAAACAACACTCCAAAGATGGATTTTTCCTAGCAAGCCACACATGATTAAAACCACTTACAAACAGAAGTATACACATTTTCATTTAGCACTTAAAATCCCAAAGCAAAAATACTAGGCACTCACTAGTTATAGAACTATATAAAAGAAATACATCTAGTTTGGGGAAATAATGTTTCCACCAAAAATGCAATGACACCAGTGGGTGTTCCACTAGCATAACAAAGCATTAAGAGGTCACAAAGCCTCTGGTCACACTTGCTAAAAATTAACAAAAACATATACTAGCATCTAGTGCAATAACAATACTAGTAGAAAATAATAGGGTGCAAAAATAAGCAAGGTAATGCTACTCATGCTATTGTTTTCACACAAGTGAAAACTCTAGGGGTCAAGTACTCATAAGAACATAATAAAAATGCTACTGGTCCTATGAACACAACACAAAAATATGTGGCTACACAACCACAAATGATTATGTCAAAAATTCCACACATGAGGGAATTTTTCCATAACATTCTCATAGTCATGACAAAGCTACTCATGCTTTTCTACCAAATCAAATGCAAGCTAGCAGAGGTGATACTAACAAAATATAAGTATCCACATGTTGCTGTATCTAATATCTCAACACAACAATCCAATTACTTGCACACAAATTAATCAATCAAAAATTATATGCAAGTAATAAACTAGAGATAAAACATATGCTACTAATATAAATCCTATTTCTTCTCCACTCAATTCCACACAATCTAACATGCTAAAATAGCTAATCACATCTTAGAAAACAAGTTCACACAACTTATACATGCTAGAAAACAATATTGCAACACAAAAATATAATCACACAATTTAATTACTTAAAATGCCAAAATGGCAGAAACAAGCAAAACAAAGAACTGTCCACCAAATTTTATAGGAAGCTCTAAAAATTAAACCCTTCTAGGTTTGGATAGCCCTAAACATATACAAGACCATCCAATTGAGTTTGCATCAAAATTGATCTTTAATAATTTTATAAATATCACCAAAGTGCTCTCTGGTTTTTTACCAAATTGCATGCCATTTCAAAAATATAACGAATTTGGAAGCAAGGTTAATTGCTCCTGTTAGGAAATTTCAAGGGCTTTCCAATGCAATTGACCTCACTTCATTATGAGTTGTGAAATAAAAATGGTGCTCATTTTGGTGTTTCTGGTACCTGTTGCCAAATCATTTTTCATTTCAAAAATATTCATCCAAAAGTAGATCTACAAGTTGGAGGTGGTTTATATTTAGTTGATGTACCACTGTGAATTTTAGTTTGGTCAAATTCATCTCTTTGGTAGCATTTTAGAGCCAAAAGTAACAAGGTACATTCTGTAAAAAAAAAATGGAAAAAGAACATCACATGGGCCAGATCCAGATCTGGGCCGGCCAGATCCACTTCTACCGCGGCGGGATCTAGCCCGAGTCGCTGACCCACGGGCCAGGGCGCCACGGGGGCTGCCACGCAGGCGATGCGCGGGCCACCAGCAGGTTCAACTGCTCCTGCGCGGGGTCAACGCAAGGCTGACGCGAGTATGACGTCGAGACGACGTCACTCGTCGGCGGACAAACTCCGGCGAGGCAAATTACGGCGCATCCGGCCATCAATCGTCGAATCGAGGGCACCTACATGTTGCACACGAAGCGGGGAAACACACGGGCTCATCCTCGTTTCCAGGGAAAGCGTCGGAGAGCGGCGGCGACAATGGTGCACGGTGGCCGGACGGCCACCACGGCGCAGCCACGCTCCAGAGGGATAGGGAGGGGGAAAAAGGGTCGGCGAGGTCCGTGTGCTCACCCTAGGCGCGATGGAGGGATCGGAGAGGACGGAGGAGGCGCGAGGCCGCGGCAATAGCTCGCCGGAGCTCATCGGGCTCGGGGAGGAAACACGGACGGCGCGGGCACCACGATGCATCTCGGCTCGATTCCTTCAGCAGGGGGGCTCAGCGAGACGAGGCGGAGAGGATAGGCACCACGGCGACCGGCGGCGAGCACACAATTGGCCGAATCGACGGCGACCTCCATAGCTAGGGTTTCCGATTGGGCTTTTGCTACAAGGAGAGAGAGAGCAAGCTTGAGGGGGAGAGAGGGGCATGTGAGGGTTCAGAGGTGCACATGGGGGGCCTCTTTATCCACCTTGATGCCTTCTAATCAAAGCCATGGCTAGGGCACTGCTGCTACAGAGAGCTAGGTTGAAGAAGATGGTGACTGGGATTACACTTTGGTCCCTGGCCATTTACTAATAGGTCCTTGTCTTCTCTGAAAAATGCTGTTTTCCCTAAGCAAACAAAGTCAAAATTTAAAATCCTTTTGCCCAAAATTCTTACTTGTTGAGGTGCATAACATATGTGAAAATTGGCTCAATTAGATAAACTTCATAATTCAAAGTTGTTCAAATTTGAATTCTTACATAAATGGACATTGAATTTATTTGACTACTTAGGAGATTCCAAAAATGATAATTTTTGGCACACATTCCTTATTTGATGTGTTCCTTATGTGGTAGAAAATTCAAGTCATTTTGAGTTAGTTCATAAAACAAACTTGTTCAAATTTCTAAAAGGTGCTGTCAAGAAAACAGAGTTTTTTGGCAACTTAAATTATTCAAAAACTTGTGTCCATTTGGTTTTCATCCTCATTTATGATATAGAGCATGTGGTATTTATTTCATGGCATTTGGAAAAAGTTTGTAGAACAAACTTGTTCAAAATTCCAATTGTTGCTGTGGAGAAAACTCATGTTTTCAGGGCTTTAATGGATTCAATTTTTGGTCTCCTCTTGTGTGTGTTCCTTATTTGATATAAGGAAGCAATTGTATTAATTTCAGCTCATTTGAGGAAAGTTTCCAATAGTAACTCGTTTGAGTTTTATGTTTCTAGAAATATTGGAAATTCAATTTAATAAGGCACTAGGCTTTTCCTTAACAATGCTTTGCCAAAATATTTATGTGACTAGAGATAGCAAGTCAATGCTCTCTAATACTTTTGTTTTAAGCTTGCAAGGTTGGAAAAACATTTGATAAGATTTTGGTGAAGCATCTAAGAATGCCTCTTTTTCTGATAATCTTTTAGGGAAATTTATTAGTGTTTCCTTTTTCTTAATTTGGGTCTTGGAATAATATTCAACAAGTATGGGATTCATAAGATAGTTTTGGAAAACTCTTTGATCAATATTTACTTTAGAAAATATTGCCAAAGTCATTGAAACAATATGTTGAATCTTTTGCTTTCAATTTCTTAGCCATGTAAGTTTACATAATTAGTTTGTTTAGTTGCACTCAAACAAATACAACCAAAGTTTAATTGTCAAGCAATTAGCAAAACAACTGTGTTATCAGGTATTCCAAAATTGGGATGTGACAGGTCTTCCCCCCTTAAAAAGAATCTCGTCCCCGAGATTCGCAAGCGAGGACTAAGGGAGGGCCAACAAACACAATGTTAGTGTTGGAGTGCAGGTGCTTCCCCCCTTTGACTTTTCTTGGGAGGCGGGGTACTTCCCTAAATTAGCAAATTCACTCTAAAAAGTACACCAGTAGTGTTTTAGGTCCAAAACTTTTGTTTCCTTGTTTGAACAAAAATTAAGGTTAGTGCAGAACTACCTGGAAATGTACCGTCACTTATTACATGAGTTCTTAGCTATATCCCACATATTACATACCACATATGGGGTGGTGTACCACTCTCATAACAAGGTATATAAGAATCTAAAATATATAGCTTGTGGGTGTAAAGGTTAGGTTGCTAAGGTAAAATAACCAGACAGAATAAATACCCCCGGCAGTGGATGTTACTCCCTACAAGCAACTATCACTTAATACGTTCATGATTTTAGTTGGATGTTTTTAGGTTCCTAAGATACTCTTAAGCACAATCATGACACAAGTATAAACTCATGCTAAGGTAAAACATTTAAACAAAATCCAATAAGCAAGCAAACAACACCACAGATGAATAGACTATTTATTCACTAGGTTATTGTTTACTAGAGGTTTTGGAATCCATCAATCATGAACAATTAGCAAACAACCAGTAGCTAAAAACCAATGAATCCAATCATAAAGATACTCTAAAACACCATCTTCACACAAGATAAAAACTCCTATTACACAGGCATATAAAAAAAACAGGACTGCACAAATAACACACTAGTATGAAAAATCTACACCAACATGCTATAAGAGATAATCATATCCTATAACCATATAACAAGCAACTAAATAATTCATGGCATGATAACAGAAGTAATAACTTCCTAAACATGCTATATCAACACATATACTCATAAAATAAAAAGAGGGTAATACTAGAGCAAAAATCACCATTTTCTAGTGGTGAACTAGTTTCACTCTAGAGAAGCAAACGATGCTATCATGATGTTTAAACTTAAACAAGCAAGTCATGAATATAAATGTACCTAATAACAGTACATAAAACTTACTCATGCTAGTAAGCACAAACATCAAAACAATCCCATGAAACAACTATTAAACATGCATAAATTGATTCTAGCAATTTATGTTTTTCTTAAACAATTACTAGCAAACAAGCAAGGTATAACTCGCACAACCAGTAGCTATGCAATTAATGAAAATTGATCTAAACCTTTTCAAAAATCCATACACTCAATTGAAAATCATTCACAAACAATCTACCAATCAAGAGGAATTTATTTTATTTGCGAACAATTTAAATTTTAGCACACGATAGTGAAACATTTCTTAACATGATACCCCTAAGTAATATTATGCTAACAAAAGGATCACACATAAACATATTAGTATTTACTAATAAGAAATAAGCTTCTCACTTGCATAAGTGAAAAGAAACAATTATATTTTCCATGGTGGAAAATAAAAATCAATCACCTAGTGAAACATGCTATTTTCACACATGTGTATGGTTGGGGATTTTCATCCTCAAGCCAAAATGTAATGGGACCAGTGGGCTATGGCCTACTAATACCAAGGCAAAATAGGTACTAAGCCTATGGTTACTCATGAAAAAACTTTGCATACAAGATAAAAATATAAGGCTATTTAATCTAGTGAAACAATACTAGTGCATATTGATAGCAATTTCTTACACATGCTTTATTATTAAAAGACATGCAAGCTAACATAGGTACAAGCATAAAAATAACAGTACCTAAATGTTACTTGACTCAAAGAACACATAGCACAAAATCTACTAAGAAAGTATACACAGGTCTAGTTCTCACAATACTTCCAAATAATAAACTAGAAGGTAACAAATGCTATTTCATTTTTATTCGAGTTTTCAATCATGCACACACTTTCTAGGGTAGATTTATTGTAAGAGAACAACATAATAACAAGTCCTAACAACTCCATATAAGTTAGGAAGCAAGATTGAATAAAACACAAATTCATTTCAATCAAGAGCACACAAAGAAACAAAAACAGGAAAACTGTTGTTTCCTAGATCTATCATAACCATTCCATCGTTCACTTAATTTCTAAACCCCGAATATCATAGTACCTACAATGCCTACTAATATTTTGTTTCCAAAGTAGATACAACCGATATCCTATTGAGTAGTAAACGAATAGGTCATCGTTTTATTTTCTCGTGACTTCTCTTTTTTACCAACTAGATTAAAAGGTGTCATACGTCACTTAATTTTCTTTGTTTAGAAAGAGTTGTCAGTAGTTCACATGCTTTGGTTAGGTGTCAACCTAAGATTAGGCAAAGCATGTTAGTCTTGTTATCTTTCTATTAAATCATGTTTGTCCGACAAGATACGACTAGCGTCATCGTACGTCGAATATTGAATTGTGCTCTTTGGATTGGCTTTTGAGGGGGTTGTGCATCATGGCATGTGAAGACTTATTTTGCACCTTTCTCCAGAGGAGGGAGGTATATAACTTTTAAAAGGGGATTTCTCTAGTTTGGCCTTTTAAAAGGGAACATAAAAAAAATGTGCAACATTCAGCCAACAGGGTAAAAAGAGTCTTTTGCAAACAGACAAAACATAGAGGTTTTAGGTCAGTATTGGTTGGTGCATTCACGCCTTTTCTTCTTTGAGGGTTGTCGTTGTTGGAGCTTTATGTGTTTGAGTGCATCACTGGTAGCAATGCTATCAGCTCGTGTGGCTTGAGGGTCCTCTATTATTAGGCCCAACGGTGCTTTCATTGATGGCGGGGAAGATGGTGGTGGTTCACGACGGGTCGCATTTCAAAGCGAAAACAAGTATAAGTCTAAGCAACAAATTCTTGTTTTTGAATGCTATACAAACATTTTTGCTTGCAAAAATTTAACAGGAGGCGATTCAAAAACAAGAGCGGGGCAAGCACAAATCTGCAAATTTTGAGCACCCCACAAACATATAGAAGCCTAGATGAACCAAAATCTACACCAAACAACAGCACAAAGTCCTACGGACACACATAAGCAAGCCATAACACACAAACAAGACTCCATTGGGGCTACGTCAGGGGAGGCGAATCATGGGGTATTCGCTAAATTACTCCAAACTAGACTGATCCAAAAATCCTAGAAGTGGCTGAAGAACTATATCTACTTCTGACCATCATCACTATAGAGCTAGGCAATTATTTTGGTCTTCTCGGGACATCGGCAAGTATACAAGTTTTTGGATGGAAACAAGATAAATAGAAGTAATGTTTTGATAAAACTTTATGCAACAATCTGTTTTTGAAACTCCAACTATTTTCTGGACAGAAAACTTCAAAGACGAGAGATGTTTCAAAAACAGAGCGGAGCAGTTGCAAACAAGTAAGAAATAAACTCTTAACCGAGAGAGATACCAACTTTGTAAGGCCCGCCCTTCGAACCACTGTTCAAGGACGCCCTTGATATGCATTTAGATTCTTTTGAAAAGATCAGAAGAAGGGAAAATATACTAAAATTCCCTTAGACAAAAATAATTTAGATAGTAAATAGGTTTTTACTCAAAAATACTTTTCTTTCCTATCTGACGTCCATGCTAACTAAGGTCTCCTAAGGTCAGGATGGCTCTGATACCAACTCTGTAAGGACCCCAGACCGGCAGTCTGAAACCCTACGTATGCATACATTCACGATCCCAGAAAGATCAGTCGTGAACAACATACACAGTTGGCACACAGAAATACATCATCCATTACGCGAATACATAAAGGTATTACATAAAAGATCACATGATCAAGTTTAACGCAACTGCCACATGGGGCAGGCAACTTATCAAACACAGCGGAAGACAATTAAAAACACAACGTAGTTGAGCCCAAGTCACGCCTTAACCTACAGGCTGCTGACCCGGAGACGATCCTAGTTCGCAAAGCCATCAACTCCGTACTTCTCTTCATAGATCTCCTTCGGAGGCTCCTTCTCCAAATCTGGTAAGTAGATACCAGGGGCGAAACCATAATGAGTACATTTGAATGTACTCAGCAAGACATCCATCATGTCACTTACCAAACATGCAAATATGCTTATATGGTGGAATAGGTAGGCTATAAATAAGGTTCACTATCAATGGTGTTCATATATGATGACACCACAGTTGCAGTCAGGTTAATCTGTATCTTCGTTGAAGAAGATACTTCAGAAGAAAATAATATAGTTTTATTTCTCTTGTAGATATCCCATGTACAAGAGGGTTTGTAAAACTTTGTTAAAGAATATTTTCTCTTTGCAAAACTTCTTGGAATCAGTTTCCAGAATTCTTGCTTAGAGTAGAAAAGGTTTTCTTTGCAAAACATTTTGTTTTGTATAACAGCATCTGGCTTTTCATCATCGACGATACCTCCACGGTATACGTTTCCATTTCCTTTCCGAACTTCACAAGTTCAAACACTTCCTTTCCAAAACTCCTTTTCAAAAACTTCCTCTTTTGAAAACATTGACACAATGCTAGCTACATGGCCATTCAACTGTCCATATCCGAGGACGCGGCTTCTTCGAAAAAGTTGTACTCTGCAGAGGTGTGCACATCCACCAGATCCAGTACACCTACCGTGAAACAACCACGGACTGTAACAACAGTATGTAAACATCAGGTATCTGATCATAACCATCCACTATGTTCAAGCTAGGATATGCCTATCTCTCAGTTGAGTTTTACCACATCCCCGGCACCGAGCTAATCCCCGCCAAGCCAGGATGCCTCAACTGATGCATCCGGAGGGAAAATTAATCCCACACTTTATATGTCTCCACGACATTCGGTTCAGAGGATCGCATCCCCTATAGCACATTGAGATAGCACACACTAATAAGAACAAACTTCAAGTTAAGCCCCTTTCCCATGTTGGGGTAGGGTGGCAGTACGGTAAAGGTTGTCCGGCGAAGACTAGGTTATGTGTCATTTTTGAAAACACCACTTTCTCAAAAAAAAAAAATTTGACACCATTACTGTGGGGGAAACCCCCACAGCCCCCCCATTTATTAAATAAATAAAAAAGTTATTTACAAATGTACAATATGTACAAGAAAACTATGGGAGTGAATTAATCCATGATGTCAAAAAAACAGAGTCTGCACTCTTCACCCTGTACTTAAGCAGAGTGACTTCCTGTGTAAACAGGGCCTTCCAACCTCTGAAAGTTGGCTTGATGTTCTTGAAGATCCATCCATTCCTTTGCTTCCAGATGCACCAGCAAGCCAGGATCACAATCTCCACAAAACAAGAACCAGCAAAATGCTTTCTGGCATACATGATAGCATAAGATGGTGTGCCAGGTATCCAAGGAATCTGCAAGTAATTCCAAATCCTTGTACTGAATGTACAATTGAAAAATAAGTGTCTCCAATCCTCAAGAACATGGTCAGGGCACAGGACACAATCAGATGATGAATTAATGGTCCAATGTCGTCGAATTAACATGTCCCTGGTATTAATTCTATCATGCAGGATAAGCCAAGCAAAAAATCTATGCTTAGATTGACACTTGCTCCTCCAAATTGTAAAAGAAATTGGATCATCAGGGACATCAGAAAAATGGTGTTTATAAAATGAGCTAGGACGTAATCTGCCACTAGAATGTGGGCTCTTCCATTGATCTGTAATACCAAGTTGCAGTGTAAAATGACCAATCATGCCTTTCAATAACCTAAGCTCTTCATTTGCTTGAACTGACAGGGGTAAAGCAAAGTTCTGGAGACAATCTGTGCCAAGCAGGAAATCATTTACAGACTGAAATTTGTCTTTGGCAAATGAAAAAAGTCTTGGGAAGGTTATCTTAAGAGGTTGAGGCTGCCATTTGTCTTCCCAAAACAATATTGTGTAACCATTGCCCACACAGCATGTAGTGTATTTCCTGTAACTCCCAGATAATGCCAATATATTTTTCCACCAGAAAGAACCAGACTCAACCACAGCATGAGGAACAGCCTTATAATAGTAAGCATCAGTAACAAGTTGCACCCAAGGCAAGGCTTCCTGATTATAAAGTTTATCAAGATGTTTTAATAAAAGGGCAGAGTTCTGGATTTTCAAGTTAATTACTCCCAGCCCTCCCTTTTTCTTTGGTTTGCACACCATATGCCAAGCTGCAAGTGATTGGGCTTTTTCCTTTCCTCTTTTACTCCACAAGCAATGCCTTCTTGCTCTGTCAATAACCTCAATGACACCAGTAGGAATAACAAGAGAAAGCATATAATAGGTTGGCAAGGATGATAACACAGAATTCACTAGCACCAGTCTATCTCCATATGACAAAAAAGAGGAGGTGGCAGAAAGTCTCCTTTCAACTCTATCAATCAAAGGAGAGAAATCCTTGATAGAGGGTTTAGTGGTACCCATAGGCAAGCCTAGGTAAGTGAAAGGCATAGACCCAGTTTTGCATTGGAAAAGTTCAGCCAGAGCATTAGCTTCCTCATCAGTTAAGTTGATAGGAATTAAAGATGATTTATGAAAATTGATTTTCAGGCCTGTAAAAGCAGCATAGGTGTTGAGAATATCCTTGAAAACATCCAGGTCTTTGGCACATGCTGGAAGCACCACAATAGTATCATCAGCATACTGAATTATAGGAAAATCTTTACGGACTGGGATAGGAGAGGAAAGTAGACCTTCAGAGTACGCTTTGTTAACTAAACTTTGTAATAAATCAGCTCCTTCAACAAAAAGAAGTGGAGACAAAGGATCTCCCTGTCTAACTCCTCTTTTGCAATGAAATTTCTTCCCAGGTATTCCATTGAGTAGAACAGAAGAAAAACCTGATGCTAAAATTTCTCTTACCCAATTGAGGAATAAATCTGGAAACCCCTTAAATTTTAGGACTTGTATAATGGCATCATGGTCCAAAGTGTCAAAGGCTTTTTCAAAGTCAATCTTGAGAACCACAATTTTTCTTTTGGACTGTTGACACTGATGCAGAAACTCAAAAGACCAAGCAAGGCAATCCTGGATGGTTCTTCCCTTAATAAAACCATATTGGTTATCATGAATTGTATCACAAATCACATTTTGCAACCTATTAGCAATAAGCTTGGTGACAAATTTGAGACAAGTATTAGTCAAGGAGATAGGTCTGAAATCATTGACAGTTTCAGGAGAGTTTGATTTTGGGATAAGAGTGATATATGAGTCATTAATACTTTGTAAAGATAAATTCCCTGAATGGAAATCATGGCAGAGCTTTGTGAAATCTTCCTTTAACACCTCCCAGCATTTTTTAACAAAGAGTCCATTGAAACCATCAGGGCCTGGTGCTCTATCAGTCTTAAGGGATTTCATAACTGAAGTAATCTCTTCTGTAGTAAAAGGCTCAACCAAGCATTGTAAACTAATAGTTGGATGTAGGATATTGGAGAGATCTAAAAGTTGTGATGTGACAGAGGAGACTCCCATTCTGTTCTTGAAACAAGTCCAAAAGGCAGCTGCCTTGTGATGATGATCTATTAAAGATACACCTTCCTCGTTTTTAATTTCAGCTATAGTGTTAAATCTATAACGCTCTGTAGCTTTAGCATGGAAAAATTTAGTATTTTCACCACCAAGTTGCACCCAACGGATGGTGCATCTATTCTTCCAATATGCAGACTGAGATAACAGCAACTTTTGCAAGTGAGCTTTAACAATGTTTCTGAAATTGAATTCAGGTCTACTGAGGTTTCTCTCCTCCTCCAGAGTATCCAAGATTAAAATCACCTTATTGCATTTAGCAATTAATAGCTTCAAGCTTGAAAGATTTCTACCCCATCTCTTGAGCTCATGTCTGATGTTTTTTAATTTAGCAGTAATAGTGGCCGCTATGTTATTCTTCCTAACAGGCCACTTCCAGACTCTAGCAATAAGATCCATAAAACCAGGTTGATGTATCCAGTGATTTTCAAATCTAAAAATCTGAGCTTTAGGAATGTTGGTGGATATGGAGATAACACATGGCACATGATCAGATGTTGACTTAGCCAAGGGCATAACCAAAGTGTTAGGAAAGTTCAAAGTCCACCAAGTGCTAGTAAAGAACCAATCAAGTTGCTCAAGCAAAGGTTGATCTTGCATATTAGACCAAGTAAAGGATCTACCTTTTAAAGGCAATTCAATCAGGCCTAGATGACTAATAATTTCATTGAAAATGAATATATCATTCATATCAGCTCCAGGTTTGTTCCTGTTCTCCACTGATCTAATAAAATTAAAATCTCCCACTATCAACCAATTTTCATAAGTAGGAATTGATAAATCAAAAAGCCATTGAACAAAGAAGTCCCTGTCAGGGCCACTACAGGGACCATAAACAGTAACCAAAGTCCATGCAGAGAGATTATGTTTTGAGGTAAAATTAATCTGAATGGCAGACTTGAAACAATCAATCAATTCTCCATCAAAAATGGAACTATTCCATAGAACAATAATTCCACCAGAAGCTCCCACAGAAGGAGAGAAGACAAATTTGTCAAACCTCTTTGGACAAAAGGATCTAATAAAACTGTGATCAAAACTTTCACACTTAGTTTCTTGCAGGCAGATAACTGCACATTGGCTCTCTTCAATTTTGTTATAAACCAGAATTCTCTTATTTTTATCATTTAAGCCTCTGATATTCCAATCCATCACTCTCCAATCCAATAAAAATTGTGGTGTATTATTCATTGACAAAGATAATAAAAGGAACAAAATAGCTAGACCAGCCAGCTACCAAACGAACACCATTCATCAAAGCAGAGTAACAATAACAGGGGCCTATCAGGTTCAGAGATAAACACTTGGGAAATAGATCCATTACATAACTATAATTCCAGGAGGTGATAAGATAAAACATTAGAAATCCAGACCAAAAGACAATACATAAAATTTTGTCTAACATTAATTTCCTTGGTCTTTTGGAGAATCAGGATCAGCATCAAGCTTGTCCTTAGTGAGCTCTTCCTCTGCAATCTCGAGAGCTCTCCCCACCTGCTGGAGAGTCACAATAGGAGTGGGGGGAGTGACAGAACTACTGTCAGCTTGAGGTCTAGCAGACCTTGGCTTCTTCCTGGGCTGTGGGTTTTCCTGCATGGCCACCAACCTGAAGCCATTACTCAGTGCAGCCTGTCGAGTACTACGCCTGACAGAAGATTCCACAGATGGGGTGCTTAATTTGCACCTCCTTCTTTTCCTTGCGGTGACAGCAGAAGCAGTTGGAGTGGAGGAATCAATTTCCTCAATAGTAGCAGAGGGCAGTGGTCCAGATGTACTAGGGGAATCCTTCAGGTATAGATTTCTGTCAGTCCTCTGTGCCTTGAAGAATCTTCTCTTGGCATTGAACTGGAAAATTTTCCCCTTAAAAGGAACAGAAGCATCTGATATCATAGTGAATGGGCTAGGGGAGAGCCCACTGGGCCTGGCAGAAGACAAGCATAAAAAGGGAACCAATTTGGACAACAGCTTATCCCACTGCATCGAAGGGGGCAAGGCAGGCCCATACAAGTGGGCATTTGACTGAACCCATGGCCAGGCAAAGAGACCAGGGGCATTGGGTGCAGCAGTGGCAGTGTGAACCTGCAGCATGTTGACCATCAAAACATTCTGATTGACAGAGTTGTCAGAATCAGAGCTCATTGTAGAGTTTGACTCATGCTGGGGTAGGAGGTGGTCCCAGCCTCCAACTTGCCAAGCAGGGGCTTGGTCCTCCATAACATCATCTTGTGGCTGCTGCTCTGGAAAAGCTTGCCAAGCAGCAGGTGGTTGATCATTCCAGCCAAGTTCTGGAAACTGTGGCAACCCAAAATTGCCATGGTCCTCATGCATGTGTCCAGGCATAGGATGGGGATTCCCATCAGGAGGCATCTGATCCTCATCAGGAGGCATCACTTCATTAAATTCAGCAGATAAAATATAACAGGGTGCAGTCCATGACTCCCTGGCAGCGCCCAAAGAACTGAAATTTCCAAAGACAATGTCTCTTGGAACGAGCTGTGGTGAGATGAAGGTGACATAAACAAGGGTCCTGTCCAGGACACCGTCGAGGTGATGCCAATGATGAAATCTTCCAAAAGGAGCAACTGCATTGGCAAGATCCCTCTCATTGCGGAAGTCATAAGGTACTCCCAACAGCATAATCCATCCGGTACGAGTACCAAAAGCAGATCTGTGCAATTGCGTGCGGTTGTCATGGTTAACAAACCGCACAAAGATGTTCTCCTGCAACTCATACGGTCCATTCTGAACCAAGGCAGTACGCGCAGCAGCGCTATGCATCTTAAAAAGTCCAGTACCAAAAAGACATGGCTGTGCATCCTCTACAACTCTCTGAAGAGTTTGCTCGATGTAGTTACGAACCTGAAGCCTCCAGAACTGTTCTTCCTCTGGCAACTGCTCTGGTTCGATAATGGCGACGCAGAAAGCTTCATGAGTTCTGGAAGGGGGAACAGCAGGCGTGTAGAAGGAACGGGGCAGCCGTGTAGGCCCGCCGTCGATGACCTGGAATCCCTGAGGAACCCACCTCCCCGGATTGAGCTCGAAGTTCGCCATTGGGGTTTTCGTGGAGTTTTCGCCGAGAACAGAGGTGGGGGTTAACCGACAGGTGGTGGAGGCTATGTCAGGGAGTGGAGGAGTGGAATGCGTAACAGCCACGGGCGACGCTTGAGTACTCCCAGACGGACACGAAGACAACTTATTTTTTGGAACCCAAACTTGGGCTTTGCTGCTTAAACAATTCTTTTCAACATGTCCATAATGAAAGCATTTACGACATCTGATATTACTGTGACAATTAGATTTGTCGTGCTGCATGGATAAACATCTAGCACATTTCCAGAACCGGTAAGCCATGTCATCAATAACAGAAGCGAGCCCTAATTGACCCGTGTCTTCCACAACCTCAGGTTCGGATGAAACGGAGGAAATTGGAGTAGATGAATCCAAAGAAGTAAAAGAACCAAAAGTGATACTCGAAGAATTAGACGATTCAGAATATCCCTTGCAAGCATCATAGCTAAGAGATTCCGAGAAAACCAGCTTCTTGCTAATAGAACTTTTGGTCTTGATAATAGATCGAGGCATTGGCAACTTTAGTGCATCCAAACCAAGTTGAATTTTCTTCTTGCTCGGACTAACAATAGTCCATTCCTGATTACATTCCTCTTGCCAATACTTGAATTCACTTTTGGTTCTTTTACTTCGAGTATCACTTTTGGTTCTGAATCGTCTAATTGTTCCGGGGCAAATTTCCGCCCTGGCTTCTGTGCGCGGGCATGAAAATACTTAGTCGTTTTCGTGGAAGCCAGAAGAGTGGCCGGAAATTTCCGGTGAGGGGCCGGATAATCCGCCCCATAGGATCCGGAATTTCCGCCCTGTATACTGAAAAAACCGGTGGCTGAATTTCCACAATAGTGATCTTCTCTTTGATCTTTTGACGAGGATATATCGATGATTCTTTAAAGTACTAGCTGCACAGGCTGAACCACATTGTTAGTTAGGAGATATCCGTGTTAGCATCATCACCAAAATCATTAGAGGGATCATGAGCTTTCAATCTCCCCCTTTTTGGTGAATGATGACAACACGGGTATTTGCAGGGAATAAAGCTAACAATGCAGAATATAGAAACATCACACATAGCATATATAGGAGACATGCCTCCCAATAATAATAGTTCAACACAAATGACTAGTACGGTAGAACGGAGTTCGAAAAAGACGCACGAAAAACGGAAAGGGCACGAAAGAACGAAAGAGAAACCCTCCCAAGCAAATCCCCACGATCATCTAAATCTTCTCCCCCTTTGGCATCAAGACACCAAAAAGAGAAAAGAGAGAGCTACGTCCCATGGAGCACACTCTAGGCCTGGGTGTCCTCGTCATCCTCTTCAGCTTCACTGTCGGTGGCAGTCTCCATGTCCTCATCTTCATCAACACCAATATCCCAGTCAACATCACGGTTGTTCCAGTTCCTGTAGGCAACCCGAGGAGGAGGAAGTGGTGGCACAGAGGGAGTCTTGAGTGCAGTCATGATGTGATGCTGATTCTCCAAGATGGTGCGGCGTTCCACATAGGTTGCGTAGTTCTCCTTGTGGAGGCAAACAGTCAAGCTGAGCACCTTCTCAACAGCACGAGCAAGCCACGAGCGCTTCTTCTTTCCAGGAGGAGGAGGACGCATGCGAGCATCCCTGTGACCCTGTCCAGATCCACCAACATCATGAGCAGCCTGCTGAGTATGAGCAGACTTCTTGTAGAGGTTGACATCCTTGTGATCCTCACAGTCCAACTCCAAGTCTTCTCGGAGCGCCTCAGGATAGCGTGCCTTGATCAGCTTCATGATATAGGGGGCATATGGTGGCACCTTGCGATGGAAAAGAGCATAGTGGATCTCATTGAAAATGAAGTCCATGACATCCACCCTGTGAGCCTCCATATCAGTCATATCAGTCTCAGAAAAGGTCAGGAATGCATGGTGCATAAGGTTGACCAATCCGCCACGAATAGCATCATTGTTTCCCGCACTTGGAGCAATGGACTCCCTGAACATGCGCAGGAGAATATCATAGACTGCAAAGAGGCCTTTAGCCGAACCAACTGTGCCGCGAGGACCATAGAGCTCAGCAAGCCTGTTCTTCTGGTACTCTTCCCCATGAATGTGCATACGGTGGCCCTGAGGAGTGTTGAGGCCAGCAAACGGATAGTCAAGAACAGTGGCAAAGTCATGGAAGTTTGCAGTGAGCAGGTGAGGGCCAGACATCCAGGACATCCCAATATCTTCAGAATCATCAATGACAAGAGTAGCAAAGAACTGCTGGATGTAGGTGGTGTTGTAAGAGCAACGAGTCTCCATAAGCTGACGAAGACCAAGGACCTCCACAAGCTGAACAGAGTTGTTGAAGTACTCGGGGTTGGCAGCTAAATGGGCAAAATTGATAACCTTCATGGGGCAAACTGGTTTGCTCATAACTGTGTAGACCTGCTTGAAGAGAGACTCCTGCTCGACGTGCCAAAAGCACGAGTCAATCGTGGGGTCCTGAGGACCCTCCGTGTACCAAGCCTTCTTGCGCCATTCAGAAAAATCAGCAATGGGCATAGTGCCCACATTGAGAGGTGCCTTGCCTTGCTGCCTACCAGCTCTGCGAGCAGCCCGATCAGCCTCACGTTGTTGCTCATAAGCTCGCTGAGCATCTCGTTCACGCCGGCGGGTTTCATTGTCTTCCACAAAAGTTCCCTCCTCATTCTCTGTCAGATGGCGGAGGCGTTTGCGGGAACTAAGCAGCTTTCCAGACCTAGAGGTGGAACCATCTGCGAGAAAAGCAAAAGAAAGCCAAAGAAAAAGCAAACAAACATCAAAAACGGGGGCTCACGAAATGAGGAATGGAATTGGGAAGTTCTGTTGCAGAGTCAGTATAGGCCGGAAATTCCGGTCATGGAGACGGAAATTCCGGAGGACGGAAATTCCGGCCTCAGGGCAAATTTCCGGGGTGCGGAAATTCCGGCCCTGGGCTGAAATTTCCGGCCTGCGGGATTTTCGAAACCAGATCTGAATCTGGGCCTAAAATGAATCTGGAACAAGGGATCTAGTACGAGGATGAATACATGGTGCGTTGTGTGAACAAGGTACCATGCTAGATCAGGAACAAACCCTAGATTGAAAATGCATCTACTCAACCCAAAATTTTGCGGAGAAAACAAACACGTACCGGGATCCATGGAGGAAGGGACGTGCGGTCTCTTAATCCGCAAAGGAAGAGGAGAGGCAGAGGAGGGAGGAAAAGGAGCCTCCCGGAAGGTTCGGAGGCGGCGGCGGCTGGCTGGGGCGAGTGGAGAGACGAGGGGAGGAAACAGTGCGGAACCGTCTCCTCCCGTCGCCCTTATATAGCCCCAGACCAAGGGCACCGGAAATTTCCGGTGTTAATACCGGATATTCCGGACCCCGGAGATTTGGGCCGGAATATTCCGCCCAATTATCCGGTGTGCCTTCTGCGAGCGGGCACGCTGGATAGGTGGGGGGATTATTCGAGTCCAAATCTCCCTCCGGAAATTTCCGTGGTTTAGGGCACGGAATATTCCGGGCCCCCGGAAATTTGATCCGGAAATTTCCGCTGAAATTTCCGGGGTGCCTTCTGCGAGCGGGCACAACGAAACTTAGCGAAATTTCGGGGACAAACGTCTGAGGGCCGGAATATTCCGGTCCTGGACCGGAATTTCCGGGGTGCCACAACCAACCGAGTTTGGTGGAAAATGGATCAAATCGTGAGCCTCCAAAGATGCAAAAAGGACACAAACTAACTCAAAACACGAGAAAAACATCAACAATGAAATCCAAAGAAAAGGTTGGTGGCCGAAGCCACCGTGTTTGAGTGATACCAAGGAGCCGCGAAGATGTATCTTGGACTCAAAAGTACAACTCACGTTTAAAGCACTATAAGTCACAAATTGACTAGATATGCATGACGTTTTGGTTGTTTTATGCATGATAGGTGGAGTGTTGGTCCATGAGTTGAACTACGCTCCCCCTATGTCCATGCCTACATCTAGACTAGATAGCATATATAATGAGGGTACTTATGCAAGGGTTCAAGAGAAGTTAGACGCATCGATCACATTTAGTTCATTCCTCAAACCCCGGAATCTTGGTTCGTCAAGGGCCTTCGTGAAGATATCCGCGAGTTGATCCTTGGTCGCAACATATGAGAGGTCAATATCACCCTTCTCAACATGATCCCGAATGAAGTGATGCCGTATCTCAATGTGCTTTGTCTTGGAGTGAAGAACGGGATTGTAGGCGATCTTGATGGCACTCTCATTGTCGCACAAGAGAGGAACATTGTCGAAGATGATGCCATAATCTCTCAATGTTTGCCGCATCCAAAGTAATTGAGCACAGCAACTCGCTGCGGAGATGTATTCGGCCTCAGTGGTGGAGAGAGCAATGCAGTTTTGCTTTTTGGAAGACCAACACACCAATGAGCGACCAAGAAATTGACAACTCCCGGATGTAGATTTCCTATCCGTCTTCTCTCCCGCATAGTCCGCATCCGAATACCCAATGATCTGAAAGCTTGAACCCTTGGGATACCAAAGACCAAAGTTTGGGGTATGAACTAAATATCGAAAGATACGCTTAACCGCTTCAAGATGACTTTGTCTAGGGGAGGCTTGAAACCTTGCACATTTACCAACGCTATACATAATATCGGGTCTAGATGCACAAAGGTAAAGCAAAGAGCCAATCATGGAGCGGTATACCTTTTGATCTACCTCTTTACCATTCGGATCGGGTTTCAAATCAACCGTCGTGGACATGGGAGTCTTCATAGGTTTAGCATCATGCATATTGAATCGCTTGAGCATATCTTGAGTATACTTGGCTTGCTTGATGAATGTGCCTTCGGGATGTTGCTTGATCTCAAAGCCAAGAAAATACTCCAATTCTCCCATCATAGACATCTCGAACTTGTCCGTCATAAGCTTGCAAAACTCATCATTGAATGCAACGTTAGTGGAACCAAAGATGATATCATCCACATAGAGTTGGCATATGAACAAGTCGCCTCCGACCTTTTTGGTGAAAAGGGTGGGATCGATTAAACCAACATTGAACCCACGATCTACCAAAAACTCTTTAAGGTGCTCGTACCATGCACGTGGAGCTTGTTTAAGCCCATATAGCGCCTTATCGAGTTTGTAGACATGATCGGGGTGGTTGGGATCTTCGAAACCCGGAGGTTGCTTGACATAAACCAACTCATGGATGGGACCATTCAAGAAAGCACTTTTAACATCCATTTGTTGCAATTTGAAGTTATGATGAGAGGCATATGCAAGTAAGATGCGAATAGATTCAAGACGAGCAACGGGAGCGAATGTTTCACCGAAATCGACACCTTCGACTTGAGAGAAGCCTTGAGCAACCAATCTAGCCTTGTTGCGGATGACGATGCCGTCCTTGTCTTGTTTGTTCTTGAAGATCCACTTAGTGCCGATGACGTTCTTGCAATCTTTGGGCCTTGGAACCAATTTCCACACTTTGTTGCGCTCGAAATTGTTGAGTTCATCGTGCATAGCTTCAAGCCAATCTTGATCTTCAAGAGCTTCATAGACCTTCTTTGGCTCAATGTGCGAGACAAATGCATGTGCTTTGCTAAAGTCCGCTAGTTGCCTCCTTGTGACGACCCTTCCACGAACTTGTCCAAGAATCATATCCTCCGTATGGCCGGCACGAGCAAGATTATCGAGCCTTCTCTTTGCTCTACGAGCTAGCATCTCCTCCAAAGTTTCCTTGGATAGGGCTTGATCATCACCTTCATCATCGGAGACATGTCCACCTTGGTCTTGATCATTGATGGGAGATGGATCCCTAACGTGATGAGTTGCATCATCACCATGTGTATCTTGTTCTCCATTATGAGCTTGGCCTTCATCATGAGCTTGGCCTTGATTGTTTGCTTGGCCTAGTGGTGAGGCATGAGGGCTTGGTGCATCTTGTTGGGTAGCATGGTTATCAATGGATGTAGTCAATGGCTCCACTTGAGTAGAGCATAGTCCTTCTCCCTCCGTCATCCGGTTTTCCTCAATGGGGATTATTTCACCAATCCCCATTCTTCTTATGACGATGGGAGGAATTGCATCTCCTACAATACCATGATCTATACGGCCCCCTTGGGACCCATTATCCTCATCGAACACCACGTCTATAGCTTCTTCAACTTGTCCGGTGGATTTGTTGTAGACTCTATAGGCGTGAGAGTTTGTGGCATAACCAACAAAGATACCCTCATAGGATTTAGTCTCGAACTTTGACAAGCGTTTCCCTCTTTTGCGAATGAAGCATTTGCATCCAAAGACCTTGAAGTATGAAACGTCCGGCTTCTTGCCCGTGAGAATCTCATAGGGGGTCTTGTTCAAAATCTTGCGGAGATATAATCGGTTGCTAGCATGACAAGCGGTGGATACGGCCTCGGCCCAAAAGTTGTAAGGAGAAGAGAACTCCGCAATCATGATACGAGCCGCATCCATAAGAGTCCGATTCTTTCTCTCCGCCACACCATTTTGTTGAGGAGTGTAGGGAGTGGAATATTGATGAGCAATGCCTTCCTCACTAAGAAATCCCTCAACGGTGTAGTTCTTGAACTCGGATCCATTATCACTCCGGATCGCCATGATGCTCGTATTATGTTGTCTTTCCACCAAAGTGATGAATTCGATGACCCGCTTTTGAGTCTCACTCTTTCTCTTGAAGAAGTACACCCAACAATATCGTGAGTAATCATCCACAATAACCAAGCAATACTTTTTGCCTCCAAGACTATCATATGATAGAGGACCAAAGAGGTCCAAGTGAATGAGCTCGAGGATTCTTGATGTAGTGATGTTCGTCTTGGTGGGATGTGCTTCTCCATGTTGCTTTCCTAGAACGCAAGAGCTACACACACGATCTTTGGCAAACTTAGCATTTGTTAGTCCTAGAACGTGATTGCCACTTTGAAGGTCATGCAACGTCCTCATATTGGTGTGGGCTAACCGGCGATGCCATAGCCAACCCACATCAACTTTAGCCATTAGGCATGTCGCGGCACACGTGTCTCCTTTGGAGAAGTCCACTACATACATGCCGTTCTCGACATGCCCAACAAAGGCCACTTTAAGAGTCGTTTCCCAAGTGACAATCACATTCTCCTTATTAAAGAAAGAGGTAAAACCACTTTTGGCAAGTTGAAGAACCGAGATGAGATTGTAGCCAAGGGACTCAACAAGAAGAACATTCTCAATTGACAAGTCATTTGAGATTGCTACCTTGCCTCGTCCCAATACCTTTAGTTCGGAGTTGTCACCAATAGTGACGCAATTGAGATGAGGTAGTGGAGGATGAATATCACTCATTGCGTCATTGCTTCCGGTCATATGTTGGGATGCACCACTATCCACCGTCCATTTGCTCGTACCGGAAGCACTTCCCTACAATAGATTAGTTGCTTGATTTAGGGACCCATCTTTGAATGGGTCCTCTCATGTTAGTGACAAGGGTCTTAGGAACCCAAATACTCCAATGATAATCGTCACCATAAGAAGTACCAACATATTTAGCATATACATGACCATCTCTAGACTTCATAAGAACATAAGATGGATTATATTTCCCGGCAAAGTTATTGTGAGTGGTGCTCCCCCTAGAGGTCTCACCACCCACAATGGTGTTGGTCTCCTTCCTTATGGGCTTGGTATTACCAAGTTTAACTACTGGCATAATAGTAACCTATATAACAGTATAGTAGTAATAGCCACATCAAAAATAGTTTTGATAATCAAGTTTTTGTAAAACTTAAGAGGTAAAACATGCATGATAGATAATGATAAGTATTGTATCAGCAAGCATCAGGATGGCTTGCCTGGTATCTCCTTGTGTCCCTGGTTCTGGAGTGACTGGAACTTGAAACAGAGCTTCACGACACTCCCTTCCTCTTCGTTTTCTAACGTCGTAAAAAGAATAAAGGACACACATTCAGAACCAATCAAGGCAAGCAACAATACGTAACAATACATACAACAAGGAAACTAATAATAACCTATCACTCAATTATTAATTGAGGCAAACAATCAAACAAACACACTTGGCAGAAATGCCATTCAATAAGACAGCTTAAGGTTGGAGGAACATATCTCACAACCTCAATATCATGGATTCAGTGGGTGTGACACTCTCATACCAAGATATTAATAAACCCAAAATACACTTAGTTTCACAAGGGTGAGACCACTAAAAGTATACAAAACATGCACAATATTAATCATGACAATGGTTCTATCAACCAAACCACAACAAGAAAAAGGTAGCTATGCTACTGAGCCTAAATTCACCTCAAGAATAAATAAGACACATGATTTGCAAAAGCTACTTTTACAAATCAGTGAGCCTAAACAAGTGTAACAAGGTAATAGACTCATCACAAAACACATAATTTCTCATAGTGAGAACAATAGAAACAATGCCTAAAAAGGAGGAATCCTATAGACATGTTTCTACTAAAGGTTTGCTATGCAAGCATGCATAATAAGTAAAGTATTAAAATGCAAACAAGGAACCATGTTATCATATTAGGAAATGAAAACATGTCCGCATGCAAGGATAGACAAATATCCACCAAACACAAGTTGGCAGGAAAAATAATTCAATATAAAAACTGCTAAGGAAACTAGTACTACTTAAACATGAAGAATCAATGGATGCATTTCAATCAAGCAATTGAAATACAACCAGAGGGTCCATGACATAAAAACAAGAGTGAAAAACATCTATACTTGCTATAACAAAAATATTCCATTTGATAAAACAAGGCATCAATTTGCAGGGCAACTCCTACATACTAGTGGTAATAAAAAGGGCATTACTAGAGGAATCAAACAACACTCCAAAGATGGATTTTTCCTAGCAAGCCACACATGATTAAAACCACTTACAAACAGAAGTATACACATTTTCATTTAGCACTTAAAATCCCAAAGCAAAAATACTAGGCACTCACTAGTTATAGAACTATATAAAAGAAATACATCTAGTTTGGGGAAATAATGTTTCCACCAAAAATGCAATGACACCAGTGGGTGTTACACTAGCATAACAAAGCATTAAGAGGTCACAAAGCCTCTGGTAACAGTTGCTAAAAATTAACAAAAACCTATACTAGCATCTAGTGCAATAACAATACTAGTAGAAAATAATAGGGTGCAAAAATAAGCAAGGTAATGCTACTCATGCTATTGTTTTCACACAAGTGAAAACTCTAGGGGTCAAGTACTCATAAGAACATAATCAAAATGCTACTGTTCCTATGAACACAAAACAAAAATATGTGGCTACACAACCACAAATGATTATGTCAAAAATTCCACACATGAGGGAATTTTTCCATAACATTCTCATAGTCATGACAAAGCTACTCATGCTTTTCTACCAAATCAAATGCAAGCTAGAAGAGGTGATACTAACAAAATATAAGTATCCACATGGTGCTGTATCTAATATCTCAACACAACAATCCAATTACTTGCACACAAATTAATCAATCAAAAATTATATGCAAGTAATAAACTAGAGATAAAACATATGCTACTAATATAAATCCTATTTATTCTCCACTCAAGTACACACAATCTAACATGCTAAAATAGCTAAGCACATCTTAGAAAACAAGTTCACACAACTTATACATGCTAGAAAACAATATTGCAACACAAAAATATAATCACACAATTTAATTACTTAAAATGCCAAAATGGCAGAAACAAGCAAAACAAAGATCTATCCACCAAATTTTATAGGATGCTCTAAAAATTAAACCCTTCTAGGTTTGGATAGCCCTAAACATATACAAGACCATCCAATTGAGTTTGCATCAAAATTCATCTTTAATAATTTTATAAATATCACCAAAGTGCTCTCTGTTTTTTTTACCAAATTGCATGCCATTTCAAAAAATATAACGAATTTGGAAGCAAGGTTAATTGCTACTGTTAGGAAATTTCAAGGGATTTCCAATGCAATTGGCCTCACTTCATTCTGAGTTGTGAAATAAAAATGGTGCTCATTTTGGTGTTTCTGGTACCTGTTGCCAAATCATTTTTCATTTCAAAAATATTCATCCAAAAGTAGATCTACAAGTTGGAGGTGGTTTAGATTTAGTTGATGTACCACTGTGAATTTTAGTTTGGTCAAATTCATCTCTTTGGTAGCATTTTAGAGCCAAAAGTAACAAGGTACATTCTGTAAAAAAAATAAATGGAAAAAGAACATCACATGGGCCAGATCCAGATCTGGGCCGGCCAGATCCACTTCTACCGCGGCGGGATCTAGCCCGAGTCGCTGACCCGCGGGCCAGGGCGCCACGGGGGCTGCCACGCAGGCGATGCGCGGGCCACCAGCAGGTTCAACTGCTCCTGCGCGGGGTCAACGCAAGGCTGACGCGAGCATGACGTCGAGACGACGTCACTCGCCGGCGGACAAACTCCGGCGAGGCAAATTACAGCGCATCCGGCCATCAATCTCGAATCGAGGGCACCTACATGTTGCACACGAAGTGGGGAAACACACGGGCTCATCCTCGTTTCCAGGGAAAGCGTCGGAGAGCGGCGGCGACAATGGTGCACGGTGGCCGGACGGCCACCACGGCGCGGCCACGCTCCAGAGGGATAGGGAGGGGGGAAAAGGGTCGGCGAGGTCCGTGTGCTCACCCTAGGCGCGATGGAGGGCTCGGAGAGGACGGAGAAGGCGCGAGGCCGCGGCAATAGCTCGCCGGAGCTCATCGGGCTCGGGGAGGAAACACGGACGGCGCGGGCACCACGATGCATCTCGGCTCGATTCCTTCAGCAGGGGGGCTCAGCGAGACGAGGCGAAGAGGATAGGCACCACGGCGACCGGCGGCGAGCACACAATTGGCCGAATCGACGGCGACCTCCATAGCTAGGGTTTCCGATTGGGCTTTTGCTACAAGGAGAGAGAGAGAGAGCAAGCTTGAGGGGGAGAGAGGGGCATGTGAGGGTTCAGACGTGCACATGGGGGGCCTCTTTATCCACCTTGATGCCTTCTAATCGAAGCCATGGCTAGGGCACTGCTGCTACAGAGAGCTAGGTTGAAGAAGATGGTGACTGGGATTACACTTTGGTCCCTGGCCATTTACTAATAGGTCCTTGTCTTCTCTGAAAAATGTTGTTTTCCCTAAGCAAACAAAGTCAAAATTTAAAATACTTTTGCCCAAAATTCTTATTTGTTGAGGTGCACAACATATGTGAAAATTGTCTCAATTAGATAAACTTCATAATTCAAAGTTGTTCAAATTTGAATTCTTACATAAATGGACATTGAATTTATTTGACTACTTAGGAGATTCCAAAAATGATAATTTTTGGCACACATTCCTTATTTGATGTGTTCCTTATGTGGTAGAAAATTCAAGTCATTTTGAGTTAGTTCATAAAACAAACTTGTTCAAATTTCTAAAAGGTGCTGTCAAGAAAACAGAGTTTTTTGGCAACTTAAATTATTCAAAAACTTGTGTCCATTTGGTTTTCATCCTCATTTATGATATAGAGCATGTGGTATTTATTTCATGGCATTTGGAAAAAGTTTGTAGAACAAACTTGTTCAAAATTCCAATTGTTGCTGTGGAGAAAACTCATGTTTTCAGGGCTTTAATGGATTCAATTTTTGGTCTCCTCTTGTGTGTGTTCCTTATTTGATATAAGGAAGCAATTGTATTAATTTCAGCTCATTTGAGGAAATTTTCCAATAGTAACTCGTTTGAGTTTTATGTTTCTAGAAATATTGGAAATTCAATTTAATAAGGCACTAGGCTTTTCCTTAACAATGCTTTGCCAAAATATTTATGTGACTAGAGATAGCAAGTCAATGCTCTCTAATACTTTTGTTTTAAGCTTGCAAGGTTGGAAAAACATTTGATAAGATTTTGGTGAAGCATCTAAGAATGCCTCTTTTTCTGATAATCTTTTAGGGAAATTTATTAGTGTTTCCTTTTTCTTAATTTGGGTCTTGGAATAATATTCAACAAGTATGGGATTCATAAGATAGTTTTGGAAAACTCTTTGATCAATATTTACTTTAGAAAATATTGCCAAAGTCATTGAAACAATATGTTGAATCTTTTGCTTTCAATTTCTTAGCCATGTAAGTTTACATAATTAGTTTGTTTAGTTGCACTCAAACAAATACAACCAAAGTTTAATTGTCAAGCAATTAGCAAAACAATTGTGTTATCAGGTATTCCAAAATTGGGATGTGACAGTTGCTTTGTCTATGGAAAGGAAGGACACTTTGCTCGTGAGTGCCCTACCAAGAATGTTGCTCCAGCTCAGCCCACTGCAACCAAGATGAACCAATGTCCAGTCATGAGGAGGCAGAATGTGATGATGGGACAACTGAATCATGTCACTGCTGGTGAAGCACATGAGGCACCAGACATGGTGATGGGCCAGTTCCCTGTCAACTCTATACCAGCTGTAGTACTATTTGATTCTGGTGCATCACATTCCTTTGTCACTGAGCCGTTTGCTAAGAAAAGTGGTATGAAGCATACCCGTATGCAGAACCCTATGTTAGTACAAATACCCGGAGATAGAACCAAATCCAACCTTGTTTGCAATGAAGTACCCATGGAGATACAAGGGGAAACTTTTCATGCCAGCCTCATAGTACTAGGGTCCCAAGGGATAGAAGTAGTATTGGGTATGAATTGGATGACCAAGTATAAGGGTGTTATTGATTGCACCAAGAAGTCCATTTCTACGACCACTAGTGATGGAGATAAATTTGACTACATCACAACCAAGCCTTCATCAAAGGTTCACTGCCACACGAGTGTAGCCAACCCCACAATTGAGGAAGTTCCAGTAGTATGTAAATACCTGGATGTTTTTCCGGAGGAGTTACCCGGTATGCCCCCCGGATCGGGATATCGAGTTTATTATTGAGTTAATACCTGGAACCGGACCTATAGCACAGAAGCCTTATCGGATGAATCCGAAGGAGTTAGATGAGTTGAAGAAACAGTTGGTTGACATGTTGAGAAAAGGTCTGATTCGCCCTAGTGCATCACCATGGGGTTCACCTGTCATTTTTGTGGACAAACGGGACAGTACCACTCGTTTATGTGTGCACTACCGCAAATTGAATGATGTTACCATCAATAACAAATACCCGTTTCCAAAAATTGAAGACCTGTTTGACCAGCTGAATGGGGCAGGAATTTTCTCAAAGATCGACCTTCGCACTTGTTATCGCCAATTGAAGGTTCGTGACACCGATATTCCCAAGACCGCTTTCACCACTCGTTACGGGTTGTGTGAGTACACTGTGATGTCTTTTGGTCTGACCAATGCCCCTGACTATTTCATGAATCTCATAAACAAAGTGTTCATGGATTATTTGGACAAGTTTTTCGTAGTGTTTATCGACGAAAAACTTGTCCAAATAATCCATGAACAAAGTGTTCATGGATTATTTGGACTTTATCACTGGACTTCCGAGTTCCATCCGAGGAAATGATTATATATGGGTTGTCGTGGACAGGCTCACTAAAGTTGCTCACTCTATTCCTGTTAGGACTACTTATCATGGATACTAGCTTGCTGATCTTTTCATTTCTCGGATTCTTAGCCTGCATGGAGTCCCTAGCAGGATTGTGTCTGATCGAGGATCACTGTTCACTTCTAGAAGTTACACGAAGCACTTGGAACCAAGTTATCCTTTAGTACCGCCTATAACCCGCGTACTGATGGACAAACTGAGCATGTGAACCAGATTTTGGAAGACATGCTCTGTGCTTGTGTTTTGTCTTATGGAGCCAAATGGGAAGACTGCCTGCCTTTCGTGGAGTTTTCTTACAACAACAGCTACCAGTCTAGATTACAAATGGCCCCTTTTGAAGCCTTGTATGGATGCAAATGTCGTGCACCTCTGAACTGAACTGAAACTAGTGACAGTCAAGTCTTTGGAGTAGACACTTTGTGTGCCGCAGAAGAACAAGTCTAGCTTATTCGTGATCGCCTCAAGGCAGCTCACTCACGCCAAAAGAGTTATGCTGACACAAAGCGTCGTGATGTCTCTTTCAGCATTGGAGATTTCGTGTACCTTCGTGTCACACCACTCAAAGGGATGCGGTGTTTTCATGTCAAGGGAAAGCTTGCACCCTGGTATATTGGCCCTTTCAAGATACTAGCCCGTCGTGGTGAAGTGTCTTATCAGTTGGAATTGCCAGAAGAGTTGTCAGCTTTTCACAATTTCTTTCATGTGTCTTTGCTCCGGAAGTGTCTTCATGTACCTGAGAAGGATCTCACCTACCAAGACGTTGACTTCAGGACCATTGACTTGAATGATGACCTGAGCTACCGTGATAGATCCCTGCGTGTTCTTGAGGAGAATGTTCGTGCGACCAGGAGGAATGCTTTAAAATTCCTTAAGATTCAGTGAACGAATCACTCTCAGGAAGAAGCTACCTGGGAGCATGAGGATGATATCAGGAAGGAGTTCCCTGGTTTCCTTAAGGACTAGACATGCAAATCTCGGGGCGAGATTCATTTAAGGGGGGAAGATCTGTCACACCCCTGTTTTTGGACCACTGTAATATGGTTAAGGAAGGCAAATTTGTGAGCCAACAAAAACTTTTGTAATGTGTTTGTGTGGACCAACATATGTATGTGAACATGAGTATCTATGCAATGCAAGAAACATTTTCTTTTAAATCAAATATCATTTTTCCTGATGATCACTAGTTGTTTCTGTGATGTTTTCCATAGGATGCCTTGAGTAATTTTTGTCCCAAATGTTGGATCATGGTTGTTTTTAGCTTAACAATATTATTTTTCTTTGTTTGATTCATGAAACAAAATGGCATTTGGAAATATGGATGTTTCTTTCAATTTTTCTACTATGGTTTATCCCTGAAAAACTAGCCAAATGTCAATTTCTGACACTTGTTTTCAATAGGTTAAATTATCCAATTATATGTTTTCATGGCTTATATTTTTTCTCTGGTATGTGGACTACAAATCCATGACCTTAGTTTGAATTATGAAGTTTGAAAACAAATAATTACATGCTTGTTTTTGTGGAAAGAAAATAAGACAAAAAACAGATAATTTTGAAAATAGAGAAAAACAGAAAGGTACCCTTTTTCCACATTGTTTTCATAGCCTTCCATGTTTTCAAAAGTATGTTTAAAATGTGTTTCTGGATGTTTATGAAATTATCAATAATGTCTAACTTGGAATTCCAAATTGGGAATTCATTTGATAATTATAATCAAGCTTGGACATTTTGATGATTTAGTCTATTTTCAACACTTAGCAAAATTTTGCTAAGTCATTTCTGAATTTTCTGAACCTTTATTTTTGACAGAACTTTGAGTGTTTTTTTCATATGTTTTTGTGCAAATGGGAGAGGGAGACCTTGACAAATCAATTCATCTATGTATCTACTCGAGTTTGGTGCATTGGATCCGCCTTGTGGTCGATCAGAGAGTGAGAGAGAGGAGAGGAAAGAAGAGGGGACAAAGAGAGGGAAAAGAGGAGGGGACAGCTGCGGGCACATAGTGCATGCCTAGCCGTGCGCACTGTGGCCATGATGCGCTGCGCCCAGCTCGTCTCCTCGCCGCCTAGACATAGTGCCGCGCCCCCTAAGCCCTTAGCCGCCCGTTGCACGGCGTGTGAACGCCCGGGGACGCCGCCCCGTACCTCCCGCGACGTGCCCGAGAGCATGTTCGCGCCCACGAACTCGTGACCGCACCTATAAGGCACGGCACGCCTCACTGCCTCGCCACCCACCTCCACTCCTCCACCGCACTCACCACAGCCCACTCTCTCGACCCCGATCGCTCCATGTGAGCGAAACAGGAAAGATCTCACCGCCGGCCACCATGAGCACCCCGTGAAGGTTGAGCTCACCTCGAGCACTCCCAACCCTCCTCTGCACCCTGGACATACTCCTCGTACCCTATAGCACCACCCTGACCCCTCCCCTTGACTGTTCGCTCGCAGGAACCCCGCCGCCGTCCTCGGAACCGCCGCGGCAACTCTGCATGTCGCCGACGATTGAAGCCACCTCAGTTGTTGCCGAATGCTTGCCTGCACTGCGGCGACCACCTGCGACTACATCGACACCGCGCCATTTCCTAACACCGCCCCTAGGTAATCCACCGCCGTCGCCGTTCTCTGCCGTGCACGCGATGTGAGGGAGAGAGGGAGAGAGGAAGGAGATGCACCAGGGCCGTTGATTGCGCGATCAACGAACCCCTTTGAATCGAACCGTTGTCGCGTCGCGAGCGTGCGCGCGTGCCCACGGGCTGGTTGGGCCGCGTTGCGCAGATCTGGCCCATGCCCTGTGTAGCCCCTGGGTTTTTATTCGTTTTGCAAACTCCTGAAATATGAACCCTAGATGTTGACCTAGGAAAAATATAAAAAGGGCTTTCTGTCCAAAACAAAAATCATGCTTGTACTTTAACATATTCCTAACCACATCCAAGTGATAGATCTACTTTTTGTGTATTATTTTTGCAGTAGCATTTATTTTGGCAGAACCTATCTGTTAAGCCAGTTTTGGCATAACTTTAAAAATAAGAATTCAAATATTGCAAACTAAAGTTTTTTTGATAGACCTTAGTAATATATATCTGTAGCACTTGTTCTTGTTTCAAGGAGAGATTCCTGGAGAAAATGCCATGCATTTTGCTAAATGTCCAAAGAGCACTTCTAGGATTGTTTTAGACTTTTTGGTGATGATTTTTTATGTGAATCCAACTGGATGAGTTTGTGTATGTTTAGGTCTACCTAATCCAAGCTTGGTATAATTTTTAGAGCTCTAGAATATTTATGGTGTGCATAACTAGTTTTAGCACTTTTCTGTTTTTATTTATACTTGTGTAAATAGTTTTTAGTAAATACTTGTGTATTAGATTTTTGTTTTCTGGCATGTGTAGAAGTGTTACTCTCTGTTATTAAGTTTTTTTCTTATATATCTAGCATGTTAGAAAAATGAGCATGTTTGGAAGCTACTAGAAATAGTTAATAGCATAGTATTGTTTTCTAGTATTTTTCTTGCATGGAAATGTTTTGAAGAGTATTATTAGGTTTAGCACCTAGATTTTTGTGGTTGATAAGATGAGTCCAGTACCAATTTGGTACTGATTTTATGCTTGTGTCACCTCTGTTAGCTTGCACTTTGATTTGTAAAAAAACCTGAGTAGGTTTAACTAGAATAAATTGATTCCTTTATTTTCACTAGTATGAGTATTGTTTTGAATGCTTGTTTGGCGGGATGTTATTTTTTCCAAAGTGTGACTAGAGGCATTATGAACTCTTAATGCCTTGATATCTCAGTGGAACACCCACTGGTCCCATTGCATTTTGGTGAGGAATACAATTTCTCCACTATAGTCATGTTCCTAGTAGTCTAGTTTTGTTTATGTGTGTGTAGTAATCGTTGGCCTTTGTAAAATTGAGTGCTAGATTGTTTTATGTGATGCTTGTTGCCTGTATTTCCTTGTAATATTGTGTGCCTTAGTTGGTTCTGATTGTGTGTCCTTTATTTTATTTTACGACGCTAGAAAACGAAGAAGGAGGTATTGGAGAAGAAGAAGCTTATTTTCACTCTTCTATTTGCAAGAGCAAGACTTGAACCAATACCAAGGCAAGCCATCCTAATGATTTCTGTTATTACACTTATCATTATCTATCATGCATGTTTTAATTCTGAAGTTTTACAAAAATATGGATAACAAAACTATTTTTGTTGTGGCTATTACTACTATTAATATTATAAGTAACTATCACTTTGCCATTAGTCAAACTTGGTGTTACCAAGCCCTTAGCTACCATATGGGTATATAAATACCACTCACTTTAATAATCTTGAAGTCCCTAAGTGGACACTATAAAATTTTGCTTTTGTAAACAAATTCTTCATGAAAAACCCTCGGTCAAAAGGTGGGACCTTGTTCACTAGAGGTGGCAAAGAGGAATGTTTTTGAAATATTTTACAAAAGACATATAACCTAGTCTTCGCTGGACAACCAATAGGTACTGCCACTCTACCTCAACATGGGACAGAGGCCTATCTAGAAACTTGTTCTTATTAGTGTGTGTGATATCCCAAGTCCTATAGAGAATGAGATTCTCTGAACTGAAATGTGGCCAGGTGGGAGATACGGGACATGCAAAGTGTGGGATTAATTTTCCCTCCAGCTGCAATAGTTGGGTCTCCTGTCATGGGAGTGTGCGACACGATGCCGGGAAGAATAAACCCAGTTGAAGCGATAGTCATATACTAGCTTGACCATAGTGAAAAGTTAGGATCAGTTATGTGATGTTCGCATACCGTCGCGGACAGTCCATGGGTGACTCATGGCAGATGATTTGGATCTTGTGGATTGTGTACACCTCTGCAGAGTAAAACTATTCATAATAGCCACGTCCTTAGATATGGACAGTTGAATGGCCATGTAGCTAGTATTGTGTGAATCTTTTCAAAAAGGATGTTTTGAAAAAGGACTTGTACCTGCGAGGTATTGGAAGAGGAAATGTGTACCTGTGAGGTACATATGAAGAAAAGCTGGGAGTTATTTTACAAGAAGTTTTGCAAATAAAAACCTTTTTTAAACAAAGTTTTACAAAACCTCTTGGATATGCGATATCTACAAGAGAAACCATATTATTTTCTTTTAAAGTATCTTCTTCAACAAAGATATAGAGATGTCAAATCAACCATGATGTATCTTTCATCCATCGTGGGTAGCAAACCCTATGTATAGCCTACCCATTCCACCATATAAGCATACTTGCATTCTATAAGCTTCATAAAGGATGTCTTGCAGAGTACATTCAAATGTACTCATATTGGTTTCGTCCCTGGCTATTTACTTGGCCAGACTACGAGGAGCAGCCACAGGAGGAGTACTACGAGAAGGAGTACTACATTGATGACCACGCGAACTAGGATCGTCTCCTCGTCAGCACCCTGTAGGTTAAGGCATGACATGGGCTCTACCGCTTTGTGTTCTGCTATCTTCCGATGTTTGTGTATTATTTGTCTGCCCTGCGTGGCAGTTGCTTAAGACTTGGTCATGGACCATTTATGTAAGACCTTATTATTCGTGTAATGTAGATGTTATCTGTGTACCAACTTCATATGTTGTTCACGATTGAATGTTCTGGGATCGTGAATGTATGCATATGAGGGGTCTTGGACTTGCTAGTCTGGGGCCTCTATAGATAATTCCCTAGAAGCTCAAGAACATGCCCAAGAAGTTGCCCAAGAAGCTAGAGAAGAAGTCCGAAAAGGAGACATCAAGGAAGAAGAAGAGAAGAAAGAGGAGAGAAGCGCAGGAAACCCGTCCTGTAATCCCGGCCAGGATAGCCTCCAAGCCGGAACCCCTCCAGAGGTAGAGGGCCTCCACCCCGGCCTCAGGCCGGGTGGGCACCCGAACCGGCTGGCCTCCACCCCGGCCCCAGGCCGGCTCCCCTACGTTGCCAGGACGGGCTCCCTGCACCCACCCCGGCATCACTGGCCGGCCAAGCCGGCCTCCCTGGCCGGTCTCTCTGCAGTTGCGGGATTTGGGGATTTTCTCCCCCTTTTCCACCCCACCTACTCCCTTGGCCATAAAAGGAGGCCCCTTGGACCAGATCTACGTTAGGATGAATATTGGATGAATTGAGCTTTGCTCTTGTACCCCTCTTGTGAGGCTACTCCTATGATTTGTATCTAGGACCGTATAAAGGCTACTCCTATGATGTGTATCTAGGATCGTATCAAGGTTACATCGAGTTACCTATCCTTTCCCCTTGGGATTCAGCTAGGAACTTTCCAATCTCTCAACTAATCCTTGAGGTTCTATTGGCATGGTGGACCGGACACGGGTGTTGAATCGGTTTATAATAAGGTGAGTTCGGTTGGATTGATCATTCTATAGGAAGCCGTTGCAGCTTAGTTGACAGGAGATTGAGTCTTTCAGTTCATGCTAGTTACCCTCTCTCCTCGATCCCCCCTCCCTCCTTTGTGTTCTTCGTGTTCTTCGCCATGTTCTTGAGTTTTTGGTCAATTCGTGAAGATCGGGCCACCCAAGAGGTTAACCCCTCCATCATCTGGTATCAGCATCTAGATTGACACAAATTCGACCCCAACTATCCCCCTTTCCACAAAATATTTTCTTCCCCAACTCTAAATTCGAAAATTTCACCAAAAAATAGCCTCAAAAGGGATTTCGACCGATTTGTTAATTTGTTGAGTTTTTCATGGATTTGTTGATTAAAAATATTCCCCACCCTTCTATTCATCCACTTTCTCGGATTTGTTCACAAATTTTTCTTGGATTTCAAGGAATTTTGAAATTGGGCAAAAATCGCAGAAAAATCCTGCTCTTTGATTCGTGGAAAGATTTTTAAAGTTGTTTTTCTTTGTCGTTGTTGGCCCGATTTGAGTGATTCAAGTTTCAACGCCAAGCCCACAACATCATCTACGCAACTACATCAACGGATCAACACGACATCGACAACCCTCGGCCGCAAGTCCATGATCATCCATCAAATAGGTATAACTTTCTTCCGCTTGAACTAACCCTCTTTTTGCGTACCTTACCCATTCGGACTAGCTCTTTTACATCACTTGGCATTGAAATAGTGTCACCGAGAGTGCGTGTTGGGCACTTGTGAGAGCGTAGTTTCGAGTAGGCATTGGCATTGTGGAATCATCAAAAATCAAAAAATCAAAAAATTGAGAAAATGAAGAAAAGATTGATGCCAATTGCTATCACTTGTAGGAACGTGTAGCTTCGCGTCGCAAAAGATAAAAGAGTGACCGGTTGCCACGGTGCAAATCTTGTTGCTTTTTAAAGTTTGCGGTTTGAACTAGTGTCCTCCTTGTGCTAGTGTGGCATTGAGATTAGTCTTCGTGAGGAACATTTCGTCTCCGCTCGTCCTTTGGCCGCACTAACCTCATTTATCACTTGTGTGTGTTCCATTTTTGTTTCCTCCACTAGGATTTGGTTCTTTTCCTAACATTTAATTGTGGTTCATTCTTACGTTTGACAACAAAATTTCTTCGGATTTGTTGATTTTCTTTGCCACTTTCCTCACCCATTTTGAACTCCATATAAAGTGTGTGTGTTGTTTTTTGCGGTTTTCTTTCGATCTTCTTGAACTCGCCTTTGACATACCGTCCTACACCTAGGCTCGTCCACTAGCCTCAATACGACAAAAAAAGGTAATTTTGGGTAAGTGAGACATCTATTCTTCATATCACACTTGTGTGATTTTGAGATGGCTAGGGAACGAGTGTACATAAGTCCGAGCTTGGAAGATGAAGGAAACCCGTTCTCCAACGGTAACTACCACAATTACGTCACCACAACGACCATTTCCAACTCCGCCAACTTTTCCAAGACGGATTGGAGCGCTATGAACGTCGACTCCAAGCACAAGAGGCTCGCTTGAATGATCAAATGGCGTGTATCAACATCAACTTGGCCAACCTTGCCAACCGCCATGGATCATCATCGTCCTCAAGGTCGATACGTTCAAGCCAACAACCTCAAGCTCATCACCAAGCTCGTCGCCATGATAATCAACCCCACATGGAAGATGGTGGAAAACCGCAACAAGAACCACCACCTACTCCACAAGCTGCTCGAAGAAATTGGTATGAAGATAGCTCTCCATCACCACCTCCTCGACACCGACAAGGTTGTGGTGAGCCTCTTCAAATTCACCCTCTACGATCAGATCCTCGACAACATCATCACCAACCTCCGCAAGGCCACGCTAATAACTATGGTAACAATGACTTCGTGGATGGTGCTCGCCCACATCAAAGGCCACCAAGGCACAATGCGCGTCACCACCACAATGACTGCCAAGAGCAAGAACTTCCTCAACACCACCGCAATTGACAAGAGTGTCCTCGAGAATGCAACCATGACAATGATGATAGTGAATGCCGTGAAGCACGACTACGCTGTCATCACCAACTCCATCCCAATGACCATCGGCGTCATCCTCCTCATGACCACTACCAATGCCAAACAAGGAGGATGACCCACATGATCTTTCACCTCCTATCTATGATGAAGACCCACATGAGCGCCCGCATCGACATGAAGAAAACAATATGAGTGCACTTCGCTTTAACGTCCCCAAGTTCAATGGTGAGAATGATCACGAAGAATATCTCTCTTGGGCCCTCAAAGTGGACAATATCTTAGGCATCCACAACTTTAGTGACAAGAAGATGGTAGCCATTGCTTCTTTGGAGTTTGAAGGCTATGCACTCTTATGGTGGGACCGTCTCCAAGCGGAAAGAGTCAAGAACCGGATTTCTCCCATCGACACTTGGAATGAGATGAAGCAATTCATGCATGCTCGCTTTGTTCCTCCACACTACACGCGTGACATCTTCAAAAAGCTACAAGAGCTTAAACAAGGATTGAAATTGGTTGATGAGTAGTACAAGGAAATGGAAACCGCTTTGATAAAAGCTCATGTGATGGAATCTCAAGAACAAACAATGGCATGTTTCCTCAATGGCCTCAACTACCCAATAAGGAAGATTTCCGAGTACCAACCCTATGAAAACATCGTTGCCCTTGTCCATCAAGCTCTCAAAGGCCGAGTGCCACATTGCGGAAGACCTCAAGTACAACAAGCAAAAGGCTTACTTTGCTTAAAAGGCTACTTCTTCGTCTCCAATGACACAAGAAACAACACCGACCAACTCCAAGAGCACCTCTAGAACTCCCAATGCTCCCAACAAAACGTCGCAACCGGTCAAGAAATAAGTGTCTCCAACCACTGCCTATAATGCTCCTCAAGTCAAATCGAGCAAAATCACTTGCTTCAAATGTGGTGGAAGTGGACACGAGTCTTTCGAGTGTTCCAACAAGATGATCATGATTTTCAACCAAGATGGTGAACGTGACTCAATGAGTGAAGGAGAATACTATGCCTTGCACCAAGTTGCTCTTATTTCCTTGGACGTACAAAACGATGAAGAAGAGAGTGTCTATTGCGATGAAGACAAGAATCCATCGCTAGTTGTGACATCAGTTCTTACCACCTCTTCTCAAGATGAACATGACCAACGTTGCAACCTTTTCCAAACAAGAGCCGGCATAAATGGCAAGTCTATCAAGATTATCATCGATGGAGGTAGTTGTCATAACTTGGCTAGCAAAGAGCTTTGCGACAAACTTCAGTTGACCTACAAGAAACACCCACACCCTTATCATGTTTAATGGCTTAGTGACTCCGGCACCTTCAAGATACAACACATGGTCACCGTGCAATTCAATATTGGCCCTTATGAAGACACGGTTGAGTGTGACGTTGTACCTATGACCGTGTATCACCTTCTTCTTGGACGACCTTGGCAATATGACAAGAGTGCTATTCATGATGGACGCACCAACCGCTATAGCTTCAAGTGGTATAACAAGATGTTTGCGCTCCGTGCCAGACAACGCCAAGACCCTTTCACGCAAATAAGAAGAGATCAAATCTCGTGAGATGAGTGGTGAGAGAGTGATCCACCAAAAGGAGGGTGAGAGCCACAAGCCAAATACGAGTGGAAAAATTTTGTGTGCTCCCAAAGTCCTTGCCTTACTTGCCACCAAAAGAGAGATGCGAGAGTTACGAGATGACCCATCCATACTTACTTCATCCTCGTGTGCAAACGAGAAGCACTTAAAACTGACAACATAACAAGTTTTCCTCCGTGTTTGTTGCCTTTGTTGCAGGAATTTGAGAACGTATTTCCCAAAGAACTACCACCGGGGCTACCTTCTCTATGAGGCATCGAGCATCGCAACCTCATTCCGGGTGCCCCACTTCCAAACAATGCTCCCTAACGCACCAACCCCGAGGAGACTAAGGAGATCGAACGACAAATCCAAGAACTTCTAGAGAAAGGTTTTATCCGAGAATCCCTTAGCCCTTGTGTTGTTCTGGTTATCCTTGTCCCTAAACAAGATAACACTTCTAATATGTGCATGGATTGTCGCCCTATAAATGTTATCACCGTTAGATATAGACATCTCATCCCTAGGCTCGATGATATGCTTGATGAATTAAGTGGTGCTACAATCTTTTCCAAAATTGACCTTAAAAGTGGATATCACCAAATTCACATGAGCATAGTTGATGAATGGAAAACTGCTTTGAAAAAAAACTTGGTTTGTATGAATGGCCTGTCATGCCCTTTGGTCTTTCGAATGTTCCTTCAACCTTTATGCGTCTTATGAATGAAGTTTTGTGTACTTTCAATGGCAAATTTGTCGTGGTTTATTTTGACAACATCCTTATTGATACGTAATAAACGTATCCTTAATTTCTGATGTTCTGTGTTGTTTTCTTATTGTTTCCCACATGTTTTCTATACACTTTATGTCATTTTTATCGATTTTCCGAACTAACCTATTGACAAAATGCCATAGAGCCAGTTCCCTGTTTTATGCTGTTTTTAGTTTCAGAAAAGTTGCTCTGGAAATATTCTCGGAATTGGAGAATTCGAAGCCTGGAAGTCTTAGAATTCCCGAAGGTTCCACGGAGTCCCAAAGAGACCCAGAGGGGGGCCTCATGGGGCCACACCATAGGGCGGCATGCCCCCCTTGGCCGCGCCGGGGGGTGGTGTGGGGCCCCCAGGGCTTCACCGCCTTTGCCCTTTCGCCTATATAATCCCCCCGAGACGTAAACCCTAAAGAGATCCCACTTTTACCCGAGAAACACCCGAGTCCGCCGTCACCGTCATCCCGAGATCGGGAGGGTTCTGGAGCTCTCCCCAGCACCCTGCCGTAGGGGGAAATCATCACCGGAGGGATCTACACCACCATGTCCTCCTCCGAAGTTATGCGTGAGTAGTTCATCCCTGGACTACGGGTCCATAGCAGTAGCTAGATGGTTGTTCTCTCCACATTGTACATCATGTTTAGATCTTGTGAGCTTCATAACATGATCAAGATCATCTTTATGTAATGCTACATGTTGTGTTTGCTGGGATCTGATGAATGTTGAATGCTATGTCTTCTGATTATCAATCTATCATGTTATCTTCATTCTTATCTTATTTGTGATCTTGCATGCTCTCCATTGTTAGTAGATGCTCTGGCCAAGTAGATGCTAGTAACTCCAAGAGGGAATATTTATGCTCGATAGTGGGTTCATGCCTCCTTTTCATTTGTGCTCGAATGACAGAAACGTGACGGATGGAGGATGTGCTATTGCCATTAGGGAGAAAACAACGATGCTTTGTCTAAGGATGATGTTATTGTTTACATTACACACTTTGCTTACTGCGATTATCTGTTGCTAGCAACTTGATACCCAACGTTTGTTCGGAGGATATTCTGAGGGTGGATTTTTAGTCATAGATGCAGTTGGATAACGGTCTATGTATTTTGTTGTAATGCCCACATGAATCACATAGTAATCTTTATGCGTTGCATATGCACTACGGTGCAGCCTTCATTTCTGTCAATTTCCCAGCTGTAATTTGTTCACCACACATGTTATTTATCTTTTATGGAGAGACACCACTACTGAATTGTGGACCCCGGTCTTTTTTCCTCATACTGATAAAACACCTACTGATTTCATACTGCTCTCATAATGCTCTCATACTTCTTTCATAATGTGTTCCACACCATACGTTTAAGCTCTTTGTGTTCAGCAAAACCGGTGAGATTGACAACCTCACTGCTTCGTTGGGGCAAAGTGATTTGATTGTGTTGTGTAGGTTCCATGTTGCTTCTGAACCGGTAGTGCGCCCTACCATCTCGGCTGCTTCAACCTTCTAAAGTTACTCCTTCCTCCTACTGGTCGATTAAACCTTGGTTTCTTACTGAGGGAAAACTGCTGCTGTGCTCATCATACCTTCCTCTTGGGGTCTCCCAACGAGTGCAAGATCTGCACCATCAAGCTATTTTTCTGGTGCTATTGCCAGGGAGTAAGAGAATTTCTGCAAGGGGAGTATCTCACTTCCAATCTCTTTACTTTGTTTTTGTTTTACTTAGTTTATTTTATTTTGTCTTGTTTGCTTCTCTTTATCAAAACACACAAAAAATAGTTCTTATTCTAGTTGTTATTTTTTGCTTTATCATGCTTGCTATAAATGTTTGATGCCTTTGAAACTAGATCTTATAGGCAAGGTGGGTTCACAGATGAACAACAAAAATATTATAAGGAACACCGCTTGTCACAAAAAGGAATACACTTATGGGAGCAAATTAATAAATTGCATGACTATGCTAAAAACTTGTGCTCTACTTATGATGTTACTTATTGGTTTGATAAATCTTACTGTTGTAGGAGGTATAAAAACCTCCCTTTTGAATGTGAGTATAATGATGATGTTACCATATATTCTTATGTTAAGGGAAATTATGAACTATATGATGTGGAACAAATTGAAGAATTTATTTCTTGGAAGGGTCATTCGAAATTGCCTATTTACTTGAAAGTATTGATGATGCACCTTATAAATATGAGATTTATGCTAGACTTGAATATTTCTTTGGTAATTACAAGTATTGTAATTACTACATAATGGAATATCTTAATAAATTCTCTCAACCTAAGGAAGAGACTAATGCCTTGCAGGAACCTATGGAAGAAGAAACTGCTGAATCTGGGAGCTCATTGGGTGAAAAGGAGGAGGAGAGTGATGATCAAGAGGAGTAAGAATGGAGCTACCCATGTCTACCTTCCAATGATAGTAACTCTTTAACTCATACAATATTTAATGAAGTTGATACTTATTATACTTGTGATCTTGATACTACTATGAATGAAACTTGTGAGAATGATATTGTTACTGTTATTTATGATAATCCATACTACTTGTATAAATCCTATGATAATCCTCTATTTATTCCAACTATTGATATGCATGATAATGAGGAAGTTTGTTTAGAAAATTTATATGATAATGCTCTTGATGATGGTCCTATGTTACTTGATGTTATAAATTATAATGCTACTGAAAATAGGATTGCTATAATGTGTCCTATACCATTTATGAGTGATTGATACGTCATAAACGTATCCCTAATTTCTGATGCTCCATGATCATATTATGCCGATTGCTACATGTTTTCTCCCTTGTTTATAGCATTTTTATACGTTTTTCGGACTAACCTATTAACAAGATGCCATAGAGCCAGTTCCCTGTTTTCTGCTGTTTTTTAGGTTCATAAAAGTTGTTATGGAAATATTCTCGGAATTGGAAACTTCGAAGCCCGGAAGTCCTATTTTCCCCGGAAGCATCCAGAAGACCGAAGAGGAACCGAAGAGGGGCAGCAGGGGGCCACACCATAGGGTGGCGCGCCCCCTAGCCGCGCCAGCTATGGGTGTGGGCCCCCCGGCCTCCACCGCCTTCGCCCTCTCGCCTATTTAAGCCCCCTAGATGGAAAACCCTAAAGACCTTATCAAAATCCCCGAAAAAGTTCCGCAGCCGCCGTCACCGTCAACCCCAGATCAGGAGGGTTCTGAAGCTGTACCCGGCACCCTGCCGGAGAGGAGATCATCACCGGAGGCATGTTCATCACCATGCCTGCCTCCGGAGTGATGCGTGAGTAGTTCTTCCTTGGACTACGGGTTCGTATCTGTAGCTAGATGGTTGTCTTCTCCTCATCTGCCTCCATGTTTAGATCTCGTGAGCTGCCTATCATGATCGAGATTGATCTTATGTAATTCTATGTGCTGTGTTTGCTAGGATCTGATGAATATTGACCTTATGCCAAGTTGATTATAGTCTTTATTTGCATGTATTATTTGTGATCTTGCATGCTCTCCGTTGCTAGTGGTTATTCTGGCCAAGTAATTGTTAGTGACTCCAAGTGGGAGTATTTATGCTCGATAGTTGGTTCATGCCTCCTTGTTGCCTTGCTCGAGTGACAGAAACATGAAGGGGGAGGATGTGTTGTTGCCATTAGGGAGAAAACAGCGGTGAGAGTGCCCGCGTGCATAATCATTGCTTACATTACACACTTTGTTTAATGCAATTATCTGTTGCTTGCAACTTAATACCTGAGGGGGTTATAACTTGAGGGTGGATTATTAGTCATAGATGCAGATGGATATCGGTCTATGTATCTTGTTGTAATGCCCACACTAAATAGCATAGTAATCTTCATGTCATATTGTGCACTATGGTGCAACCTCTATTTGTCGATTGCCCAGCTGTAATTTGTTCACCCAGCATGCTATCTTTTATGGAGAGACACCACTAGTGAAACTACGAACCCCGGTCCATTTTTCCACACTGTTAAACAAACCACAACAATTTCCTGCTCTCTTTACTTTCTGCAAGCATACACTATTTATCCACACTATACGTCTAATCTTTGTTTTCAGCAAGACCGGTGATATTGACAACCTCACTATACCGTTGGCGCAAAGTATTTTGATTGTGTTGTGTGTAGGTTCCACGTTTTTGCTGACATCGGTGAAGCGCCAGCACCACCGTCAGTGGCATCAACCTTCCGAAGATTCTCTTTCTCCTACTGGATTGATAACCCTGGTTCTTAACTAAGGGGAAAATTCCTACCGATGTGCTCATCACACCCTCCTCTTGGGGTTCCCAACAGCAGCAATCAAGGATTTTTCTGGCGCCGTTGCCGGGGAGAAGGAAGTCTTCTGGCAAGGGGAGTCTCTCACTCTCAATATCTTTATTTTGTTTTTTTGTCTTGTTTTTATTTCTCTATATCAAAAACACAAAAAAATTAGTTTATTTCTCTATATTGAAAACACAAAAAAATAGTTTACTTCATACCTGTTATTTATTTTCTTGTTTTTATTCTGCTAAAATGAGTATTCCTGAAGTAGAGGTTCGTTCTTTTAGGCAACAAGGGGGAGAAAGTTTAAAAGATGCTTGGTATAGAATAAATAATGCTCATAGGAGGTGCAAAAAAAAATTCTACCTTGATACTCCCGAGAAATTTTTATGTTGGTATTTCTGGCTGGTATAGGCATGTGTTAGATACTCTTACGGGTGGAAATTTTCTAGGAACTCCTGCTTTAGAAGCCTGCAATTTGATTGAAAGTTTAGTAGGAGCACCTCCCATTACAACTGTTAAAACTGAGATCACTTTGGAGGATGTTATTGATAAACTAAACTCTTTCGAAATGAACTTATCAGTCTTCCTTGATAATGCTAGCAAAGTTAATGAATTACTAGTTACTACTGATAAAAGAATCACTACTATAGAAGCTAGCAACACTCATGATAATGAAAGTGTTAGGATTGGTAAACTAGAGGATGCCATGGGAGCTTTAAGCTCAACCTTTTCATCTCTTAAATTCAAAAAGGAGAAAGCCTTTGTGGGAAAGGATCAAAGATTTATGTAAGGTCCTAAGATGAATAAACCCAAATCTCAAATATGTGCTGAAAATTGCTAAAACAATTAATGAGACTAAGAGTGACCTTCATGTTGAATATTAAAAAACTTATAAAGTGACTATTTCTGCAAATAATGGTTTAGAGGAAGGTATAGATGATGCTTCTTCACTTGAAAATACTTGAGTTGTTTTTTCTATGCCTAGCTGAAAGGGTTTAAAGAAAAGCGCTTCCGGGAGACAGCCCGTTTTATTTCTATGTTTTCTTTCAGTTTTCATTTGTTTTCTTTGGTGTGCTTGCACCTGGGTGTTTCCTATTTCCTTAGAAACCCCTCTGTATCTTTTCTTTTGAGTTTTTGTTGAGCCAAGTAAAGCCACTAGTGGAAAGTTGAGCCTATATTTCGGATTTCTGCGCAGGAAACAGATTTCTGTTGTCCACTGTAAATTATTTTTAAAATCACAGAAAATTCGAAATGACCTGATCTTTTTTGTTCTTAATCCTGAGTTATATACGTAACTTTTTCTAGAAGACCACTTTTTGATTTGAGTGACAGAAGATTTTTGAAAAAATTGATCTTTACCTTCTGTTCTGTTTTTGACAGATTTCTGCCATTTATCGCATTTGCATCTTAATCTCTTTATTTTGGTTTTCTTTTGAGAAAAAGAGTTTTGAAAGAAGTTGTGAAAGTAGCTAATGTTTTTTTAGTGTTAGACTTGTGTTTAAACTGAACCATGTGGATTTATTATTTCGATTGCACTAACGCTGCTATTGAAGATTGTAAGAATTTTGATGCGAATGAGGTTTTCAAGGGTCAACAGAAGAGGATGATATGATGTGATCAAGAAGAGTGAAAAGCCTAAGCTTGGGGAATTACCCGGTGGTACATCCAAGAAAATTCCAATAATACTCAAGCGTCTAAGCTTGGGGATGCCCAAGGCATCCCTTCTTCATCAACAAATTAACAAGTCACTTCTAGTGAAACTATATTGTTATTCGGTCGCATCTTATGTGCTTTGCTTGGAGCGTCTTTTATTTTTGTTTTAAGTTTGCTTTTTATTTTGCTTTCAGTTTGTTTTTACTTTCATAATAATCTTGGTTGGACCCCAGCATTCTTTTATTGGAGAGTGACACGCTCCGCTTTTTCTTGAGAATACGTTGTATTCTTAGTCTCTGTTTAACTGTTGCATTTATTCAGCTCCTGTTTTGCATGTATCTCTTATTGGAGCTGTTAGTTTTAGTAGTATTATGTGAGTACTCACTTGTTTTCTTTCTGTATCATAAAGAGTATTTTTTGTTAAAACATGTTTTGTATGGTGCTTGTTGGGAGAAACAAAAGAAAATTGCTCCTTGAAGTAGAATTTATAACAGTACTAGTAGAAGCTTGTATAGACTGTGGCTAGGACTTTTTCATGCCATGCTAAATGTTATTTTAGTTTTAAATACTTGTGGTTATTAAGTAGCATGATTAGCCTCAAATGTCTGAGAGTTTTTAATATGTCTTGAAAGATTCATGAGTTTTTCTTGTCATAGTAAAGCAACAATATATGGTATTCTCTTTTGAATGTTTTATTTGGTTGACTTGGCGCATGTTCACACCATGTTTATGACTACAAACCAGTCACGAATAGCCTCCATGACCACTTAGTTTTTGAACTTGTGGTACTGCTTATGTTTTAATTAATGATGCTTATGTCGCTATGCATGATTATGGCTCTTATGCTCTCTTGATTTGTCGCTCCCAGTCTTCTGCTAGCCTCCACCTGTATTGAGTATGAGCTCTACTCGTGCATCCAAACTCCCTTAAGAAAAAAAATTCCCATTGTGTCCACCATACCTACCTACATGTGGTATTTAACTGCCATTCCAAAGTAAATTGCTCATGTGTTACCTTTAAAACCTTCAAAATTACTCCTGCTTTATGTTCCTGTTTTTGCTCATGAGGACGTAAATAGAGAATCTTTATCTCACTTGTTGATTGGATTTCACACCCTGGACTAGTGGCTTCATCTGCTTATCTAAATGATAGAAGAGTTGGCAGCGGGGTGCCCAACCCCAAATTAATGCATACAAATCCTCTTCACTATTTTTGCCCCTGATTTATCAGTCAAAGCATAATTGTGTAAACAAAAGAGAAAGAGGGATGAACTTCTACACCAGTTGCGTCCTTCACCATGGGAGCCGCTCTTGTGAATCCAGTTGACTTGTGACGTACTGTATTTTCTGTTTACCATTCGTTGACATTAGCATACATCTCCCAAAATATAGACACTCCTCCACGGTATGTGATTGTTGGCAGGCACCCGACGATTCGGTTAGCCATGGTTTGTGAAAGATGGATGGGAGGAGTGTCAAAATTTTAATACCTCTGTTTAATAAAATAAAAGCTCTAGCACATGAGTGATCCCTGCTTCCCTCTGCGAAGGGCCTTTCTTTTACTTTTATGTTGGGTCTCCATCTTCTAACTTTATGCACAGTTGAGAGAGCATTTTTGCCATTCTAAGTTTTATGTGCATTTGTCCCATAAGCATCAATAATTACTTCATGATGTGCTATTATTTGTTCTTAAATTATTTGTTCTAGTTTTCCTCTTGAACTTTGAAGGTGTCCTAGCATTAATGTTTTTCCTCACTCTTAAGGACTATTGAAATATCACTTTTCCATGCTTTCTCTATACCTGAAACAAACGTTTACCTTTCTTTGCATTATTACTCATGATCCTGTATTTGAGTTACTTTTCGTGATGCAAATTAATTGCTATGCTTTATTATTAAAGTTTTATTTATCATGCTTGTGTTTAAAGTCTTATGATCTCAGCGTGCATATGCTTTTACATTAGATTGATCAAGTTTATGTTAGTAGAATGTCACCTCGGAAATTATTGTTTTATCGTTTACCTACTCGTCAGATTGGGGATGCTTGATACGTCATAAACGTATCCCTAATTTCTGATGCTCCATGATCATATTATGCCAATTGCTACATGTTTTCTCCCTTATTTATAGCATTTTTATACATTTTCCGGACTAACCTATTAACAAGATGCCATAGAGCCAGTTCCCTGTTTTCTGTTGTTTTTTAGTTTCAGAAAAGTTGTTCTGGAAATATTCTCGGAATTGGAAAATTCGAAGCCCGGAAGTCCTATTTTCCCCGGAAGCATCCAGAAGACCGAAGAGGAACCGAAGAGGGGCAGCAGGGGGACAACACCGTAGGGTGGCGCGGCCCCCCTGGCCGCGCCAGCTATGGGTGTGGGGGGCCCCGTCCTCCACCGCGTTCGCCCTCTCGCCTATTTAAGCCCCCTGGATGGAAAACCCTAAACACCTGATCAAAATCCACGAAAAAGTTCCGCAGCCCCCGTCACCGTCAACCCCAGATCACGGGGGTTCTGAAGCTGTTTCCGGCACCCTGCCGGAGAGGAGATCATCACGGAGGCCTCTTCATCACCATGCCTGCCTCCGGAGTGATGCGTGAGTAGTTCATCCTTGGACTACGGGTTCGTAGCTGTAGCTAGATGGTTGTCTTCTCCTTATATGCCTCCATGTTTAGATCTCGTGAGCTGCCTATCATGATCGAGATTGATCTTATGTAATTCTCTGTGTTGTGTTTGCTAGGATCCGATGAATATTGACCTTATGCCAAGTTGATTATAGTCTTTATTTGCATGTGTTATTTGTGATCTTGCATGCTCTCTGTTGCTAGTGGTTATTCTGGCCAAGTATTTTTTTAGTGACTCCAAGAGGGAGTATTTATGCCCGATAGTGGGTTCATGCCTCCTTGTTGCCTTGCTCGAGTGACAGAAACGTGAAGGGGGAGGATGTGTTGTTGCCATTAGGGAGAAAACAACGGTGAGAGTGCCCGCGTGCATAATCATTTCTTACATTACACACTTTGTTTAATGCAATTATCTGTTGCTTGCAACTTAATACCTGAGGGGGGTCGGATGATAACCTGAGGGTGGATTATTAGTCATAGATGCAGATGGATGTCGGTCTATGTATCTTGTTGTAATGCCCTCACTAAATGGCATAGTAATCTTCATGTCATATTGTGCACTACGGTGCAACCTCTATTTGTCAATTGCCCAGTTGTAATTTTCTCACCCAGCATGCTATCTTTTATGGAGAGACACCACTAGTGAAACTATGTTCCCCGGTCCATTTTTCCACACTGTTAAACAAACCACAACAATTTCCTGCTCTCTTTACTTTCTGCAAGCATACACTGTTTTTCCACACTATACGTCTAATCTTTGTTTTCAGCAAGACTGGTGAGATTGACAACCTCACTGTACCGTTGGGGAAAAGTATTTTGATTTTGTTGTGTGCAGGTTCCACGTTGTTGCTGACACCGGTGAAGCGCCAGCACCATCGTCAGTTGCATCAACCTTCCGAACATTCTCTTTCTCCTACTGGATTGATAACCCTGGTTCTTAACTAAGGAGAAAACTTCTACCGCTGTGATCATCACACCCTCCTCTTGGGGTTCCCAACAGCAGCAATCAGTGATCAATCATCTTGTTTTTCTATTGCTAAAAGTGGGAAGAAAGAGGAGTTGGTTTTAAATTTTGATCCCACTGTTTTGGAGCTTGATATGAATTGTGTGCTTTTAGACCATGACAAACATGCTTTATGTGATAATTATGTTGTTGAGTTTGTTCATGATGTTACTGAAAATTATTATGAGAGAGGAAAATATGGTTGTAGGAATTTTCATGTTACTAAAATACCTCTCTTTTTGTTGAAAGTTTTGAAGTTTCTCTTGTTCTACCTTCCCATGATTTCTAGTTGAGCTTCTTTAATTTATATCTTTACAAGATTCCTATGCATAGGAAGTGGGTTAGACTTAAATTTGTTTTATACTTGCTTCTTGATGCTCTCTTTGCTTTAATTCATATTTCTTATGTGAGCATTTTCTTCACTTAAAAACACGTGAATCCACTTTTCTGGGCCTAGCTAAAAGGCGTTAAAGGAAAGCACTTCTTGGGAGATAAACCATGGTTTTATTTTTGCTTTGTTTTTCTATGTTTTCTTTGAGTCAATGGGTTGTATACTTCTGTAGAAACTCCTTTGTATCTTTATTTTCATGTTTTAGTAGTGCCAAGTAAGGTTTCTCACAAGAGTTGGAGTTGGTTTTCGAATTTCTACGCAGAAAACAGATTTCTGATGTCCACCGTAAAAAATCGTATAAAATCCTGGAAGATCAGAATGATCTGAATTTTTTTGTGATTTTTTCCTCAGCTAATTCAGAAACTTTTTAGTTCTTTAAGTTTTTCGATCTGAGAAACATCAGTGCCTTAAAAAAATCCGTCTTTACAGACTGTTCTAGTTTTGGCAGATTCTGCCATTTTTCTTGCATTTGCTCTTTTGCGATGTCAAGTGGATTTCTTTGCTTCACGAAACATCAATAGCACTTGTGCCATACAGAACCAATGGATTTTTAAAATTTTCACTAACCCTCTAATGCGAATTATTGTTTGAGTGTGGTGTGAAGGAAGTTTTCAAGTGTCAAGAGAAGAGGTGATATATGTGATCAAGAAGAGTGCAAGATCAAAGCTTGGGGATGCCCTCGTGGTTCATACAAGCATATTTTTATAATACTCAAGTATCTAAGTTTGGTGATGCCCAAGGCATCCCCTTCTTCATCAACTATCTATCAGGTCACTTCTCGTGAAATAATATTTTTATTCGGTCACATCATATGAAATTTACTTGGAGCGTCTGTCTGTTTTTCTTTTGTTTTCCTTGCTGAAATAATATAGTTGGATCCTAGCATTCTTTGTTTGGGAGAGAGACACGCTCCGCTTTTTCGTTTGAATACTTGCTATGCTAGTATTCTTAGTTTTTCTTCTGGCTGCTGCAAAATTGTTTAGCTCTCGTTTTCATTGCAACTCTTATTCAGAGCTGTTAGTTTTAGTAGTGTTTTGTGAGTCCTCTCATATTTTCTTGGTGTAGCAATTAGAGAGTTTTTTTAAAGCATGTTTTGTATGGTGCTTGTTGGGAAAAGACACTACTGCTTGAGGTAGAATTTTTTAACGGTGCAAGTTTGTATAGACTATGGCTAGAACTTTTTCAGATCATGCTAGATGTTATTTTAGTTTTAAAGCCTTGTGGTTATTGAGTAGCATGATTATACTCAAATAGTTGAGAGTGTTTAATGTGCCATTGAAAGAATCATGAGTTGTTCTTGTCATATTGAAGCATAAATTTGTGGTGTTCTCCTTTGGATGTTTTATTTGGTTGACTTGGCGCATGCTCACACCATGTTTATGACTATGAACTGGTCACGAATAGCCTCTATGATCATTTAGTTTTTGAACTTGTGGTACCACTTATCCTTTGATTAATGATGTTTATGTCGCTATGCATGATTATGGCTCTTATGCTCTCTTGATCTGTCGCTCCCAGTCTTTTCCTAGCCTCCACCTATACTGAGTATGAGCTGTACACGTGCATCCAACTCCCTAAAACCAAAGTTTTCCTGTTGTGTCCACCATACCTACCTACATGTGGTATTTAACCGCCACCCCAAAGTAAATTGCTCGTGTGTTACCTTCAAAACTTTCAAAGTTACTCCTGTTTTGTGCTCCTGTTTAGCTCATGAGGACGTAAATAGAGAATCTTTATCTCACCTGTTGATTGGACTTTCACACCTTGGACTAGTGGGTTCAACCGCTTATCCAATGATAGAAGAGCTGGCAGCGGGGTGCCCAGCCCCAAATTAATAACATAAATTGTCTTCACTATTTTTACTCCTGATTTATCAGTCAAAGCATAATTGTGTAAACAAAAGAGGACGGGGGGGCCTTCTACCCAGATGCGTCCTTCTATGGGAGCCGCTCTTGTGAAGTCTAGTTGGCTTGTGACGTATTGTATTTTATGTTTACCATTCGTTGACATAAGCATACACCTCTCTTAAAATATAGACACTCTTCCACGGTATGTGATTGTTGGAAGGCACCCGAGGATTCGGTTAGCCATGGTTTGTGAAAGATGGTTGGGAGGATTGTCAAGTTTTCAATACCTCTGTTGAATAAAATAAAAGCTCTAGCACATGAGTGATCCATGCTTCCCTCTTTTACTTTTATGTTGAGTCTCCATCTTCTAACTTTATGCACAGTTGAGAGAGCATTTTTGCCATTCTGAGTTTTATGTGCATTTGTCCCAGAAACATTATTAATTGATTCATGATGTGTTATTGCTGGTTCTCTAATTATTTGTTCTAGTCTTCCTGATGAACTTTGAAGGTGTCCTGGCATTTATGTTTTGCCCCACTCTTAAGGACTAGCGAAATATCACTTTGACATGATTTCTCTATACTTGAAACAAACATATACTTTCTTTGCATTGTTATTCATGATCTTTTATTTGAGTTACTTCTCATTATGCAAAGTGATTTCTATGCTTTATTATTAAAGTTTTATTTATCATGCTTGTGTTGAAGTTCTATGATCTCAGCTTACTTATGCTTTTACATTATTGATGATCAAGTTTATGTTGGTAGCATGTCACCTTAGAAATTATTGTGTTTTTATCGTTTACCTACTCGAGGACGAGTAGGAACTAAGCTTGGGGATGTTGATACGTCATAAAGGTATCCTTAATTTATGTCGTTCCATGTTGTTTTCTTATTGTTTCCCACATGTTTGCTACACTTTATGTCATTTTTATCGATTTTTCGGACTAACCTATTGACAAGATGCCACAGAGCCAGTTCCCTGTTTTCTGCTGTTTTTAGTTTCAGAAAAGTTGTTCCGAAAATATTCTCGAAATTGGAAAATTTGAAGCACGAAAGTATTAGAATTCCCGAAGGTTCCACGGAGTCCTTAAGAGACCCGGAGGGGGCCTCAGGGGTCCCACACCATAGGGCGGCGCCACCCCTTGGTCGCGCCGGGGGGTGGTGTAGGGCCCCCAGGGCTCCACCCCGTTTGCCCTTTAATACCCCCAAGACGTAAACCCTAAAGAGATCTCACTTTTACTCGAGAAACACCCGAGGCTGCCTTCACCGTCATCCCGAGATCGGGAGGGTTCTGGAGCTCTCCCCGGCACCCTGCCGGAGGGGGAAATCATCACCGGAGGGGTCTACACCACCATGCCCTCCTCCGAAGTGATGCGTGAGTAGTTCATCCCTGGACTACAGGTCCATAGAAGTAGCTAGATGGTTGTTCTCTCCACTCTGTACCTCATGTTTAGATCTTGTGAGCCGCCTAACATGATCAAGATCATCTTTGTGTAATGCTACATGTTGTGTTTGTTGGGATCTGATGAATGTTGAATGCTATGTTTTTTGATTATTAATCTATCATGTTATCTTCATGCTTATGTTATTTATGATCTTGCATGCTCTTCGTTGTTAGTACATGCTCTGGCCAAGTAGATGCTAGTAACCCCAAGAGGGAGTATTTATGCTCGATAGTGGGTTCATGCCTCCTTTTCATCCGTGCTCGAGTGACAGAAACGTGGCGGGTGGAGGATGTGTTGTTTTCATTAGGGAGAAAACAATGATGCTTTGTCTAAGGATGATGTTATTGTTTACATTACACACTTTTCTTACTGCGATTATGTGTTCCTTGCAACTTAATACCCAACGTGTGTTCGGATGATATTCGGAGGGTGGATTTTTAGTCATAGATGCAGTTGGATAACGGTCTATGTATTTTGTTGTAATGCCCGCATGACTCACATAGTAATATTTATGTCTTGCATATCCACTACGGTGCAGCCTTCATTATGTCAATTGCCCAGCTGTAATTTGGTCGCCACACATGTTATTTATCTTTCACGGAGAGATACCACTAGTGAACTGTGGACCCCGGTCCTTTTTCGTCATACTGATAAAACACATACTGCTTTCATACTGCTCTCATACTGCTTTCATACTGTTTTCCACACCATACGTTTAACCTCTTTGTGTTCAGCACAACCGGTGAGATTGACAACCTCACTGCTTCGTTGGGGCAAAGTGATTTTATTGTGTTGTGTAGGTTCCACGTTTCTTATGAACCGGTAGTGCGCCCTGCCATCTCAGCTGCTTCAACCTTCTGAAGTTACTCCTTCCTCCTACTGGTCGATTAAACCTTGGTTTCTTACCGAGGGAAAACTGTTGTTGTGCTCATCAAAGCTTCCTCTTGGGGTCTCCCAACGAGTGCAAGATCTGCACCATCACTTATCTATAACAAATATTTGGAGGATCACCTTGAACATATTTCTCAAGTCTTGTTGGCCCTTCGCAAAGCAAAACTTTTTGCAAATCTTTCCAAGTGCAATTTTTGCACCAACAAGCTTGTTTTCTTGGGTTTTGTGATTTCCTCCAATAGAATTGAAGTTGACGAGAAGAAAGTCGAGGCAATTAGGAATTTGCCTAACCCTACTTTGGTGGGTGAGATAAGACGTTTTCATGGTCTTGCCGGTTTCTATCGCCCTTTTTTGAAGGATTTTTCAGCCATTGCTTTCCCTTTAAATGAGCTAACAAAGAAGAATGTACCGTTTTTTTGGTGAAATGCTCAACAAAAAGCTTTCGATACTCTGAATAAATGCTTGACCGAAGCACCTTTGCTTGTTTTGCCGGATTTTGAGAAAACTTTTGACATTGAATGTGATGCTAGTGGAATAGGCATTGGTGGCGTTCTTATGCAAAATGGACTTCCCGTTGCTTATCATAGTGAAAAATTAGATGGTGCTAGACTCAATTACCCAATTTATGACAAGGAACTATTTGCGTTGGTTAGAGTCTTGGAAGTTTGGCAACACTATCTTTGTCCTAAAGAATTTGTCATTCATTCCGATCATGAATCATTGGAAATTTTGAAAAGTCAAGCTAATTTGAACAAAAGAGATGCTAAACGGGTAGAATTCATTGAATTGTTTCCTTATGTCATCAAGTACAAATAAGGTAAAGAGAATGTTGTAGTGGATGCTTTGTATCGTAAAGAGTGTCTTCTTACCCGCCTTGAAATCAATGTGATTGGTTTGGATGATATCAAAGAATTATACTATTCCGATGTTTCCTTTGAACCCATTTTTGAAAAAAATGTTTGTCCAATCGAGGTTTTGATGACTACTATCTTCACAAAGGTTTCTTGTTTAAGGCTAACAAATTTTGTATTCCAGATTCCTCTCTTCATTTGTTGTTATTGAAGGAATCACATGAAGAAGGTCTCATGGGACACTTTGGAAGGGAGAAGACCTACGACATGCTCTCCAACCACTACTATTTGCCTAAGATGAGGCACCAAGTTGAAAGACTCGTCAAGCGATGTCCTACATGTCTCCGAGCTAAGTCTACTTCCAACCCCCATGGTCTTTATTTGCCATTGCCTACACCACATGTCCCTTGGAGTGACATTAGCATGGACTTTGTGTTAGGACTACCACACACTAAAACAAACATGGACTCAATCTTTGTCGTTGTTAATCGTTTCTCTAAGATTGCACATTTCATTCCTTGAAATAGAACGGACGATGATTCACATGTCACAAATTTGTTTTTCAGGGAAATTGTGTGTCTACATGTTGTGCCCACGTAAATCGTGTCGGATCGAGATGTCAAGTTCACGTCCTACTTTTGGAAGACTTTGATGGCCAAGCTCGGCGTCAAGCTACTTTTCTCCACCATCTACCACCCACAAACGGATGGCCAAACCGAAGTGGTGAATCGAACGCTCTCTTCACTCCTACGGGCATTGATCAAGCCCAACCTCAAGAATTGGGAGGAATGCATCCCGCTTGCCGAGCTCTCCTAAAATATAGCACTTCACCAAGCTACTAAGAGAAGCCCCTTTGAGATCGTCTACGGCTTCAACCCAAACACCGCTCTCGACATCCTACCATTCCTTCTACGCGAACAAGTCAACATGGACATCGACAAGCGCGCCGACTACATAAAGATGAAGGGGAACGTAGCATAGAAAACAAAAATTTTCCTACGCGAGAGATACCCGAAAGGCCAAGATCTAATCTAGGAGACGAAGTGCAACGGACAACAAGAGGGTTAAGGAGAACACATACCCTCGAAGACTCAAAGTGGTACGAGATCAAATCTCGTTGTTGGCATAGTCGTACTCACACCGATCCCGATAGCGAGAAGATGGCACCGCAATCCGGCGGTGCATCCGTGATCGGTCACACGTACGGTTGATGACGACCTTCGTTCCCTCGTTCCAGCGGGGCGCGGAAGTAGAGGATCCCTCGGAACTCCAGCAGCACGACGACGTGGTGGTGGTGAAGAATCCCACGGTCAGGGCTTCGCCAAGCCGGAGACCATGAAATGGAGCAGCGGGTGGAGGGAAAGGGAAGTGGCCAAGTGTGTAAATGAGGAGGAGCCCTCACCCTCCTTTTATAGGGAGAGGGAGGCAGCCCAAAGGTGGGGTGCGGCCAGCCATGGTGGTGCCCCCACCTATTCCCTCTTCATGTGAGTGGAAGCTCCACTCACACCCACTCATGCTCCCATTATTTCCCACTTGGAAAATCCAAAGGTTTTCTTTTAATAAATAAATAAAACCTTTTTATTTCTTTATTTCAGCATTTGTTAATTCTATTAACAACTTTTGCATATAGCACCTCGAATCATTTGTTAATTCTATTAACAACCATTCGACGAAAAACCCCTTGAACTATTTCAATTTTCCCCGAAACAATTTCGGTGCTGTCCAAAATATTCTTCGATATTCCGTATCCTCTCAAACGCGTCATCGAACCTTAAGTGTGTCACCCTACGGTTCGCGAATAAGATAGACATGATCGAGACTCCTCTCCGATCAATAATCAACAGCGGGATCTGGAGATCCGCGATGACTCCTATATATTCAACGATGACTCTCGTGATCGTGTGAACCAACAACGCCGTGAACTATTCCCTTTATCTCGCGATATTTTACTTGTCCGAGATTCGATCATTGGTATCAACCATACCTTGTTCAATCTCGTTACCGACAAGTACTCTTTTCTCGTTCCCGTGATATAACATCCTTTGTGATCATATCACGTGCTTGCAAGCGGTTTCGATGTGATATCACCGAGAGGGCCCAGAGTATATCTCTCCGTCATTTGGATGGACAAATCCCACTCTTGATCCATGATCCTCAACTAATACTTTCCGAATACTTAACGACACCTTTATAGTCACCCTGTTACGGTGTGACGTTTGATGCCATCAAAGCACTCTTCCGGTATCAGTGATTGACATGATCTCATGGTCTAAGGAATAAGTTACTTCGTGTGTTTGATATAACAATGTAAACTAAATGACTTGATCGCATTGTTATATTCTCTTTGGGTATATGTTCATCACATCATTCTTCTAATGACATGACCCCGTTATTAATAACATCCAATGTTCATGATCAGGAAACCTTGATCATCTATTAATCAACGAGCTAGTTAAAAGAGAGGCTTTACTAGGAACTATTGTTTGTTTATTAAGCACACATGTATCAACGTTTCCGGTTAATACAATTCTAGCATGAGAAATAAACATTCATCATAAACAAGGAATAAGGTAATAACCATTTTATTATTGCCTCTCGGGCATATTCCCTTCAGTCTCCCACTTGCACTAGAGTCAATAATCTAGTCTGTAAGCACTTAACACGTATGGCGTACCAGTGTTATTACCATGCTTCGCATGTGGTAAACATTATCAAAAAGATCTGAACTGTTCAGGTCCTATTGTATTTGCATGTTCTTTGCGTCTACACGCATCACTCATTCTCTAATGAGATGGCTTTGTATATATATGATCAATTGGTGAAAACTTAATTCCTCAGCTTAAACTGATGTCACTAACATTGTGAAAATGTAGCTTCATAGTGTTAGCATTCTTGGAAACTCACCAAGTTCCGGTGATACCTTAATTCCTCAGCTTAAACTGATGTTACTAACATTGTGAAAATGTAGCTTCATAGTTTCAGCATTCTTGGAAATTCACCAAGTTCAATAAAGAACTCCTTGACACAAAATACGCTTATAATCAGTTGTTAACACAACGATATACTTTAGCCTTTGTTGTAGTATCTGTCACAATATTTTAATTTTGAAACTCTTTCAAATCCAGCATGGAACTTTCTTCCATCCTATTGTGCTACCCTTCATCACATATTTTAATTGAGATAAAATTACTTGAATAAATGACAAGACTATTAGTGTAACATATTACAACTAATATTTTGTCATTACTATATAGGAAAACATATCCTTAGCATTTCTAAAATGACACAAAGATCTCTCCCACTGTTGTCTAATCATCATATGAATTATCCTACTATAACATTTTATAGCATAGGACTCATCTGGTTGTGTACATAGCATGGAAACATGACTTAGAAATCTCAATTTCAATGATGCTCATCATGTGTCAAAACACATGAATCTTGCTCAATTATTTTCCATGTGACAAGAACTCCTTGTTGCCATTTTCATATTGACTTGCTTCAATATTTCATCTATGTAATTTGTCTACAATCATATCAGGTGCGTCAATCCATCTTTTATAGATATCGATGCCCAATATCTTCTAAGCCTTTCATCAATATGAAATCGAAAATATTAACCGTGTTAATTTAAAATACATATTTTCCAATCAACCATATGTCATCTACATAAAGTATTGGAAATATGTCATAGCGCTCCCACTTAATTTCTTGTAACTCTACAAGCATCTTTATCGTTCATGATGGAATCAAACTCTTTTGATAACTTCATTAAGCTAAAGGTTTCAACTTCGCTATTCTTACTTCAACCATTGAAGTGTGCATACCTTTCTAGCAACCTTTTGAATTTTACAAAACTCTCAGACTGTGTCAAGTACACATCCTTGATCAAACTTCCTCAAGAGGAGAGTTGGTTTTGTTATTCAACTGCCATATCATAATATGTAACCTTTTGCTAAAACTATCCGCAAAGACTAAAGCATCACTACGGAAGCTCGAAATCTTGTAGTAGTCAACTCTTTGAACTTCGTCGAAAACAACTTTTCGATAAGTATCCATGTCTTTGTCGCTATATAGACCCTTTTGCTATCGTTAGGCATCATGCCTATCGAAAGGACTACCAAGTCACATACTTGATATTCATACAAGGATACTATGGCGGATATAATGACTCATAGTCAATTTTACGAAGTCAGGGCCCATCATTTGCTTCCTTTATAAGGTCCAGGTCCTTTTGTTGTCAAAACAACACTTTACACTTAAACCACAAGTTGTTCTAAGTACAAAGTTTTTTGGACTTTTCTGGTACAGTTCGCAAACTCATTTGAAGTATCTACAACATTTGTAGTGTCTTCTACTTAGTCAAAATAGTAAACCCCGGAACAACTTCCAGTGCTGCGCTACTCTTGACATGATAACGAAGATTCTCTAATCTCGTTGAGTTTGTACTATGCTCCCACTCACTTGTTTCGCAAGAACTACTTTCTTGAGAAATCAACCCTTTCTGACAAACAACATTTGTCTTTTGGTTCGGTGATAGGAGAAATACCCAATGTTTTATTTGGGATAACCTTATAAACATATATTTATCCTATTTTGGTTGTAAACATTTTACACATGCTATGCATACCAAAACTTAAGAAAAATGACAATTCGGGTCATTACCCAAACCATATCTTATATGTTGTCAGTTTCAACGGATCATGATGGTGCTCTTTTCAGTGGGAAAACGGTTGTCACTATTGTATAAACTACAAAATTATAATGGCAATTTTATTAATCTTACCATGTCAAACAAGGTTTGATTTTTGTCTCTCGAACACTCCAAACTAATGTGGGGTAATTCGAGTAATATAAGTTGTAGAACAATTCTGCAACTTCTCAGATGTTTTGCTAAACTTGTAACTCAAAATTTATTCTTTATGATCCAATCATAAATACTTGATTATCTTGTTACATTGATTTTAACTTCATATTAACAACCTTTTGAACCAATTCAAAATGTCAAACTCCGTTCCCTTTAAATAGATATACTCACATATCTACTCAAGTCGTCGAGAGAATTTTATGAAGGAAAAATTAATCCACCATACATGACTACACATAATGGACTATATACATCAATATGTATAATCTCCACTAAATTAGTCGTCCATTCTACTTTGGCCTATGAACGGAATTCTAGTCATCTTTTGGAAGAGGTCTCACAAGCGTCAATTTATTCAAAACAAAATGACTCCGGAAGTCCATCAATATGGAGTTCCTTCATGTTTTCCTTTCCGATATGAACTAAAATGGTGGTGTCAGAATTTAAGTGAAAATCTTTTACGTCTTGCAACGTTTAGCATTCAGTCTTATAGATGTTTACTTTACCAACATGATTTATATTAACATATCCATCAATTATGAAATATGGTCATCGTTTGAACAATCTCATTTGTTCTCACAAAAGACTAGAACAAAATAACAACTTATTAAGTTCTTAAAATAAATCTTGAATGTTTGGTTCGATACTACAATGAACACAATAACACTTTATTTATGTTCTTGTCATAATCGATTCCACATCTATTACTAGTTCCTTTTTAGGCCCTTGTATTTCTTGCATTGCGTTGCTTTGTATGACAACTCATACCAACCAATGTGGTATCAAAATACCCAAAAATACTTTGTTAACTAGTAATACATCTATAACTTGTATATCAAGCATATACTCCTGAGCTGGACTTTTCCAGTTATCTTCTTTTCTGCCATATATCTATTTGCAATTCTATTTTCAATATTCCCTTTCCTCTATAGAAGAATCATTCAACATCAAACAATGCTAGTCTTACTAGCTCATTTTCTTTGGCGTGTTAGTCATATACTATCACCCATTGAGTCATACTTTGAGTTTGATTGTTCTACTAATATCACCATATTAATAGAATTCTTCTAGATTCCACTCTTAGCAATCTCCAAGTAAGGTAAACGACTTTACACATACTTTTAATCCATCCCATCATAACAATTTTATGATTAAGCTACTATAGCTCGAAGGAAGGAATTTAGAGGATAATTTTTAGCGCCCAACTTCTTGGAATATTCAAACGCCTAGCGTCTTCAATCATTGCATATATTCAGATAATATAAGCAAACATTGTCACGCTAAATTTGCATATATTCAGATAATATAAGCAAACATTGTCACGCTAAATTATATTCAGTCATGTTGCTACAAATAAGTTTCTAGATATCAATATATCTTTCACTTGATTGTTTCTGAAAACAACTCGCTTTAGTTCATAAATCACCTTGATCAACAAAACATTCTTTTGAAGATAAAGTAATACGGAAGCAACCATGACTCTGGATTCTAAGTAGGAATTATTTGCTCTCTAGATCAATTAATCATTAACCATATGGAGCTAGGTAGGAAATACCAAAAAATCTACAATAGGACTCAATTTTAAATATCACTAATACGGTACCAATCTTAAACGGTATTTACCAGATCATAACAGTTATATCTCAATTAACAATCTAAGTGTAAGGTAATTATAGATGCCAATAAATACTATAATTTGTGCAAATTCACTTTGATTTGTTGTTCATGATAAATAAGTTCAAGTTAATTCAAAAAATTAAACCACGAACTCCCACTCAAAAACAACATCCCTCTTAGTCGTCTTTAGTGATTACACGAACCAAATTCACTACACCAAAACCGATCATCACGTGAGATGATGTAGCTTCAAAGGCGAACATCTACATGTTCATCATATCATCCATATGACTCATGCTTTACCTTTCGGTTACGTGTTCCGAGGCCATGTCTGTACATGCTAGGCTCGCCAAGTAGAACCGTAGTATTGCGTGTGTTTCAAGGCCATGTCTGTACATGCTAGGCTTGAAAACACCCGTTGTATGCGAACGTTGAGTCTGTCACACCCGATCATCACGTGGTGTCTCGAAACGACGAACTTTCTTAACGGTGCATACTTAAGGAAGAACACATTATTATCTTGATATTAAGTGAGAGGGATCATCTTATAATGCTACCAACGTTATCTAAGCAAAACAAGATGCATAAAAAGGATTAACATCACAGACATCACATGAAAGGATAACGTGATATGATATGGTCCTCCTTGCACTTGATCTCCATCATGTGCATTATGGTATGATCTCAATCATTCCACCGGCGTGGTACCAAGTACCACGGTACCCCAAACTTGATTGTCCATCAATAAGAAGACAACCATATGGATACCTTCCGGTATATCAATAATTTACAAAATAGATCATCTCATAATCAAATTTGTAATATTGACCATATCACATCACATGCCCAGCAAAAACTAGTTAGACGCTTCTAATTTATTTTTGCATATTTTACGTGGCTTAGGGCTTTCGAGGATAGAACCGTTCATACCTACGAACATCAACCACAACGTTGATAAACACATTTTTAACAACCCTTCATAGATTAGATCTTAACTATAGTAGGAGAAACAGACACCCGCAAGCCACTTATGCAATACAAGTTGCATGTCAGTTGTGGAACAAGTCTCATGTACGTGGGCATGTAAGGTTAGTCCGGGCCGCTTCATCCCACTATGCCACTAAGATCATAAAATAGTCAAGGAGGTAATAACATGATCATCAACGCCCACATACACCTATGTGTTCTACCCGTACAAAACATCTACGCATAGATCCGGCTCTGATACCACTGAAGGGGAACGTAGCATAGAAAACAAAAAATTTCCTACGCGAGAGATACCCGAAAGGCCAAGATCTAATCTAGGAGACGAAGTGCAACGGACAACAAGAGGGTTAAGGAGAACACATACCCTCGAAGACTCAAAGTGGTACGAGATCAAATCTCGTTGTTGGCGTAGTCGTACTCACACCGATCCCGATAGCGAGAAGATGGCACCGCAATCCGGCGGTGCATCCGTGATCGGTCACACGTACGGTTGATGATGACCTCCGTTCCCTCGTTCCAGCGGGGCGCGGAAGTAGAGGATCCCTCGGAACTCCAGCAGCACGACGACGTGGTGGTGGTGAAGAATCCCACGGTCAGGGCTTCGCCAAGCCGGAGACCATGAAATGGAGCAGCGGGTGGAGGGAAAGGGAAGTGGCCAAGTGTGTAAATGAGGAGGAGCCCTCACCCTCCTTTTATAGGGAGAGGGAGGCAGCCCAAAGGTGGGGTGCGGCCAGCCATGGTGGTGCCCCCACCTATTCCCTCTTCATGTGAGTGGAAGCTCCACTCACACCCACTCATGCTCCCATTATTTCCCACTTGGAAAATCCAAAGGTTTTCTTTTAATAAATAAATAAAACCTTTTTATTTCTTTATTTCAGCATTTGTTAATTCTATTAACAACTTTTGCATATAGCACCTCGAATCATTTGTTAATTCTATTAACAACCATTCGACGAAAAACCCCTTGAACTATTTCAATTTTCCCCGAAACAATTTCGGTGCTGTCCAAAATATTCTTCGATATTCCGTATCCTCTCAAACGCGTCATCGAACCTTAAGTGTGTCACCCTACGGTTCGCGAATAAGATAGACATGATCGAGACTCCTCTCCGATCAATAATCAACAGCGGGATCTGGAGATCCGTGATGACTCCTATATATTCAACGATGACTCTCGTGATCGTGTGAACCAACAACGCCGTGAACTATTCCCTTTGTCTCGCGATATTTTACTTGTCCGAGATTCGATCATTGGTATCAACCATACCTTGTTCAATCTCGTTACCGACAAGTACTCTTTTCTCGTTCCCGTGATATAACATCCTTTGTGATCATATCACGTGCTTGCAAGCGGTTTCGATGTGATATCACCGAGAGGGCCCAGAGTATATCTCTCCGTCATTTGGATGGACAAATCCCACTCTTGATCCATGATCCTCAACTAATACTTTCCGAATACTTAACGACACCTTTATAGTCACCCTGTTACGGTGTGACGTTTGATGCCATCAAAGCACTCTTCCGGTATCAGTGATTGACATGATCTCATGGTCTAAGGAATAAGTTACTTCGTGTGTTTGATATAACAATGTAAACTAAATGACTTGATCGCATTGTTATATTCTCTTTGGGTATATGTTCATCACATCATTCTTCTAATGACATGACCCCGTTATTAATAACATCCAATGTTCATGATCAGGAAACCTTGATCATCTATTAATCAACGAGCTAGTTAAAAGAGAGGCTTTACTAGGAACTATTGTTTGTTTATTAAGCACACATGTATCAACGTTTCCGGTTAATACAATTCTAGCATGAGAAATAAACATTCATCATAAACAAGGAATAAGGTAATAACCATTTTATTATTGCCTCTCGGGCATATTCCCTTCAAAAGAAGCTACATGAATCCACAAGAGCTACACTTGAGAAGCATGTCGGGAACCAAGCATCCACGATGAACAAGAAGTCCATGGTGTTCCAAGAAGGCGACCTCGTTTGGCTACACTTGCACAAAGACCGTTTTCCATAAGGGCGCAACTCCAAGCTCAAGCCAATAGGCGACGGACCTTTCAAGATCATCAAGCGCATCAACAACAACGCCTACAAGCTCGACTAACCGCAATCCAAGTACCTTGTTCACAATTCCTTCAACGTCAAGGATCTCTCTCCCTTCCATGAATATCCAAGTGATGAGGAAGACCACGAGTCGAGGTCGACCCTTTTTCAAGGGGGGAGATGATGCAGCACACCCCATTCCACCAAGCCCAACACCCAATGGACCCATGACAAGATCACAAGCAAAGGCGATGCATGATAAGGTGAACTCAATCCTCTCTCTCTATGCATTCGATGACTTGGTGAATGGTGCGCTACCTCATGGAACTACCCTATGCGTGCTCAAGTTTGATCCCACAATGAAGCCCCAAGATGATGCCCTAGAAGCTCAAGAACATGCCCAAGAAGTTTCCAAGAAGCTGGAGAAGAAGTCTGAGAAGGAGACATCGAGGAAGAAGAAGAGAAGAAGAAGGAGAGACAAGCGCGGGGAACCCGACCTGCAACCCCGGCCAGGCCGGCCTCTAGGCCGGAACCTCTCCAGAGGCAGCCGTCCTCCACCCCGGCCTCAGGCCGGGTGGGCACCAGAACTGGCCGGCCTCCACCCCGGCCCCAGGACGGCTCCCCAGCGTCGCCAGGTCGGGCTTCCTGTGCCCACCCCGGCCTCACTGGCCAGTCTCTCTGCAACTGCGGGATTTAGGGATTTTCTCCCCCTTTTCCACCCTACCTACTCCCTTGGCTATAAAAGGAGCCCCCTTGGACCAGATCTAGGTTAGGATGAATATTAGATGAACTGAGTTTTGCTCTTGTACCCCTCTTGTGAGACTACTCCTATGATTTGTATCTAGGACCGTATCAAGACTACTCCTATGATGTGGATCTAGGATCGTATCAAGGCTACATCGAGTTACCTATCCTTTCCCCTTGGGATTCAGCTAGGAACTTTCCAATCTCCTCATTTAACCCTTGAGGTTCTATTGGCGTGGTGGACTGGCCACGGGTGTTGAATCGGTTTCCTATAAGGTGAGTTCGGTTGGATTAATCGTTCCGCAGGCGGTCGTTGCAGCTTAGTTGACGGGAGATCGAGTCTTTCAGTTCACGCTAGTTACCCTCCCTCCTCGATCCCCCCTTTGTGTTTTTCGTGTTCTTCTCCATGTTCTTGAGTTCTTGGTCAATTCGTGAAGATCGGGCCACCCAAGAGGTTAACCCCTCCATCAGCTCATGAGGAGTGGTGACGATGACACCTGGGCGGCCTCAATGATGGTATTTTCATCAATGGCGTGTGTGTGCTTTTTGTGGGTTGCCAGATGGACGGGGTTGCGTTGTTGATTGTAGCTTTCTGTGACAGTTTTCATCCGGTAATTCGCTAATTAGTCGAGCTATTCTCTTCTTCTATATTAATGTGATGGAGGCAAAATTTTAATTTGGTTAAAAAGAAATTGCCGCGACAAAAGGCACCGGACAATTTCAACCTAGCTATGTAACATAACTTTCGTCAATAGAATCTCATCATGGCAAGTAGAAAACAAGAGAATACAAAACATCTGATGCAATAGTAGTACATTGCTCCATTGTGTACCTTTTTATTCGTGACAGTAGAGAGCTACAGAACATGCCACTGAGAAGTTTGAACGAGTATGACCTTTCAGAAATGTCCTGCACACTGCTTTCGTCCTAGCGTGTCTTTTGTAAAAAAAATGCACCCCTCCGTTGTACATAATTACCTTTCGTAATTTTGACCAAAGATGACACTACTGCAAATGCATCACCGATTAAAACAAATGCCCACCTGTTGCAGAGAGTGCCACCTACGTACGCGTATTGCCGGCCGCCCGAGGAGAGAAAGAGAGATATTGGAGACAAGACAGGCTCGATCATTAAGGATGATTCAACATGGCACGGAATTAAACACAAAGCCTATTTTAATGCAACTAAGCATTACATGTGGTACTGCCACGGGCCCACGGTGCCACCAGTTGGCCATATGCGCGCGGCAGCTTCTTCCAGTTCGTTCACGAGAGACTGATTCGAAAACATTGTGCATCTCACACTAGCTTAGCCAGCCTTCGGAGTTCGGAGCCTTCTCTCTCTCTCAGAGTCAGGGAACAGATCGATCGGCACAGTGTACGCATACATATGATATATGCAATAAGCTCGATCGATCGGTCACTAATCAAATGCGCAACTGAGAGATCGATGAATTAAGTAATGGTCGTTCCTCTGTGCGTATTGCACTAGAATATGTATACAGGCATTGATGTGGCACATGGGTGTTGGATGCTTCTTATTCCATCATCGGCCAGAGAATCCCACTAGCTGAGAGGCTGCATGTGCACTAGCGCTTCCCCCGGCTGCCTGCTTGCCCGAGCTAGAAGAACAGTTAATACACCGGTGCATGCAGTTACGCCGCGACGATCAGTGAGCTTTACGTTTGGGCAAGTTGTCAAGTTTGAAAATTAATTAAGCTCGGGTGATCGATCGACAAGTAGTTGATGACTGTCGATGGTGTCATGGCTATCCAAGAAATGCGTCATGGATGTCGTCGGTCGAGCAATGCGAAGCGAGAGGCTGGATTAGTTTACTGCCAATTCGTACGTGGAACCCGAGATCGCGTACACACCGGCAAGTTGCGAGAAGCTGGTATATATGATCAGTTGCGAACCTTCTTCACGAATCAAAGCATCTTTTTCTGACGTTACATGATCATAATTTAAGTGGGGGATTACACAAACTAAGATCTAGAGAGACAGAGGGATTTTATTTGATGGGGCAGCGCTAATATTTTCTGCGACTATATATAAAAAGGATCAAAAGGATTCACGAATCAAAGCATCTTTTTTCTGACTCTGCATAATCATAATTTAAGTGGGGGATTCACAAACTAAGATCTAGAGAGACAGAGAGATTTTACTGATGGGGCAGCGCGTGAGAGCACCGCTAATATTTTCTGCGACTATATATATACTCCCTCCGTCTTTCTTGGCAGTATAAAAAGGATCAAAAGGATATGCGTCCTGCAAAAGCTATCTTTTGTTTCTACAGCTTTGACCGGGTACGCGCGCGTGCGTGTGCATGCATGGATGCTTATCCTTGCACGTCATAGCGATTCAGCGGAGATTATCTTAGCGTTATTTCTCTAAACGTCAGCTCAGATATGCTTATATCATCGGCCAAATGGTACTGGTTCTTTAAATTTCGCCAAGTGAGCTGTGCATCAAGACAACTCCCACGATTGTTGTCTAATGTATACATACTGGCTGTCAATCGACCTGATGTTCATTTTGATTTTTAAAGAGTTGGATCGTCTTTGGCGGAAAAAAAGATTGGATCGAAGCTTATGAACAGCACCATCATGCCAAGGTGGAAAACCCTTCCAAGAAGACTGGCTGTTAGACTGAATTAGGACATTCATATGGTCGATCTTGCTACATATACCTGCACTTCAGATCTGTAGGTAGTACTGATATGCAGCGGATTTAGAGCTATAGGTTGCCAGCTTAATTAGCCACCTGTAGGTTAGCTAGTATAGAAGTTGCAACTTAATCTAGCTAGCTAGCTACGTACCTAAACATCACATACTATATCATAGCTGAACACCTATATTAATTATGCACACTGATCAACGATGTCTAGATTATCTTTGCTAGTCGGTAGGGAGTACAGTGCTACCAAATTAACTAGCTAGTCCCAACAGATAGTGGGGCACACGATCGATCGACAAATATATTTCCGTCCATGTGTCAACGTCCCTGCTCCTGTCACATACACATACATACACGCTACATACATATACGTGTTGTCATGTCGACTTGACTCTTCACACTTAAAATGCCAATGATAGAGCTAGTAGAAAAATTAATCTCCTGTACATAAACTACCATTAGCTGCTGCACTTCTTATGAACAAACTGCTTAATTTCCTCCGACTGGTTTCGTCTCAGAAGGAAACCAGTTTCATTCCTCACAAGTGCATTGCTGGAGCTTATATTGATTCTAAACTAAAGCACCAATTGAGGCATTAATCGAAGCATGTGCCTTTGGCGACGAGCTTAGGGAGGTGTGTGAGTACACGTGGGTTTAATTAGGCTGGGAAGAAGACAGCGAAGATCGCCTTTGCTTGGACTCAACTCCCCTTAATTCAGCTCCTTGAAGTGAGGTCGGGATGTTTTAAATTGTTGACCATGGAGGGAAAGCAGCAGCGGTCAATGTCTTGACCCCAAGTTTTCTTCTACACCATCTTTTGTCGCGGCCCTCTAAAGCTGAGCCCATATTTTGAGACAGGGCTAGCGTGGTCCAAACTTCCAGCCCAGGCCCAGAAGGCATGCCGCTTTCGGCAGCTTGGACCAAACCTACTCCGTCGTGGGCCGTCGTATCATTTTACAGAGAGTGCAGCCCACGCGTGCCCGCCCGGAGAGCCCAGTAAGAAGAAATGTTTGCGAGTCGTCCGCTGAGTTGTGACCTGGTCAACGCAACACGGCCCGTACACAAAAGCCGCCGGCGACCTGTAGCGCTCAAACCCTCCCGTTCCCCACCCCCACGCTTCCTTTCCGATGCCGCCACCCGCGCCGGAGCGGGACGCGTTCCGCGACTGGGCAGACCTTCCCGAGCTGCCGCTGGAGGAGGTGCTGCGGGGCCTCCTTCCCTGCCTCCGCTCGATCTACGCCTTCGCGGCGACGTGCCGCCCCTGGCGGTGCCTGCTCCGCGCCTCCGCCGCCCACCTCGTCCGCCCCCGTGTCCCGCCTCTCCTCCTCCTCCTCAGCCCCGCCCTCGCCTAGAGCCCTTCTCCCCGCTCGTCGCCCACCAGTCCATTCCCTACCGCCTGCCCGTCCCGGCGGAGGGCTTCACGTTCCTCTCCGCCTCCCGCGGCCACCTCATCCTCCTCCGCCGGGGCTCATCCAATACCCTACACCTCGTCGATGCTCTCACCGGCGCCGAGCGTCGCGCGTTCCAGCTCCCTTCCCCGCACTTCCCCTACCACTACGCCGCGCTCGCGCCCTCCCACCTCCTACTATTCCACTCCAAGCACGCCTTCTTCTCGCTCTCCCTCCCCGAGCATCCAAGCCGCAACGCCTGCCCCGAGTGGACCAAGCACACCCTTCCCCGCGTCGCCTCCTACGTCACCACAGTCCTCGAATTCCGCGGGCGCCTCCTCGGTCTGACCGACCGCGCGCAGATACTGGAGTTCCACCTTGACGGCGCTCCTCTGAACCAGACCGTCCAAATGCTGCCAACCACCGGCCTCCCGACGCCACCACATTCGACAGATCACGCTTCGGACCGCATCTGGTTGTTGCCGGAGAACGACTGCTGCTGGTGCTCTTCATGGTTCAACCAAAATTGGGCCCGCATATGCTGCATAGGGTGAAGCTGAAGAAGATCGGTGTGTACGTGCTTGATTTGGCGCAGATGATGTGGGAGGAGGTGGACAATATTGGGGCTTACACCTTGTTTGTGAACTGCGCCGGGAGGAGCGCCGTGGCATGTGTGGATGTGGGGAATTGTGGAGTGGAGGAGAACCGAGTTTATGTTGCCATGCCCAACTACCGTACCTGGAGGGCATTCCCACCAGGGTGGGAGGTATCACTCAACGCCAACTGTGAAGGAGGTGGACTGTTTTCCAGTGAGCCGATGGCGAGCACACCATGGCCATCGCCGATATCGGTTCATCCACCTCTTTTCTTTTGATGATGCATGTAGTAGCAAATAAGTTACTATTTCTTCCGAGAACAGCCGTCTACATTAAGCTGTTTGCTGTAATATCAACTACTGGATATTATTATGTTGGAGCATCTCATATGAGAATGTGTATGTGCTTCTCTCTTAAGATTGCTGTGGAATGCAACCTCTCGCACTTAGACACTTACCATCATAATAAAAGAAATCCGTGAGCTTGCCGTTTGTTGCTCTGTACTCTTAAAATTTGAAGGTGTTGCATAAAAAGCTGCTATTGCTGCTATTTGAAGGTCTCTTGTTAGTTGCTTACCTGGAAGTTTATCTGAGAAGTAGCAGCATGTACCTTCTTCTTGTAAGAACAAAGCTGATATAACTTAGGTTCTTATCCGTTATCCTCTCTCATGTTCTGTCCTTTAAACCTGAGGTTGTATAGGTAGTTCAGCGGAGGCCGTGTCGGCCGGTGTTGGGTAGGCGCCGTGGTCGAGGCGCTAGGAAGCAGGAAACTGGGGAATTAGAGAAGTAGATTGGCTTGAGAGAGCATACAGGGTAGAGAGAGACTTCTGTATATTGCATGATCAGAATGATACAATGGGCAGGCTTTATAGCATTGCCTAGGACTTGATTAACTTGAGAAGGACACGGATTGTACTTCCTAACTTAAACATATATTCGTTACGACTGGGCTACTCCTCAAGCCTTGACTGCTCCTTGCCAAATCGGAGTTGGTCTCTGCCTCTGATCCTGTCTTGCTGGCCTGCCGGCCGCAACTCTATTCCTGGATCCCTTACACGACTCTCCTACCTGAACTAACTTGACACCACAACACTTTACATCTTTGTTAACGAATGATCATCTGCTACATTATTCTCCAGAGTCAGACCCACAGTTCCTCACGTTAAGGTTATGAATTCTGTCCTGAAAGTAGCACCATGCAGCATTTCCGTAATAAGGACATAATTGTTATAACTTAGGTTCATAACCATTGTCCTGCCATCATGCATGAAATGTTCCTTAGTGAATGATCCACTACTACTGCATTATTCTCAGTGTCAGATATGCAGTTCCACACACAGTGATTTGCTAAAACACCGTTACAAATAGTACTCATGTTCTCATTTTTACACCTCCAATTTTTATCTATAAAGACAGATCCGCCTCCATTTTCCAAACTTCTTAAATGGCCTTTTATGCATATTAGTCATTAGTCATGGTCAGCAGTAACAACCAACAACAAGGGAGACTAAATGGAAGCACCTACTTTTAAAAGTAGCAAGCACATGTATTTTCTGCACTGAAACATGGGAGAAGATGTACATCGAAAATGTGTTAACAGGAGACGTAAGAGCACCCTCATAGAGAAGGTTTTCAAGAAGTTCAAATGCAGGTTTTCATGAGTTCTGCAATGAACTTTCTACCGTCTTCTAGCTGTAATATATCCAAACTAGTTACAAGAGGATGCTCATTCTCATTGAGTTGGTGATGAAATGATTCGTGAAATCTGAATTTCAGGCTCATCAAACTTTGGCTGCCTCAGCAGGTGCGCCGACCCTCTCGGCAATGATCTGTTCATAGAGATCTCTAATCTTCAGACCTACAATGGTTTGGAAGAGACCTGTTCCGTTGTTGCTGCCTGGGAAGTCTGCGTGCTTTAGCATTTGCTGTGTCACCTCCCCATAGAACTTGGTCGAGAGGTTGCTTAGGTGGCTCTCAACATAGATGAGTTCATCTAGTCTGTCGAATTGGCCATCCATCTCCAGCACCGATACCTAAAGTAAACAAGCAAACAGTAAGATTGTATAACATTGGCTGAGGCAGGACCTGGTTGACAGACAGTTAGAATTAGTCTACTTAGCGACTTTTTTATCTTTAGTCTAAGAATGTTTTTGTTGTTCTCTCTATTCATTCCTTCTTTGGACTACTAGCTGGGTTTCTGCCAGTTTAGTTTCGAAGTAACAGCAGTACGCATTATTTGTCAGATGCAAAAGGTAAACAAAACAAGATGAATTACCTCTTGGCCAAAGTAAGTGTCTGGGCCATAGGAAAATTTGATTCCAGGGTAAGAGCATGTAAGCTTTCTTCCACAAGGGATCCAGTTGATGGTTGATCCTTCATCGAAGAGGTAAACCGGGTTGAAGAACTTCACGCCTTCTTTCATGATCAATTTAACACGCAGCACCTTTCCTTCGTTGTCATCAGGAATCAGCTGGGTTGGCAGAACTTCAATCACAGCATCGGCGTATTGCTTCTGTGGATCTGTCATACCAGGTGGTGAGTTTACATGTCATCTCTATTGTGTTTCAGTTATAAGTAATTTGATGTGGCATGCTCTTGTTATTTTTGGTTTATGGCAAACACTTATTGTGTTCAGTTTGCAAAAAGGCAGTACCAATGTAGGCATCAAAATCTGGTTTCCTGGCTTCAATGCTAGCCTTGATGCTTTCAAGGCTGTGCCCACGCTCTGCCATGTCTCTCTGCAAAAGCGCCAGTTATTTTCTTTTTAAAGACAGATAACAGAAGCAAAATCCACTATGTCATGAGTCATGAGGAACCAGAAACATCTTTTCTCCACACAAAAAAAAAAATAGGAACATTTTGCTGTTTAGCTGACCTGAATTTTCCATGCAAACTTGACCTCGTTGCTGATGTCTAAGTAGATGCTGAAATCAAGGAGGTCTCTCACACGTTCGTCGTACCTGGTTTAAAAATAGAAGCAAACAAATAAGTGGTGATGGGATCAGATTAGAAAATGTTTCTGCTCGTTACAGCTTGCAAAAAGATCATGTTATTTTCAGTCGGGGATATACTTTTTACTTGTTAAGCATCAGATGCTACGGTGGTTCAGAAGATTTTATGATAAGTTGATAACCACTTACCTAATAGCTAATGGACTGATGAAGAAACAGAAGAGCAGACACCAAATACTGCAACCAACACGATAAGCATGGGACAGAATGTGAACTCACATTGGGTGCAAACCCTCGATGACGAAGATGTTAGGTGGCTGGATGAGCTCCGGCGGGTCCAACAGGCCGGTAACATGGTTGTAGATCGGCTTCTCAATAGCCTTGCCTTCTTTGATTGCCTTCACCTGCTCATACATGAGATCAAAGTCGTTTGCCTTGGGGTCCAGGGCAGTCACACCTTTCTCCTTCCTCCCGGTTCTGTCCAAGGAATGGTAGTCATCAAGGCATATGACCGTCGTGGTGTCGCTGATGAGCGTGTTCGAGTCTGGGTTCCCGCCCCTGGGTGGCTCTGCAGCGCCTCCAAACACACTGGTGAGCCGGCGCATGAAGGTGGATTTCCCACATCCTGAGTCTGCTGCCAGGCCAATCACTATTGGCTTGTCAACTGCGCACGTAACCTGGAAGGTCCTTGCTCCATTCCTCGTGCTACTCCTCCTGCTGCTTCTGGCTGTGAAGAGGATGACTTGGTTCTGCCTGAAGCCGGAGTTTGGGATGGTGGTGCGTGGGGAGTGCAGGGATGTGGTGGTGTGTGGGCTGCAGAATGCCATGTTTGCTGCCCAGCCTTTGGCTCCTGGTTTGAAGCTCCTCTTCTTCCCTTCAAGCCTTGTAACTGAGACTTGAGGAGAAGAGAGAGCTTGATGAAAGAACTGTGGAGATAAGAGCTAAGAAAACATAAGGAGGGAAATGAGATGGTGATGATGTGGTACCCCTATTTTCCTTCTCTTTTCTTTTTTATTTTCTGGTGATATCAGGAGCAGCTTATAGGGAGCTGAAAATGAGTTCCTCCTATAATTCCAAACATTTGTATTTTGTCTGTATTCTTTCCCTGGCCGCTGAGCTTTCTTGTTACGAAAAGCTTCTGAATCATTTTTATGATCAGGCCCTCTTCCTGGTGAGGTTTTAAGCCTATAGTAGTTAGTTTATCACCTTGTTGTTATTGCTGAAAATGAATTTGCCTGTTGCTTGTCTACTAGTATCTGCCAAGTGTAAGAGTGCAAGACATTTGAATTTTCGTATACCATTAATTTCCTGCGGTATACTTGTGCCTGTTTTGTCTTTACTAACTAGTTGGCGCTTGAATTATGATGGCCAGAGGCTCTGGGAAGAAAGCTTGGTGGTGGTTCGACGGATCTAGATATGGTTCTGCCACGTGGCAGCGCGAGGATGGCTGGATGCAGATGAGGGAATGGAGGCTGGAAACTGATCGCCGAGAATTGGAGGAGATATGGCTGATGCTTACCTCACCGTGCTGCCAGTCCATATGTGCGTTTATCTTAGAAGGCAGTCCATGTGTCAACGTGTGGTCACTGGGATGTGCCATGTCAGCATCCCAAATCACAAGACGCTCCATGGCCAACCCCTGTCTGCATGTCTGTCCAAGAGACAAACGAGGCACTCCATAGCATATGCCGCGCATAAGAGTGAAGGAACCTCCCTTTTTTTCTCATGCACTTTTCCAGTAGAATCCATTTTAACTCCATGGTGCCCGAACTTCTACCATAGTTGATACCACTTGCTCAGAGGAGAAATCTGAGGCACGTCCCATATCTGGAAGCAGAGTGAGATCAATGCTGTATATATACTACCTCCGGTCCGATAAAAGTGTCATGGAGAGTTTGTAGCTATAGTACAAATTACGTATACAACTCTCGACAATTATTCTGGATCGGAGGGAGTATCATTTTCTGGGAGTTCCGATTTTCTACCATAGTGTCACAGACTTCCCAGCTCTGCGAACCAGAATATTCCCAGCTCTGGAATCTCATATCTGTGTACATAAATATCTGTGATGAGAACAAAACGGTACTGCTGAATTTTCAAGGAAGACTTGGAAGATCTCCCTTCTAGTACATCGCAAGGCACGAGATGTCATCCCTGGAACCGGATGGTGTGCTGTCTTGAGGTTCCAGCAACCATGTCTCCCGTACAAGACACCAGCAGACCAATCGAACATGCAACCAAACTAGTATACAAAAATGCGTAGACAGTGCAGTTTATATCGTTAAAAAAAATGAGGCTTCAAACAACAGGCGGTTCCAGAAACAACACACTATGTATAATGGTTGTTACACTGTCACCTCTCCACCAAACAAATCTCAATGGTAATTATTCCGTCACTACCATACAAAGAATTCCAAGAACTTGTAGGTATGCACAGAACCGCAGCACGCTCAGACGGTGCTGATAGACTTCTGTAAATTTCTTCTGTTGCCCACTTTTTACTTGTGCCCTCTGAAATACATGTATACTCTCTGCAGACACCAAAATCAGGAAAAAAAAAAGTGTTGGACTGCTGGTATTTTGCACTGTAAGGAACTTGACAACCACCAAAGCTCTATATGCATATGTTGACAACGTAAAGAAAATAATAATATCAATTAGTATGTCACTGTGAATGTGACATACTCAGTCAAATATTCCCATGCTTTTTTTAGTTGTAAATTAAATAACACATATTTTCTATTGTAACAAATATAAGGAAGACATATGGACTAAAAAACAATGGTAAATAGACGAGAAAACAGTGGCCAGCTGATGAACACAAGTATCACAACTGGATAGACTCCATATTTTTCTAATGTTGAAGAGATCACTAATGTTGAAATTTATGCATAGAGTTGGATAGCTACATGCCTAGAGTAATTTAACAAATAACAAATGTTGGATACTTCCAGTTTTAGATAAGTTAACAACATATCAATTGTTCCGCAAATGTATTATGCCATATAAACATATAAAATTCAAACAATATAATCCACCAAAACAAGTGCATATTTTACTCCCTTGTCCATTTAGATATAGTACCCAAAGATGAGTGAGGGTTGTGCGAAACCAAATCATGAAAAATATACTAAAGTAACGCAGCATAGGAGCAAAGGGACAGAGGGATATAGAAGTAAAGTAACAGACCTGAAGAACCCAAATGCTCACGACTGTTTCCAAAGAAAACAAAGCACATCCGACAAAGTAAAATATCTGAAAGAAAGAACATTGGTATTAAATATCATGTAAACTGAACACACAAAATCGTATCGAAATACTTTATAGACAAAGAGAAAGTGCTAGTAGAAAAGATGTACAGCTGTTAATTATAAATGTGAAGTATATGGACTGCAGAAGGATGAAATTGCATCTGCCTACTCACCCCAACTAATGCATGATCAGAGAAGGTATCAATTGCAGCCAGTATACCCCTGATGACAGATAAAGCATACTTCGTTTAGAGCCGCATAGAAAAATGGACAGTCTCATGCATTAATATACTGTAGAGTGGCCATTCATCGCACCGAAAATTCTCAACAGTAATTACTTGAAGCAATCCATATTGTGTTAAGTTATCTTACGTTAACGACTTTCCCCGAAATACGATTGGTGGAGCAATTGCAGCAATTATACAGAAGCCAATGTGGAGCTACAACCAAATAACGTCAAAATAATCTAATCAGGTCACCAACATAAAGAGCATGTCAGATGAGGAATGCAGAAAGCACAAGTTCGTCAAGACCTTACCATGTAACAAAGGAAAAACCACCCAAAGCTCAATGCACTGTCAGTTCTGTTCAACAAGTTGATTGGTAAGCCACTACTAGTGCATAGGAAAGTACAGTGCAGAGATTTGCATTCAGTTAAAGTTAACCATCTAGTAGAAGTTGTTTTTGTATTAGCAATGCTATGCACTGGTGCAGATTATTTTTGTGCCGATGGCAGGGAGTCAGGAAGCATTAACTATTAGATGCATACCTCATTGCACGGTACAGAGGCCTATACCACATCAAGTACGACAAAGGAATTCCAAGCATGCCGTAGATAGTAGCCAGGAAAAACAGTTTGGAGTCTGCAAGCATAAGAATGAGTTAGTAGCCTGGTGCACTAAAAGAAATGATACTATGATAGCACAGCGAAACTTTAACTTGTTGGTACCCAGCTGCAATTTAAGTACATCTCATGCAATACAGATGCACATGGGCACAGGAAGCACAAAAACTAGCTAAAAAGGTGTACTTAGCTCACCTCCCCCTCTGATCCAACAGACAATGACAGCAATGAAATTCCAGACGAGACAAAGCACAATGCCTGTAGATAATTGCAACCCCAAATATTGTCTGTGAGTAACTGAGTATAAACAACTTTCTGCCTCTTAAAACCGATATCTCATGGATGGGTCTCGTGGTTTACCGAGCCAGCTTGCGAACGCAAGATACTGCAACCGCTGTGCGTTGGCCGGTATCTCATTGGCGATGTCATGGTGGATGATCGGGAAGAACGGCGGCCAGTTCTTGTCCTCCATGGGCACCCCGGCTGCATCAACACGAGTACGGTAACACAACATCAAATTCACAATTGCACGATAACATGATATAAACAGTGATGAGGTCCAATGCGAGTAGCATACCGCTTCTGAGAGCTTCCTCCCTCCTCTTGATGTCCTTCACCCACAAAAAATTCAAACAGTGAGGGCAAAGAACAGGAGAGAGAAACATATGTAATATCCTAGTGATGTAGTACAAAATCAACAGTTAAGAATCCAAAACAGCAGCACGACAGGCTTACGTACCGCCTCTCGCCTCTTGAGATCTGCCTGCCACTGCGAGAGCTCACTGTCCTTACCACTCGAACCCTGCAATACAACCGTATCAGCACAGAACGAACACGCTCGAGCACACAATCAGCGACAACAATAACAAATGGAAGATCCTCCCCTTACTTACGTTCATGTTGTCAAGGGGGATGTCGACGGCGGCATCGCGGTTGCCGCCGCTGCCGAATCCGGCGGGCTCCGTCGGGCGAAACTGGAACTGCGACTTGCCACCACCAGCACCACCGCGACCTCCTCCATTCTGCGTAGAGAAGACAGCACCAAACGCACAACTCGTTAGAACACGCTGAAAATCAAAACACCGGAGCTAAGCGGGGAGATCCCAGCCGAGATCTACCGCGCCGTGCTGACTAGAGGGGGGACGGGGGATTACGGAGTAGGCGCTGTCGTCGGCGCCCTCGTCGAAGGGGTTGGGATCTCGGTACATCCTCGCAGCTGGCAGCTTCGCCTGGCTGGATTCGGGCGGTGAGACGAGCGTCGGATGAAAACGATCAGTGGTTGGGTTTGGTGTCTCTGGAGGCAAGGAAGAGAGGAAGCCGGTGGGTGCGCGGTGGAGTGGGCGTGTCGACCGCGGTGGACTGACCCGACTGACTGCAAAGTCGCTTCAGGTTCAAGTTGTCCTTTTTTCCGCCCCGCGGTTCCTTCGCTGGCAAACCATGGGTGCAATTTCTCGAGAAGAAAAGAAATCCTGACCGCAATTTTTTTCTTTTTTAAAGTAGAAAGCGCCCCTCAAATACTGTCCGTTTGGTTGGGGACGAGGGACATGTGTCCACGCACGCTTTTTCCACCTCCAAACAGAGCAAGGAAGGGAAAAAAAAGTTACATCAAACCCTTACAGCATCTCTAGCGGACACCGCAAAAGCGGTCAAACCTGCAAAAAAAAAAAAAGACGTTTACAGTTTCGGTAAAAAAACAGCGCGGAGCAGATCCTGCAAAATTCGCTCGACACTTAAACTTTTTGCGGGGCACTGAGCGTCCATGCGCGAGACCCTCGTATGTGCAGTTTGGGAGGCCATTTGCAGTCCACCTGCTAACCGGTCAAACCTCGTCGGAGCAGACGCACCGTCACGGGGCTCGTCGGAATTTGGTCGGGTCGTGTGAAAGTGCACTATGGTCAACTAGAGGGGGGGGTGAATAGGTTGACTACCAATTTTTCTTTTCTTTTCCTTTTAAGGGGCTTAGTAAGATAAGATACGATTCTCTAGATGTGCAACTAAGTGAACAACCTATGTGAAGAGAGTAGTATGCGCAACGGAAGTAAAGCGTAAGGTAGTAAAGCAAACAACAAGTGTAAACAAGGAGACAAGAATATGTTTCACCGTAGTTCCTTCTCAAAGAGAAGTACGTCTACGTTGGAGAGGTGGGGAGCCACCTAGGCGCTCCTCAATAGCACGGTTGTGCACACCTTGTTCTCCTTGAGCTTCTCCGGTGAGGGAGATGCTCGTTTCCACTATGAGGTCGACTTGAAGGCGTTGACCAAACCTTTACAAGGGCTTGAGGTCACTCCACAAGGATGGAGGCTCTCAAGCAATCCGTAGCTTCTTGCAACAAGGTGAAAACTACAAGCACGAGATCTACTAAGGTTTCTAGGCCTCAAGTAGGATTCTAGATCTACTAGGTTGTGGTGGATGGATTTGAAATTCCTTTGGTGGAAGTGTGGATCTAGGTCTCCTCTAGCTCTCCACCAAGTTTGGGAGTGATTGGGTGGACGGAGAGAGAGATCTAAGAGGTTGAAGCTTTCATTAATGGCTAGGAGAGAGAGTGAAAAAAGCTTAGCATTTATGAGGTAGGTGAAGGGGTATTTATACTCTTGGCCACGAAGTAGCCGTTTGCAGTCCAGTGCACCGGAGGCTCCGGTGGTTTCACCGGAGGCTCCGGTGGGTCTTCTTTGCACTGCGCAGTTGCGCAGTGCCTTATCCTTTTTGCGCTGCAGAGGAGGCCGGAGGCTCCGGTGGACCGAGCGGAGGTTCCGCCCACCGGACCCGCACCGGAGGCTCCGGTGGAACCTCCGCCACTTTCCAACAGAAGGGGTGCCGAGCGGAGCTAGCACCGGACCCTTCACCGGAGGCCATTTGCCCTAGCGCCAGGGGGCCACCGGATGTCCACCGGAGGCTCCGGTGGAACCTCCGCCACTTTCCAACAGAAGGGTGTTTGGGCGGAGGGACCACCGGATGCACACCGGATCCTTTTTGCACACAGGCTGAGTGGCAGCAGCGGGCTGAGCCTCCGGTGGATTCACCGGAGCCTCCGGTGGATTTACCGGAGCCTCCGGTGGATTCACCGGAGCTTCCGCCCCTGCATATTTTGGCTTCCTGGGATCCTTTCTCTTAGCACTTTTCGAATATATTAAGCATTAGCCCCATAGATATAGTGAACCTAATAACCTGGGCATTTTCATCATTTGAACAAACATTAGATCCAACAATTATGTTGTCATATAATTACCAAAACGGACGATGATCTTTCAATCTCCCCCTTTTTGGTAATTGATGACAACATAATTATTTGCATGATTACGGACTCAACATGAACGGAGCTCCCCCTAAAGATATGCTCCTTTCATATTGAGATCACTAAGACATGATATAAACTAATAATAATATGACAATGATAACACATATCACATAGATAATATGAAACGAGGTTCACACATGATCACAATATAGCGAGGTTCATGATAGATACGAATAAGATAAACAACCGAAGTTCCAAATAGTTCAAATCAAATTCCCTCAAGCAAAAGAGAGATGCAAATCAAAAGAAAGCTTGAGGGACCATGCAAATGCCCGTTGCCTAATATATCTTTCTCCCCCTTTGGCATCAAGATACCAAAAGAGGGAGAGCCAAGTGCTAACGCCCCAAATCATTCGGAGGATGTGGGAGATGCTTCCGGAGCCGGGGAGGGAACACGGTGAGAACTAGTGGCTTCGTCTCCTTCTTCCTCGGACCATTCAATGAGCTTGCCCTTGGAGTCCTTAGCTTGCCAAGCATCCCAATCTGTGATGCTGTCAAGAACCGGGGATTCAATGGAGAGACCCTCTTCACGGAGACGTTCACGAGATGCTTGAGCCTTTTTACGTGCCTTGAGTTCCGCATCATAATGTGCCTCCCATTGATGTTGCTCAATCTTTTTGTTCAAGCAAAATACTTTCTTGAGAGCCCGAGCCATCCATTTGAAGGCATTGCTAGAAGGAGGGGGTTGAGATGGACCCTCGGGTTCCGCTTCCTCATCCACAATGATGTGAGGCCGAGCCTTGTGCTTGCGAACAGCTGGAGTGGGATGCACAACGGGCTCGGTGTGATTCTTCATGAGGAGCCTCTTTTCCGTATGAGAGATCCAAAGAGAATCATCCAAAGGATCATCCGGAAACCTAGCATTCCACACCTTCAATATAATTTTCATGATGAAAGGACCAAAGCAAGCATTCCTTCGGTTGGCAATGACATGCCACATCTCGTTCCAAATGTAGTCAAGGACATCAAGCTTGCGAGGAGTGGCATCCATACGGTGTTGATGAGTGAGAAGCAACAAGTTCTTCATGAAACCTTGAATCTCATCCACATTGCCCGCCTTTGGATTGATAGTCTCTCTATAGACCCGTAACATGATGTCATAGGTGGGATAGAGACCCTTGACGAAGCCCACGGCATATTTCTTCCAATGATAGAGGGGAGTGAGGTCATCCTTTGAATTAGCTTGAGCGGAGTGAACTCGAAACCACCCATTAGCAAATTCTTCTCCGTTGGCAAAAGGACCAAAATCTGGGTAGCCACCAAGCAGAGTGCCAACATCCTTCCAAGTGATGTCAAGTTGTTTGTCCTTGGTCATCCAAATGAGGTGGCGGTTGGTCTCATTGCCAAGATGAACTGTGGCAAGGAACTGACAGACGAGCTCTTCATCAAAGTCTTGTTGAAGGGTGATAATGGGACGGAGGCCAAACTTCTCAATGACCTCAAGGGCCTCCCCAAAGTACTTGTGGTTGCGTTCCATGTGACCAATGCTTATAGCATGTTGGGGGACCACATTTTCCTTGGGCTTCCTCATCAAGATCTCCTTGAATATCTGTCCTTGGAAGGCGGTGTGGAAACGCGGATCCTTGCCCCGGAATTGGGGCATTTGGCGGTCACGGGCAATGACATAGGGATTTTCCCTTCTTTCCTTGATAAATGTCCCATCGGACATCTTGGATGCGGTTGGTGCGGTGTTCTTCCTTGGCAAGGTCTTCTCGGGAGCCGGAAATCTCTTGCGCTTGCCTTGAGTACGGTCAAGTTCCTCTTGAATCTCATCCACGGGAGGTGGGTTGCGGCGGCCCGTGGACTTGTACCTTACTCCTTTCCCTTTGGAGCCGGAAGCATCTATCATAAAAATCGAGAAGAGCAAGAAAAACAAGTAAAGCTCGAGTCAAATAAGGCACGCACAAACCAAAGAACCAAGATATTCATGGTGTTAGGGTTGAATAATCTAGGGTTAGGGCAACTTCCCATGGAACCGCAACGATTCAAGCCTAACATGGATTATCTAGGTTGCTAGGGTGAGTACTCGAGAAAATCCACTCCTAAAACTCCAAACCACAAATCTAGAATGCTAGAACATGAACTCCTATGCATCTCATCCATCAACTAGATGAGAGAGAGAGAGAGCACATACCGGCTTCATCCATGGTGGAGAAAGGAGGAGGGAAGGTTCCCGGGGCGTCCCGAGGCGAGGAGGAGGTCTCCCCGCGGTGGAGCACCCAAATCCGGCGGCGGTGAGCTTGGGGGCGGCGGCGGTTGAGAGGAAGAAGATGGGGGCGTGGGGGGAAAATGAGATTGGATCTCACTTACCCCCGTGCGCCCCAATCTTTAACCGCAGTGATTTTTCCGCCGGCGGAACCTCCGGTGGTTTCACCGGAGCCTCCGCTCCCGCCAGCGGAGCCTCCGGTGGGATCACCGGAGCCTCCGCTCCTGTCCCAAAACTTTTAAGTTTTGGCCCGCTGAGCCACAGGGACCCAGCGGAGCCTCCGGTGAGGTACCGGTGGACAGCCCCGGCGGAGCCTCCGGTGGATTCACCGGAGGTTCCGCCCAAATGAATTTCAGCGCGCCGAGATTGGAAAAAAAAACTCGAGCAATACAATAAGAGCAACGGTTTGGGCAAGTGGGGCTTGGGTTTGAAAAACTTTTTACTGTCATACGAGAGACATTGCTCGACGGGGTTCGCAAGAACCATAAAACAAGTGAAAAACCGAACCCGTACGAGTTGTCAAGATGAGGATATAAAGTGAGAAAATGATCAAAAACACCTCAAGGGTTGGTGGCCGAGGCCACCATGTTTGAGTGTGTAACTTGGCACCGCGAAGATATATCTTGGGTCCAAAATTACTACTCACAATTAAGCACAATGAGTCACAACTTGACTAGATATGCAATGATTGATTGATTTTCGCATAATAGAAGGAGTGCATACTCATGAGTTGAGTAGCGCTCCCCCTATATCCATGCCTACACCTAGACGAGATAGCAAGTATAATGAGGGTAGATATGCAAGGTTTCAAGTGAAGTTGGAGGAATCTATGACATTTAGTTCATTCCTCAAAGCTCGAAATCTTGGTTCATCAAGGGCCTTCGTGAAAATATCGGCAAGTTGATCCGTGGTGGAGACATAAGAGAGATCAATATCACCTTTCTCAACATGATCCCGAATAAAGTGATGACGAATCTCAATATGCTTCGTCTTGGAGTGAAGAACCGGGTTGTAGGCGATCTTGATAGCACTCTCATTGTCACAAAGAAGAGGCACCTTGTCAAAATGAATACCATAATCCTTCAAGGTTTGCCTCATCCATAGCAATTGGGCACAACAACTTGCCGCGGAGATATACTCGGCCTCGGTGGTGGAGAGAGCAATACAATTTTGCTTCTTGGAAGACCAACAAACCAAGGAGCGGCCAAGAAATTGGCAACCCCCGGATGTGGACTTCCTATCCGTCTTCTCTCCCGCATAATCCGCATCCGAGTAACCAATGAGCTGAAAGCTTGAACCCTTGGGGTACCAAAGACCGAAGTTTGGGGTATGAACTAGATATCGAAAGATTCGTTTCACGGCTTCCAAATGACTTTGCCTCGGAGAGGCTTGAAACCTTGCACATTTACCTACGCTATACATGATATCGGGTCTAGATGCACAAAGGTAAAGCAAAGAGCCAATCATGGAGCGGTATACCTTTTGATCTACCTCTTTCCCATTAGGGTCGGGTTTCAAGTCGGTGGTTGTGGACATAGGGGTCTTCATAGGTTTGGCATCATTCATATTAAATCTCTTGAGCATGTCTTGAGTATATTTGGCTTGTTTGATGAAGGTTCCTTCATAATATTGATTCACTTCGAAGCCAAGAAAGAATTCCAACTCTCCCATCATAGACATCTCAAACCTATCGGTCATAAGCTTGCAAAACTCCTCATTGAACAAGGTGTTAGTAGACCCAAAAATGATGTCATCCACATAGAGTTGGCATATGAACAAGTCACCTCCAACCGTCTTCGTAAAGAGTGTGGGATCGATTAAACCAACATTAAACCCGCGATCTACTAGAAACTCTTTAAGGTGCTCATACCACGCACGTGGAGCTTGTTTAAGTCCATAGAGCGCCTTATCAAGTTTATAGACATGATCGGGGTGGTTGGGATCCTCGAAACCCGGAGGTTGCTTGACATATACTAACTCATTAATGGGACCATTAAGAAAAGCACTTTTGACATCCATTTGTTGTAATTTGAAGTTATGATGAGATGCATAGGCAAGTAAGATACGAATGGATTCAAGGCGAGCTACGGGGGCAAAAGTTTCACCGAAATCGATACTTCGACTTGAGAAAAACCTTGGGCCACCAATCTTGCCTTGTTGCGAATGACAATACCATCTTTGTCTTGCTTGTTCTTGAACACCCATTTGGTACCAATAACATTTTTGCAATCCTTGGGTCTTGGCACTAATTTCCACACCTTGTTGCGCTCGAAGTTATTGAGTTCCTCATGCATGGCTTCAAGCCAATCTTGATCTTCGAGAGCTTCATATACCTTCTTGGGTTCAATGAAGGAGACGAATGCATGAGCCTTGCTAAAATCCGCCAATTGCCTTCTAGTGACCACTCTTCCACGAACTTGACCAAGAATCATGTCCTCCGTATGACCCGCTCGTTCAAGATTCTCTTGCCTTCTCTTTGCTCTTCGAGCCAATATCTCCTCCAAAGATTCCTTGGATATGGATTGAGAATCACCTTCTTCATCGGAGACATGTCCATCTTCATTTTGCCCTTGATCAATAATGGGTGATGAATCACCACTAGGTTGAGCATTCTCAACAATAGTAGAATCTTGATCATGATTTAGGTGTGTTGCTTGGCCTTGGTCATTAGCTTGGCCTTGATCGTTAGCTTGAGGGCTTGGTGCATCTTGTTGGATAGCTTGATCATCAATGGGTGTAGTCAATGGCTCCACTTGAGTGGGGCATAGTCCTTCTCCCTCCGTCATCCGGTAACCCTCAATGGGAATTATTTCACCAATCCCCATTCTTCTTATGACGATGGGAGGAATTGCATCTCCTACAACACCATGATCTATACGCCCCCCTTGGGAGCCATTATCCTCATCAAACACCACGTCTATAGCTTCTTCAACTTGTCCGGTGGACTTGTTGTAGACTCTATAGGCGTGAGCGTTTGTGGCATAACCAACAAAAATGCCCTCATAAGATCTAGTCTCAAATTTTGACAACCGTTTACCTTTCTTGCGAATGAAGCACTTGCAACCGAAGACCTTGAAGTAAGATACATCCGGTTTCTTACCCGTGAGAATCTCATAAGGGGTCTTGTTCAAGATCTTGCGAAGATATAACCGGTTGGTGGCGTGACATGCGGTGGAGACGGCTTCGGCCCAAAAGTTATAGGGAGAGGAGAACTCCGCAATCATAGTTCTAGCCGCATCCATCAAAGTCCGGTTCTTTCTCTCCGCAACACCATTTTGTTGAGGGGTATAAGGAGTGGAGTATTGATGAGCAATGCCCTCTTCACTAAGAAAACCCTCAACGGTGTAGTTCTTGAACTCCGAGCCATTGTCACTCCGGATAGCCAATATGGTAGCATTGTGTTGGCGCTCGACTAGAGTGATGAACTCGATGACTCTACTTTGAGTTTCACTTTTCCTCTTGAAGAAATACACCCAACAATATCTTGAATAGTCATCCACAATTACCAAACAATACTTCTTTCCTCCGAGACTATCATAGGATAGTGGACCAAAGAGATCTAAGTGAATGAGCTCGAGAATTCTTGTAGTGGAGATAGATGTCTTGGTTGGGTGTTGTTCTCCATGTTGCTTCCCAAAGGTGCAAGAGCTACACACACGATCTTTAGCAAATTTAGCTTTGGTTAGTCCTAGAACGTGATTGCCACTTTGGAGATCATGTAACATTCTCATATTGGTGTGGGCTAGTCGGCGATGCCAAAGCCACCCCACATCAACTTTAGCCATTAGGCATGTCGCGGCACACGTGTCTTCTTTAGAGAAGTCCACTACATACATGCCGTTCTCGACAAACCCAACAAAGGCTACTTTAAGAGATGTCTCCCAAGTGACAATCACACTCTCTTTATTAAAGAACGAGGTGAAACCACAATTTGCAAGTTGAAGAACGGACATCAAATTATAGCCAAGGGACTCAACAAGGAGAACATTCTCAATTGATAAATCATTCGAGATTGCTACCTTGCCTCGTCCCAATACCTTAAGCTCGGACTTATCACCAATAGTGACGCAATTGAGATGAGGTAGAGGAGGTTCAAGATTGCTTATTGCGTCAAGGCTTCCGGTCATATGTTGGGATGCACCACTATCCACTGTCCATTTGTTAGACCCGGAAGCATTTCCCTACAAGAGATCAATTTCTTGATTTAGGTACCCATCCTTCAATGGGTCCTCTTTTGTTAGTAACAAGGGTCTTAGGAACCCAAATAGTCCAATGATAATCATCACCATAAGAAGTACCAACGTATTTAGCATAAACATGTCCATCCCTAGATTTCATAAGAACATAAGATGGATTATATTTTCCGGCGAAATCATTATGAGTGATGCTCCCCCTAGAGGTATCACCACCAATAATGGTGTTGGTCTCCTTTTCTTTGGTCACCTCACCCTCTTTTACAAAGACAACATTTTGAGGGGGAGAGGTGACATTCTTGGATGTCTTCTTTGACTTGGAAATGAACCCAAGTCCCTCTTTACCTTTCTTGGCACCTTGAGAGCTTATTGCATCGTTGAGAATTCTTTCCTTCCCTACATTGTTAGTCGTAGAGGAAGAGGTAGGTGCAATAACAACACTATTTGATGAAGATGCAACATGCTTATTTGATTGTTGAGCTAGAAGCTTAATTCGAGACTTGGCAAGTTTGTCATGAATTTCCTTAAGAGATTTAAACTCTTCTTTTAGTTTGTCATGTTCCTTGTCAAGTTTTTCATGAGCTATTCCTAGCTTCAACTCTTCCTCTTCAAATTCTTTAAGCAAAACAAGAGATTTAGCATGTTCTTTCTTAAGTTTGGCAAGAGATTTTTCATTGTCTTTCCTAAGCTTAGAAACACTAATAGCATAAGAGTCTTGTAAGCTAGATAGTCTTTCTTCAAGAGAGGCTCTCATGGATCTCTCCTTTTCGAGAGCCTTAATTAGTTCACCATCATGATTCTCATTGGTACTACCATGATTCTCCAAGGTCATGATGATTTCCTCTTTCTCATCAATGAGAGAGTTGGCATCATCAAGTTGCCTTAGGAGAGTTTTTACTTTTTCTTTAGTTTCACCTTCAAGACTATTCAACCAAGACCCTAGGTTCTTGGCCTCCTCATCTTCACCAATGTTTTCAACACAATCCAATAAAGAGGGAGTGGTAGTGTTAATAGACTTGGAGGTGGAAGTTATTACCGCGGTGGCTTTTGCCATGAGACATGTAGGTCGGATCGATGTCTTCTCATTGGGAGATTCAAATAGAGAGACCGACGAAGAGGAAGTGGTAGCTATGGCAACGTGGGCAACACCTACGACTTCATCTTCTCCTTCATCTCCGGAGTAGTATGTCTCCAATGTGGGGCCTTCTTGAACATATAGAGCCCTTGGAACCCTTCTAGCGAGGTTCTTGTTTTGTGGAGCTTTGTTCTTGTCCTTGCGAACAAGCTTCCCTTCATTCTCTTCTCTTGGCTCAAAGGGACACTCTTTGACGAAGTGGTTTGCACTTCCACAATTATAGCATGTCCTTGGCCGTTCCCCTTTCTTCCTAAAGATCTTGTTCCTTGAAGGTCTTGGGGCACCGGCTTTGTGAGCCTCCCATCTCTTCCAATACCCTTGCATGGCAAGAGCAATACATTTATGGGCACCCTTGTATGTATCCTCATAGTCCTCATCATCATCATCATCATCATCATCAACTTCTTCAATCTTGGCCATTGCTCTAGACTTCAAGGCAAGGTTGGGAGACTTTCCAAGTCCTCTAGAGCGAGCAAGAGCATCATCCGCACTTTTGTGAGATAAGGATATAGCAATGAACTCACTAAGCACTCCAATGGAGTTAAGGGAGTTGTAGTCGGATCTTGTTCGAATGCTAGTGGAGAGGTTCTTCTCAAATGGAGTTATGGCCTTGACAAACTTCCTCTTGATCCATTCATCCGAGATTTCTTCTTTCCCAAAATCTCTTAGTTGATTGCCAAGAGTGACAACTCTTCTATATAGCTCCTCGGGACTCTCGTCTTCAAGCATGACGAAGTTCTCGGACTTGTCGAGAGCAACATCATATTTTGATGATTGAATGCTAGCATTTCCTTGGAACAAGGAGTCAAGTTTATCCCATGCTTCCTTGGCGGTCTTCAAGCCGCGAATGTGCTCAAGGTGTTCTCTTGGGAGAGCCTTTTGAATAGTCACAATAGCGGTCTTGTTGAGTTGGAATTCCACGTCTTCTCTTGGGGTCAAGTTGTTTGGATCATGAGGGTGGAATCCATGAACAACGCTTCTCCATAAAGCGGTGCAACAACCTGAAATATGAGACTCCATATCGAACTTCCATGATGAGAATTCGTTAGTGTTAAGCATGGGAGGATTTCCAACATTAACCATGTGTGGTATTGTAGCAATAGGGTGGATAGAATCATAATTGGGAGGTGGTGGAACTTTAGAGTTAGACCCCGAACCGTTAGCCGATTGAGACTTGGAGCCCTCGGAGTTCCCACTACTCTTAGCCTTTTTATCGGCTTTTGCTTTGGCTTTCGCCTTAGCTAAAACGATGTTAGCTTCCATTTCATCAATGTCCGGAATGGATTCTTCATCCGAGCTAACATCGTTGGTAGTGAGAGGTGCTTCCTCGGACTCCTTGGTTCTCCCCATCAATACCTCCATCATTTTCTTGATGCTAGAAACCTCCGTACTGACAGTAGAGCTAACCTTAGACATTTCGGCTTGGAGGATTCCAACCGAGTCTTGTAGGTTAGATATACTGTCGGACATCTTGGAGATTTCCGCACTAGAACTACCGGGGGTATTTTCATCGACCATTGTACTCTTAGGCGGTTAAGCCCTTAGTAAGAGCCGAGGCTCTGATACCAATTGAAAGTGCACTATGGTCAACTAGAGGGGGGGGTGAATAGGTTGACTACCAATTTTTCTTTTCTTTTCCTTTTAAGGGGCTTAGTAAGATAAGATACGATTCTCTAGATGTGCAACTAAGTGAACAACCTATGTGAAGAGAGTAGTATGCGCAACGGAAGTAAAGCGTAAGGTAGTAAAGCAAACAACAAGTGTAAACAAGGAGACAAGGATATGTTTCACCGTAGTTCCTTCTCAAAGAGAAGTACGTCTACGTTGGAGAGGTGGGGAGCCACCTAGGCGCTCCTCAATAGCACGGTTGTGCACACCTTGTTCTCCTTGAGCTTCTCCGGTGAGGGAGATGCTCGTTTCCACTATGAGGTCGACTTGAAGGCGTTGACCAAACCTTTACAAGGGCTTGAGGTCACTCCACAAGGATGGAGGCTCTCAAGCAATCCGTAGCTTCTTGCAACAAGGTGAAAACTACAAGCACGAGATCTACTAAGGTTTCTAGGCCTCAAGTAGGATTCTAGATCTACTAGGTTGTGGTGGATGGATTTGAAATTCCTTTGGTGGAAGTGTGGATCTAGGTCTCCTCTAGCTCTCCACCAAGTTTGGGAGTGATTGGGTGGACGGAGAGAGAGATCTAAGAGGTTGAAGCTTTCATTAATGGCTAGGAGAGAGAGTGAAAAAAGCTTAGCATTTATGAGGTAGGTGAAGGGGTATTTATACTCTTGGCCACGAAGTAGCCGTTTGCAGTCCAGTGCACCGGAGGCTCCGGTGGTTTCACCGGAGGCTCCGGTGGGTCTTCTTTGCACTGCGCAGTTGCGCAGTGCCTTATCCTTTTTGCGCTGCAGAGGAGGCCGGAGGCTCCGGTGGACCGAGCGGAGGTTCCGCCCACCGGACCCGCACCGGAGGCTCCGGTGGAACCTCCGCCACTTTCCAACAGAAGGGGTGCCGAGCGGAGCTAGCACCGGACCCTTCACCGGAGGCCATTTGCCCTAGCGCCAGGGGGCCACCGGATGTCCACCGGAGGCTCCGGTGGAACCTCCGCCACTTTCCAACAGAAGGGTGTTTGGGCGGAGGGACCACCGGATGCACACCGGATCCTTTTTGCACACAGGCTGAGTGGCAGCAGCGGGCTGAGCCTCCGGTGGATTCACCGGAGCCTCCGGTGGATTTACCGGAGCCTCCGGTGGATTCACCGGAGCTTCCGCCCCTGCATATTTTGGCTTCCTGGGATCCTTTCTCTTAGCACTTTTCGAATATATTAAGCATTAGCCCCATAGATATAGTGAACCTAATAACCTGGGCATTTTCATCATTTGAACAAACATTAGATCCAACAATTATGTTGTCATATAATTACCAAAACGGACGATGATCTTTCATCGTGGCCGCGGGAAGAGGCGATGCCAGCGTCCCTGGAGGTCACTCGTTGGGGCTAGAGCCACTAGCTGGGCTTCCGAGACCACGCTCATCTTCGGAGTTGACATCTTCTACTTCATCGTCAGTATCACCACGAGTCCACGGCTCATGAGAAGTAGTAGCATCATCAAGAAGATCTGGATCCACCCACGTGCTGCCTTGCTTTGACTTCCACTCCTTGGAGGTGGTTATCCTATCCTCAGAACCAGGGCGAACAGGCACCCCAAGATGGGCAAACCAGTCACGTGTAAGCTGACGCTCCTTCTTGCTACGCACATGAGCAAGATAGGCCTTGTTCTCCATATCAATCTGACGATAGAACACCTTCTTAAGAGTCGAGGACATCCACTTGCGAAAGTTATTCTTCTGAGCTCTACCCTCCTGTAACATCCACCTTTTTGTAATAAAAAGTTTGTGTGTTTGTGGTTGTGATCATGTCATGTCATGCATGCATTTTTGAACCCCTCTTTGTTTTTAAAACAAGTGCATCAAAATTTAATAATGGAATGTATTAAAATCACTTAAAGTGCCAATTTAATTTGATGGTTTAAAATGGTGCAATTTTTGCCAACCAAAAATATGTTGAGGTTATATATGTGTTAAGGAACCTAAAAATATTTTTTGTCAATTTTTACCTTTTACAGAAAAGGCCCTCAAATCTGTTTTAAGTTGCTGTTTTAAAAGGAGAAAGGACCTTTTCGCAGTTTCTGTTTTCCCGGGGGGTTTCAGAAATGTCTTCTTGTCTTCTTCCTTGAGCTAGTAGACGAGCAAGCCGAGCACGTCGCCGCGGTTGCCACCTCATGCTGCTTCCCGTGCGGATAGGGGTCGAGGGAGACGTTGAAAGTATGGGCAACTAGAGGGGGGTGAATAGGTGCTACGACCAATTTTAATTTTTCTTAAAGTTTAGGCTTGACTCGAAGGTAAATTCTCTAGATAGTGCAACAAAAGTGAATTTACCTATATGGCAAGGCTAGCAATAAATGCAACTAGGACAACACTTAACACAACAAGTACTACAATAAATGCTACAAGTACTAGTAAGTAGAGAGTAATGGAACGAGGTAACCGATTGAAGCACGCGGAGACACGATGTATTTCCGAGTTCCTCCTTGTTAAGGGAGTACGTCTCGTTGGAGGGGTGTGAGCTCGCTACGAAGGCCTACTCAACGCCACAAAGGCATCACCCTATTCTCCGATGAACTCCGCCACAAAGACCTAGTTCACCTTCCACTATTTAACCCCTTTGAGGCGGGGATTGAGTCCTTTACAAACAAGCTTAGGGCACACACCCACAACTAAATTGGGGGCTTCCAACACTCACAAATCACCAAGAGTAGCAAGAAGCCTAGGTTCTCCACAAGAGGAAACCCTAGGCAAAGATCCCTCAAGCTAATGAGGGGGAAATGGAAAACCGGTTGGTGAAGATGTAGATCCGGGGCTTCTCCTTCACTCCTCAAAGTTTCAACAAGTTTGGGTGGAGGAGGTGGGAGATCTAGCTTGGTGGGTGAGATCAATCAATGGAGTCTTCAATGCTGGAGGAGCTAACCCTTGGGGAAGAAAGAGGACCCCTTTTTATAGTCCCCACTCCAACTAGCCATTTTTCTGCTCATTTTGCGACCAATCCGGAATCACCCGGAATAATTCCGGCCTCCCGGAATAATTCCGAAGCAATCCGGATGGCAACAGAGAAAATCGCGGTCATGTCGGAATCCATCCGGATTGGTCCGGATTGCTCCGAAATAATTCCGAATGGCAACAGAGGATTTCGCGGCCAACTCGGAATTTTCCCGGAATAATTCCGAGCCCCGGAATCACCCGGAATAATTCCGAATTGCAACAGAGCATTTCGCGGCCAACTCGGAATCACCCGGAATGGTCCGGAATAATTCCGGGCTGGTCCGGAATAATTCCGGGCTGCACATTATAGCTCCTTTTTAGGCCAGAAAAAACACCCATTGGTCTTTAACTTCTTCACCATTTCTTCGACACCATATATGTGCTGATTTAAGAACATATCCTCTGACAAAATAGCACACATGGTTAAACACTTCTTTATGTTGTTAACAAACACACAAAACACAGAGATATCGAAAATGCACTTTCAATCTCCCCCTTTTTGGTGTTTGATGACAACAAAAAGATTTGCGGGGATAAGCAAGATGAACAACAAGAAATGTTGTCCAAAAAATAGACGGAGCTCTTCCTCGATGTGTGTCGTGAGGCACGCACTTAATAGGCTTTGCTCCCCCTATGTTTTAGACACCAAGTCGTCTAAACAAGTTCACAAAACATGCATAAAGATAATAATAGAGATAATGGCAAGCATGATAGTAGCATAACCACGGGTAGGGTGACACAACCAAGTCACAAGGTTCCACACGAAATAATAAAAGTTTGCAACTGATGAAAACGAAACTAAAGAAATCGGAGCACAAGCATATAAGATCGAAATCGAAAGGCAAAAGACTCGTGCTCCCACCCTTGCAAAGCCCGTGAAATCCTAGATAGGGACTCCTTCTCCCCCTTTGGCATCAAGACGCCAAAAGGGAAAACGAGTCCAACTAACGTCCCAAGGGATCACTCGAAGTCGTCTTCTCCGCGGTGCTCCTATTCCTCTTCCTCCTCTTCATGCTCACGACCTCCAATGTTGCCAGCATCATCAAAGTCATCTTCAGCAGATTCTCCCTCGTCATCACCATCAACAGGAGGCACCCCAAAGTAGAAATCATCATCATTGATCTCGGGCATAGCAATGGGAACAAGATTAGCAGCAGCAAGAGATGCAGGATCCTCAGGCACAGCAATCCCAGCAGCTCTGCGGTCAGCGTTCTGAAGGCGGCGAGTCTCCTTGGCCAGCTCCCTTGCCTCATGGGAAATCGCCCTAGTGTCACTGCACATACTGAACATGGCCTTGAAGAACTTGGCAATGCCACTAGATGGACGCTGAGAAGCACCACTCGTGGAAGTAGAAGGAGTGGCCATAGGTGACTTGGACTTGGCCCTGGTGTACTCAGGAATCTCCACACCACGAATGAGAGAAGGTACCATCTTCTTGCCCTTGACAATAGGATAGTCATCCATGATATCAACACCCAGCTTGGCATTAATGAACCTCTGAATCAAAGGGCCATAAGCAGGCTTCCTCTTCTCCATGACCCCAATGCAAATCTCACGGTACAGAAAGTCCATCACATCAATCTTCCTCTGATTTTGAGGCCTGGTGAGGAACATGAGGGTCACCATGAAGGCCCTAATAGCAGAGTAGTCACCAGCCTTGATCACAATGGTAGCACGGAAGATCTTGGACAACAGGTTGTAGTAGGGGTACATGTTGGAGTTGAAAGGCCTAGTCTTGCCCTGAGCATCAGGAGGATAGCAGAACTCCAGGATGGAGTTATCATACTCTGGGTTGTCATGGACCTTGAAACCATGATGACCATAGGTGGCAGTCCATCTGTAACCCAGCGCCTCAGCAAACTCAACCAAGTTGCTCGTGACCTTCTGATCCCCAGACATCCAAGTCATAGTGTGCACGACATCACCCGTGCAGTGGACAGTGCAGTAGAACTGAGCAATAAGGTCTGGACAATACTCACACTTAAAGTCCAGAAGTGGTGCCACACCCAGCTTTACCAAGCACGCATGAACATGACGAAGATCACCATTCTTGTGCGTATGATAGAAGTCCATGTCAATCTGTGTCTGCTCACATACAAGAGGGTTCTGAGTGGAATAGGAATCATCCCAACACTTTTGCTGAAGGTTTGTCCATAAGCGAGGGTCCTCACAAGTGGACTCAACAAAACGGTAAGGGTTCTTCCTCTTGATGTTCTTCCACTGAAGGATGGAGTAGGACTTCAGATCTCCTTCGGGCAGCTTCTCAATCTCACGGTCATCACGATTCCCACTGTGGTGCCCGGAAGTGCGACCCCTGGTGGGACGAGAACCTCTTCCTGCTAATGACTTTCTCTTGACACCCGGACGAGAGCCAGAACCTGTGAATAGAGGACATAGGAATAGCAAAAGATGAGTGCATATGCCAAAAGGAACAAAGGAACTCCAAAAGGTTTGATGTAGTGCAAGTTTTTCGAATTTCTGGCAGAATCCGCAAATATTCCGGAGGTCCGGAATTATTCCGACTGGGTCGGAATCGTCCGGAAAAATTCCGGACTCCTCGATCTGACTCGAGAAAGTCCCAAAAATCCGAAAACTTGACTCTCTTACTACACCAAACATTGAGGAAAACAAAGGGGATGATCCTAGAGGTGAACTACGTACTGGAAATCGTGGAAGTGACAACATATGTGATAGATCTAAGTCTAGATTGGTAAGTGGTTAGACTAGATCTAAGATGTCATGGAAACTAGGTATAGGGATTAGCAAGATGAACTAGTTGATATGAACTCGGATCTAGATCAAACCCTAGGTGAGATTTCATCTAGAACCAAAATCAACCAAAGAAAAACGAGAAACAAGAGATGCCAATCACACTACCTTCCATGGGGGATGTCCTTGTCCAAGGAGGGATAAAAAAATCCTTCCTAGGGGCAACGGGGACGGACGCTGCGAACTATGGTGGCTAGGGCACGGGAGAGAGGGGAAAAAGTGGAGAAAGAACTGTCTCCCGTGCGTGCGGGCCTATTTATAGCGAAAACTGGCAGATCCGGAATGGCCCGGAATTTTTCCGGATGGGTCGGAATTATTCCGGATGAACCCGGAATTTTCCGGCTGGATCGGATTCATCCGAAATAATTCCGGTCAGACCAGAATTTGCTCCGAACAATTCCCGAAATGTCAGTTTGGAAAGGCTAGGAAAGATGTGACTTTGTGTGGAGTAAGGCATATGCATAGATGAATATGGGGAGAGGACAAATGGGCAAAAAAACACAAAGGGGTTAGAGTTCCTAGTCTTACTTCTCGGGGAAGATGCAAATAAGATTCAAGATAGCAACGAGAAGTAATATTTGGAACAACAACTTAATGAACCAAAAGCAACCAACTAAGAACCAACTCTTCAAGGGAGAAGAGGTTGGTGGCCTAGGCCACCATGTAAGAGTTCATGGTATGCAACCGCGAAGATATATCTTGGGGGCATTGCCATTACTCAACATTGAAGCTCACAATTCAACATTAGAAAAAGAGAGATAACAATGAATATTTGCTTTGGGCATAATGGGGGGAGGGAGAACCCAATGTGTTAGGATAACACTCCCCCTATGTCCATGCCTACACCTAAGCTCGAACACGTTTCATCTATAGGGGTGTGTGCAAGATCTTCAAGTCAAACTCCTAGAATCAATGACATTTAGTTCATTCCTCAAGAACAAGAATCTTGAATCATCAAGTGGCTTTGTGAAAATATCCACAAGATTGTCCTTGGTGGGCACATAAGATAGTGCAATATCCCCTCTTGACACATGATCTCGGATGAAATGATGGCGAATATCAATGTGCTTCGTTCTTGTATGTTGCACGGGATTGTAGGCGATCTTCATGGCACTTCAATTATCACACAAAAGAGGCACCTTATCAAAATGAACGTCATATTCCTTGAGAGTTTGCCTCATCCATAGCAATTGAGTGCAAGCACTTGCGGCGGCTACATACTCGGCTTCGGCGGTGGAGAGAGATATACAATTTTGCTTCTTGGAAGACCAACTCACCAAAGACCTACCAAGAAATTGGCAAGCCCCAGAAGTAGACTTCCTATCATCTTGATCACCCGCCCAATCGGAATCCGTGTAGACCTTGAAAGAAAAATGTGCCCCCTTTGGGTACCACAAACCAAATCTTGGGGTATGAACCAAATAATGAAAGATCCTATGGACCGCCATCAAATGGCTTTCCTTAGGAGCCGCTTGATACCTTGCACACACACCTACACTCAAAATGATATCGGGCCTAGATGCACAAAGATAGAGCAAAGAACCAATCATAGAACGATACAACTTTTGGTCCACATATTTACCCTTCGGGTTACGTGATAGGTGACACTTGACTTGCATGGGAGAAGACTTGATGTTTGCATTTTGGAAGTTAAACCTCTTGATCATGAAATGAAAGTTCCACGAGCCAATTGCTTGATCTCAAAGCCAAGAAAGAATTTAAGCTCTCCCACCATAGACATCTCGAACCTGTCAGTCATAAGCTTAGAGAACTCATTATTGAAAGCTTGGTTAGTTGAGCCAAAGATGATATCGTCCACATATAGTTGGCATATGAAAAGCTCTCTCTTTACTCTCTTGGTGAAGAGCGTGGAGTCAATCTTCCCAACTTCGAAACCACGGTCATCTAACAACTCCCTAAGGTGCTCATACGAAGCACGCGGTGCTTGTTTGAGACCATATAGAGCCTTGTCAAGTTTGTAAACGTGGTTAGGAAAGTTGAGATTCTCGAACCCCGGAGGTTGCTTAACATATACCTCCTCTTTTAGTGGATCATTCAAGAAAGCACTTTTAACATCCATTTGTTGCAATTTGAAATTATGCGAAGATGCATAAGCAAGGAGGATACGGATGGACTCAAGGCGAGCCACGAGTGCATAGGTTTCATAAAAGTCAATGCCTTGAACTTGAGTGTAACCTTGAGAAACCAATCTTGCCTTGTTCCTTATGACAATTCCATGCTCATCTTGCTTGTTCTTGAATATCCACTTAGTGCCAATAACATTGTGGCGATCTTTGGGCTTCTCAACCAATCTCCAAACTTTGTTGCGCTCAAAATTATTGAGCTAATCATGCATTTCTTCAATCGAATCGGAGTCCTCAAGAGCTTCAAACACTTTCTTAGGTTCCACCATAGAGATATGAGCTTGATGCTCACTAAAATGTGCCAATTGCCTTCTTGTGTATCTTATAGCTTGAATATCTTCCAAGACCTTGTTGTCTTGGGCATCAATATGCTTCAAAGCTCTTCTTATCCTTTTAGCACGACGGGCTTAGATCTCCGCATTGTTGCGCGGAGGGATCACTTGATCATCTTGATCATTTGGGTCCCCATCTTGACCAACTTGGCCTTGATCATCATCATCATCATCATCAACAACAATATCTTCAACACTTGCTTCAACTTGAGGAGAGGATGAAGAGGATGGTTGATCTTGGCCTTGACCTTGACTCGCATTAGTGATAGGAGTGGGCACGACTTGCGTAGTGTCTTGGTCAATGAGAGGAGGGTCTTCATCATGTTCTTGGTTAGGTGTAATACTTGGCTCCTTTGCTTGTTCTTCTATTGTAGAGGAGGGCTCCACTTGAGTAGAGCATGGTACTTCTCGAGTCGCCATAAGGTGTCCCTCAATGGGGCGGTAAAATCCCACACCCATCCTTCCTATCGATTCTTGAGGTATTTCAACATCTACATTAGAAACATGAAATTGCGCCACTTGGGAGCCATCATTTTCCTCGAAAACCACACTACAAGATTCTATGACAATCTGTGAGGCTTTGTCAAAGACTCTATACGTGTGGGATTCGGCACCGTAACCAACAAATATACCCTCAATAGTTTTGGATTGAAATTTAGACAACCTAACACCCTTGATCAAATAAAAGCACTTACAACCGAATACACGGAAGTAGGAGACATTGGGATTGTTGCCGGTGAGGATCTCATATGGAATCTTGTCCAAGCCTTTGCGGATGTAGAGGCGGTTGGAGGAGTGGCATGTGGTGGATATGGCCTCGGCCCATAAATATTGGGGAGAAGTGTACTCCGCCAACATGGTCCTTGCCATATCCAAGAGAGTGCGATTCTTTCTTTCGGTAACACCATTTCGTTGAGGAGTGTAAGTGGCGGAGTATTGATGACAAATGCCTTCTTCACTAAGGAATTCATTCAAAGTGTAGTTCTTGAACTCCAAACCATTATCACTCCTAATAGCCATGATTTGCACATTGTGTTGACGTTGCACTTCGTTGGAGAAGTCGGTGATGGTTTGTTGAGTTTCACTCTTGCACTTGAAGAAATAAACCCAAGTGTATCTTGAATAATCATCGACAATCACCAAGCAATACTTCTTGCCACCAAGACTTGCCTCGGGCACGGCACCAAAGAGATCAACATGGAGAAGCTCCAAGATGCTCTTTGATGAAATAATAGTCTTGGCCTTGTGTGCCTTATCATGCATCTTTCCTTCAACACACGACCTACAAACGCGATCCTTTGAAAAGGAAACATTTTCTTTTAGTCCGACAATAAGGCCATCTTTGTGAAGACTTTGCAAAGTTCTCATGTTGACATGGGATAAGAAGCGATGCCACAACCATCCCAAGTCCGCCTTTCCGAAAAGACACATTGTTTGAGAGTTGGTAGACTTCGAAAAGTCCACCATGAACAACTCATTTTCAACATGTCCCACGTAAGCGACGTCAAGAGTCTTGCTCCTCAAAAGGACCACAATATCAACATCAAAAAAGACGGAGAAACCCATCTTTCCAAGAGAACGGACGGAAAGTAAATTGTAACCAAGGGATTCGACAAGCATGACGTTCACGATAGTGATATCGGGAGCGACCACAACCTTGCCAAACCCAGATACCTTAGACGAGGACGAGTCTCCATAGGTGACAGTTGCTTGTATGTCATTTGGGCGCAACTCCGTCACAAGTTCTTTGCTTCCGGTCATATGGCTAGTGCATCCACTATCAATTATCAATTTAGTCCCACCGGAAGCATAGTCCTGCAAGAGATCATTGGCTAGAGTTAGGACCCGAGGAGGGTCCCTTCATGTTAGTAACAAGGGTCTTTGGAACCCAAATGGCATAGTCAATGAAACCCTCAATAGGATCAACATATTTAGCTTGCACAACACCATAATAATCAACATATAAGAAATGGTGTGGATTATTAGTTCCCGCAGAGGTGCTACGAGTAGTGTTGTCCCTCATGACACTACTACTCGAGGCAACATTGCTAGCTTGTGCGGGTGTGTTACGAGTAGTGTTGTCCTTAATGACAATTCCACTCGAGGCACCATTGTTGGTCTTCTTCTTGTTCTTCTTCTTGGCAACATAGACTAGACCTTGCTTGCCCACTTGTGGCCTTGGAGCACTCAATTGTGGTCTAGCAATGACCACATTTGAGCTAGGGGCCACCACTTGTGGGGTAGAGGCAACAACCTTCTCAACTTGAGGGCCTTTGCCCTTGAGCCTAGCAAGCTCAACCTTCAACCTAGCATTTTCCTCAATAATATTTGCATGATCACAAGAAGAAGTAGAGGTGCTAGGGTTGTTAAGTTGATTAAGTTGAGTTTGGAGTTGTTCATGCAACTCTTTGAGGGAAGAATGTTGACTCTCCAAGGCTTTGTGAGCCTTGGTTAGTTGTTCAAACTCCTCGGTTAGTTTACCATGACCATCCCCAAACTCGACCTTGTCCTTTTTAGCCTTTTTATATTTGGCAATAGTAAGATCACGTTCCTTAGTGATTTTAGACACAAGTTCATTATGAGTTTCTTCAATAGATTCAAGTTCCTCCTCGAGAGAAACTCTACCATCATGCTCTTCCTCAAGAGTCATAGAGAGGGATGCAATTTCATCCGCATCCCTTCTTTCAACCTCACCTTTCTTCTCAAGAGCTTCTTGGGCCTCTCCCAATTGGCTCATGAGATGCTCAAAATACTTCTTGGTCTCCCCTTGCATGTTAGACATAAAATTCTCTAAGGAGAGCCTTTCATATTCTACTCTAAGACTAGAAATATGTTCTAGTTCACTAGGAGTCTTGGAGTTGTAGGTAGGTGATACCTCCGTGGCATTAGCCATGAAGAACTTGGCATTTCGTTGAGGATGATTGTCATTGGGGGATTCAAAGAGAGATGAAGATGATGGAGTAGAGGCAATAGCAAGAGCGTCCACTTCATTTGGGGTTTTCTTCTTCTTCATCACTCCCGGAATCATACTCCTCTGGAGTCAAAAGCACAAACTTGGTGGGAGACTTCTTGTTGGATGGTTTCTTCTTGAAATGAGGTTTCTTGTACTCAACCTTGGACTTGTTTTTGTGAATTAGCTTGCCACTATGGAGTTCTCTATTTTCATAGGGACACTCCGCAATGAAGTGGTGCTTGTCTTGGCAATTGAAGCAAGACCTCACTTTTTGAGCCCCATCATTGCCATAGAGAGACTTGGTCTTCTCCTCAACAAACTTCTTGCCCTTGGGAGGATTCCTCCAAAACTTTTGCACGGTGAGAGCAATGAGATCCTTTAACATGGGATCATAGTCTTGTTCCTTCAAGGGAGGCAATGCCTCTTCTCCTTCTTCTTCAAACTCAACCTCTCTTGACACAACCATGGCCTTCAAAGCAACCGATGCCCCTTTATCCATTCCAATGGCCCTAACACGGTTGTCAAGAGCATTCTTGGTTTGCACTTGATAGGAGCACATTTCTTGCATCACTTGAGTTGAGGTCATGGAGGAGAAATCATGTCTTCCTTGAATGCTCTTCAAGTCCGCGCCCTCAAATGGCATTAGGGCAATCATGTACTTCCTCTTGATCCAAGCACCATCAATGTACTTGGCACCAACATTGGAGAAGGCGGTGGCAAGGGTCTTGAGTCTACGGTACATGCCTACATGATCCTCTCCATCATGCATAGAGAACCATTCGGCCTCATTTGTCAAGGCATCATATCTAGTCCTTTGCATACTCTCATTGCCCACAAACATGATGACAAGAGCGTCCCATGTTTCCTTGGTGGTGGAATATTGTTGAAGATGCGGCATGTGGTTAGGACTCACGGCTTGTTGAAGAATTGACAAGGCGGTGTAGTTGAGTTGACAATCTACGGCTTCCCTTCTTGTGAGGTTCTTGGGGTCATGAGGTTTGTATCCATCACGAGTGACCCTCCAAATCTCTATACAATAAGAGTTCAAGTGAGTCTCCATGTAATATTGCCATTCACGAAAAGAAAAGGCATCAATTTTAGGTGGATCTACTCTAGGGATTATATGAGGATGTGGGACGTGAGGATCGGGAGAATAACTTCCGGGAACGGCGTAAAATTCTCCATCACCTTCTGTACCCTTCTTAGTGAAGTTTTCGGCGGAAGCATGTTTATGTGGTTCACCATCAACCCCTTTCTTAGCGCCCTCCGGAATTGTTTCCGGAGGAGAAGTCTCGGATACCTCCGGTCCTTTGGCTTTGAGGAGTTGCGACAAGACTTGACGCAAGTCATCAAATTTAGCATCTATGGATGAGGTTAATGAATTTCTCAAGTCATTGAGATCATCCATGGACACCCTAGCCTTGGACGATTCGGTATCCGATTCTTCCGCCATACTTAAACTCTTAGACGGTTAAGCCCAATATAAGAGCCGAGGCTCTAATACTAATTGAAAGTAAAGTATGGGCACCTAGAGGGGGGTGAATAGGTGCTACGACCAATTTTAATTTTTCTTAAATTTTAGGCTTGACTCGAAGGTAAATTCTCTAGATAGTGCAACTAAAGTGAATTTACCTATATGGCAAGGCTAGCAATAAATGCAACTAGGACAACACTTAACACAACAAGTACTACAATAAATGCTACAAGTACTAGTAAGTAGAGAGTAATGGAACAAGGTAACCGATGGAAGCACGCGGAGACACGATGTATTCCCGAGTTCCTCCTTGTTAAGGGAGTACGTCTCGTTGGAGGGGTGTGATCTCGCCACGAAGGCCTACTCAATGCCACAAAGGCCTCACCCTATTCTCCGATGAACTTCGCCACAAAGGCCTAGTTCACCTTCCACTATTGAACCCCTTTGAGGCGGCGATCGAGTCCTTTACAAACAAGCTTGGGGAACACACCCACAACCAAATTGGGGGCTCCCAACACTCACAAATCACCAAGAGTAGCAAGAAGCCTAGGTTCTCCACAAGAGGAAACCCTAGGTAAAGATCCCTCAAGCTAATGAGGGGGAAATGGAAAACCGATTGGTGAAGATGTAGATCTGGGGCTTCTCCTTCACTCCTCAAAGTTTCAACAAGTTTGGGTGGAGGAGGTGGGAGATCTAGCTTGGTGGGTGAGCTCAATAAATGGAGTCTTCAATGCTGGAGGAGCTAACCCTTGGGGAAGAAAAAGGACCCCTTTTTATAGTCCCCATTCCAACTAGCCGTTTTTCTACTCAGTTTGGGACCAATCCGGAATCACCCGGAATAATTCCGGCCTCCCGGAATAATTCTGGAGAAATCCGGATGGCAACAGAGAAAATCGCGGTCATGTTGGAATCCATCCGGATTGGTCCGGAATAATTCCGAATGGCAACAGAGGATTTCGCGGCCAACTCGGAATTTGCCCGGAATAATTCCGGGCCCCGGAATCACCCGGAATAATTCCGAATTGCAACAGAGGATTTTGCGGCCAACTCGGAATCACCCGGAATGGTCCGGAATAATTCCGGGCTACACATTTGAGCTCCTTTTTAGGCCAGAAAACACCCATTGATCTTTAACTTCTTCACCATTTCTTCGACACCATATATGTGCTGATTAAAGAACATATACTTTGACAAAATAGCACACATGGTTAAACACTTCTTTATGTTGTTAACAAACACACAAAACACAGAGATATCGAAAATGCACTTTCAGACGTCCCCATCTCGCCTCCCTCCTCACAATCCCTCCCCCTCCTCTTCTCTATACCGGAACAAGCAGAAACCGCAACCAAACCCTAACCTACCGTCGGCCTCCGCCGCTCCCCGCCGGCGACACGGCCGTCCCCGCGCCCCTCCGAGCTCCCCGTTCGCTCCGCCACATCCGCCTCCCCTGCCTCGAGCTCGTGTGGCCCCGAGGAGCCCCGGTAGCGCTCCAATTTCGTGCCGGAATCCGCCACGGCCGCCGCCGGATTACGCTCGCCGCCGACGATTGCCGGCCTTCCTCGCCGCCCCGACCCCGGCATCACGTTCCGGGTGAGCTCCCGCACCCCCTGGTGCTTCTCCCTTCTTCCCTCCCCCTATGCATCACTCCCTCGCCGCTAACCTCCGTCTGCCGCCGCCGGAGCTCGCCGGCGAGCTTTCCGGCGATCTCCCGGCCAGCCGCGGCCACCCCTAGGCTCCCCACGTCCTCCTCTATCGCGTGGTGTTAGTCGATTTCTAAATGGCGCGCTGAATCGATGAATTGCTCCATGGCTGTGCGAATTTGGCCATGGGTGATGTCATCACGACATCATGCCCACGTCACCAGGCAGTTTTTCTGGTTATTTCCTTTTAAACGAAAATGGTACTAACTCGTGGCCGCACCTCAATTTAAATTACAGAAAAATGATGAATTTTGTAAATCCAATATCTTTTGTTTCATAAGTCAGAAAAATGTGTTCAATATACCGTTTTGTTCAGAAAAATATAATATACATGTTTATCTCATTTGCACACATTTTTGACAAAGTTGATTTTTTACCATTATTTAAATCATTTAAAATAAAGAAAATAAGTTTTTATTCAAGAAAATTAGAAAATTACAAGTTATATGTCAAAATTCTAAGAAAGACAAATGCCACCTATTTATGGTGTTTTCAACCCCCTTTGAGAAATTAAAATTAGTCTCACTTTCAGAATTGCCCGAATCGGTCTCCGAGGTCCACTTCAGGACTAAATTCACTAAAATTGTTTACTTAACATATGAAACCTAGCAACCCATAAAACATGTTTAGGGCTTCTCTTTAATGCATTCAAATGTTCATGCATACATACTGAGCATTGCATCGATGCCTGTGTTGAGTGTTTTTCTCTTTCTTTCCGGTGTTTGCTCTTATCGTCAGACCTCGAATCCGGAGAGAAGTTCGACACCCTGTTGACGAATACTTGGTCTAAACAACCAAGTCAAGCACTTATTCCTAAATATTTTGTCTGGTTTTCTTGAAGCAAGGCAAGCATAACTTCTTATCTACCCATATATGTTTTCGAAGTGTTTTCCTTCTCGTACGATGCATGCTTTTACAAAGTATCTTGAGTCAGTAGATAGAGTTGTCCTATTTATTTGCATAACCCAGATATCATGATTCAATGCTCCTAGCAGACATAGGATTTGTTTGTGTGTATCTCCAGAGTCTCAAATATGCCATGCTTAGTCATAAATGTTTGTTGATCTCTGCTCCATCCGGTTGATGAATCAGAGTTACTAAATGAATCTAATATGACATGATGACGTGGTAAGGTTCGAGATGTGTGTTTAATATGATTAAAGGCTTGGATGAGTTGCCACATGGGATGTGGTGATTTGCCTCGTTCATGCCCCTAGGAGCGAGTTCTCTCCTTTGAAGCCAAGACTGATCGTGCAACCACACGGGGATTGGATTCCCCTCGGTTTCAACTTGTCTAGCTTGTTCCATGAGTTGCCTAGTTCGGGTGTTCCATTTGGATTTGCTGGGGATATTAAAACATTTTCAAAACTAGGACGTGGTGGTGTATCGGCGCTCTGCGGGTAGGTAACCGTCGAGCATTTCGCACAACGATAGAGACACGGCAGGAGATGGCCACTCCCTGTTGGCGGTCCATCTCTACTCGGAGCGACTCATGGAATAGGCGAAGCAAGGGAAAGATCGTGGTCAGCCACCCTCTGTCGGCACATCGTCGGAATTGTGCCAATAGCTTGGCATTAAGAGTCGGTTGATACGTGTGGCTAAAGTTGTACAGCCCTGCAGGGTTTAATCTTTTCGAAAAGCCATGTCCGCGGTGAGGGACGACTTGGTGACGGATCCTGAGATCATAGATAACCTGAACCTGACGTAAAATATGTTGCCAATAAATGTTTAGTTCCATAAGGTGGTTCCGGTTATCGGGTGCTTAAGATGATGCTTCGAAGGTCTTGAAGACAATACCCGAGGAAAGGGTATTCTTTTAAAAGATTTGTGAAAACCTTCTCAGTCTCCCTCTATTCGAAAGAAAGTTGGCTTTATGCAAAACAACCTTCATAAACCCTTTTTGAACAAGCAGATATATAATAGGTCAGTTAAGTCTTGTTGAGTACCTCCAGTACTCATGTTTGCTTCAATTTGGTTCAGGTGGAGTTCCATATATTTGGTGGTGTTTCAACGTGGACATCGACGGATAGTTTGGGGTTTCCCAGGTAGCAGCCTGGAATCTATGGGTTGGGACGTCGCCTTATGTTGCAGCCTCTTAGGCCTTTTTGGTTCTTGTTGGTTAGCAACATAATTTGCCTTTCGTTGTATGGTGTAATGTTGGGTCTTGTGACCTCTATTTGTAAGCTTTACTCTTTATTACTTGCTTAATAAAGCTTCATGTCTAGAGTGCTACTTTGATCGGTTGTTGATTTCGAGATCATCATTATACAGTTTTGGATATGCCTGCATAGTTGTCGCAATAGAGGGGTTGTGGAGCCGATGATCCATGTCCGAGCCCGCCTGCCGATGTGATTCGGCCAGGGGCTAGGTAACCCCGGTAACCCTCGATTGTTGTTGCACTTTCTGGATGTTGGCACGCGTAGAGATAAACGAAAACTTTTTCCTACGCGATACTACCAAGATCTAGCCGAGGTAGAAGGCCACGAGTATTACCACTAGACGCGCAGGTGCGGATTATCGATGTAGCGCGTCGGGTCGGGGCAGTGCAGTCCCACGATCCGGTCCGGCCGATCCAATCCCTCGAACGTCGAAGTGCTGAACGTACAGCACCTCTGCCGGTATCCACACGTACGAGGAGGAGCTCCGACGGCGGACTGCTAGGTCCGGTGTGGCGGCGGGACTGAGTGGGGCTAGGGTTCCCAACGCATGGGAGAGTGGACTAACGTGCCCGCTGGGCAACCTGCGCCCCTCTTTATATAGCGTATGGTAATGGGCTTCACAACACTTGTGGCCCATTCCCTCCGTGAGTCCGACTCACTAACTCAGTCCATTTCCGGTTCGGGTCCAACCCAACCAATGCTTGCTCCCGCTCTTAAGTGTGCGACCCTGCAGGCTCATGGCGACATGGACACGATTGGAGTCCTACTCCCAATCGATCAATCGGTAGCGGCTCCTAGCAGAACGTGCCGACTCCCAAGTCCCATTGAGTCATGACGACATACCTTTCAATGCGATATTCATCTTAGTCCCTTTTGCCTCACGATATACCTTGTCGAGCTATAGGCGATTTATCGTCATCCCTTAAATAGCTCAACTCTCTTCCCGATCCGTGATATGTGATTCATCTGACTAACTCTTTAGTCAATAAACACAGTTAACACTTAACTGAGTCGCGCATGGCCATGCTTCCTGAATCATATCACTCGAGAGGGCCCAGAGAATATCTCTCCAATCGGAGGGGCAAAATCCCATCTTGATTATCCACATCACGCAGCTTGCTTCTCATTCGACCCGAACTCTGCCTTTATAGTTGCCTTGTCACAGAACAACGTTTGACAGAACCTAAGTCGGTGATCCACAACTCGGATTGTGCGACAACCTCAGGTCTAAGGATTACATTGATTGAGACATGCAAATGACGACTTGATCGTTGCATCTCAATGTGGGTCAGTCCGACTTGCTAAACTCTTTAGCCAAGTCCGTGAACGTTGGAATGGCATCACCATGCCCATGACAAGTGGAACCGTGTCATCAGCCAACACTCACATTAGTCTAGGATGTGTGTCCAGCACAACCTTAACGACCAAGGACAATTAGTATGAACAACGTGAATATATGGTTCCACAATCGAATCACATATTCAATGACATATATCAGATGTTCAAAACAAGGACAACTTAATAACTTTATGAATACAGTGGGAATTACATCATACATGATTGCCTCTAGGGCATATTCCCAACACTGGACACATAGCAGCTCTGTATAGCTTTGGTCCCGTTTCCTTCAGTTTCGTTCGACTCGTGGACGCTTGGTTATGCATAGTTGGTTCTGACTAGCATGGACACAAGGAGTAGTAGTACCGTGGTGATCCGGCCTGCGTGCCGATGAATCCGGTCTGCCTGCCGTTGTTTGTTGCGGTTGGGGCCGGTAACCCTGAAGCCCTTGTGGGTCTATGTCTAGGAGCACATAACAGTATGTATATCTCTGGGTCCAGGGTCGTGACAAGACATGGTATCAGAGCAGGACTGCCTATAGGAAAACCCTTGCTATTGGTCGATGTTGAGTCTAGAGTTTGTGAAAACTATTTTCAAAATGACAAATGAGTTGTGAAAGATCTAACTCGGAGTCACCTTATCTCATTTGATTTCAAATGTTTTACCTCTCACCTGTTAACTTCAAAGTTAGGAGCAAAATCGTCGGGTGTTTTTCCTAGTACTCCGTGTCAGGTTGCTAATGTTCTTAGAGTTTCCAAGTTACCTCCATCGCTCTAAATCGTTGATTCCTTTTGAGTTCAATTGATCCATATCAAGTCATGAATCTTTCTTTTGCATTCTTTCCCATGGGAGTGTTTCTCATGGTTCCATTTCTTTGTGCTCAGGATGTCTGGGAGTACTCGAGATTCCGTTGAAAGTGGTCATATCGAGGGAGAGTCGTCATCTTCCTTAATGACGCAAGTTCTTCAGGATATCGAGACCAGCCGCCTGAGAAATGAACATCTCCTTGAGCGTGTGGCGCAAAACAATGAACATCGTCATGACGGATGCGTTACCTTTTGGGATTTAGTTCATGCTAAGATTCCATCGTTCAGCAATATCAAGGAACCCATTGATGCTAATGATTGGCTTCGTACTATCGAGCGCAAATTTAACCCTCTTCATGTTCCAGAAAGTGACCGTGTGAACTTCGCCGCCTACCAGCTAGAGGGTGAAGCTGGTTCATGGTGGGAAGGTTTCTTGGCGTTGCAGTCGCGGGGACATAAGGTTACTTGGGAGGAGTTCTGTAAAGAGTTCCATGCTGCGCATGTTCCTGAGGCAGTTATGGACTCCAAAAGAAAAGAGTTCCTGGATCTAACCCAGGGACAGATGGATTTTGAAACTTACGGGCGTGAATTCACCCGTTTAGCTCATTATGCACCCCGAGATGTTGCAGATGATGCGGATAAACAAGAGTTGTTCCGCAAGGGTCTAGATTCCAGAGTTTGCTATGAGCTACTCTCTTTCCAGTTTCCAACCTTCCAGGACCTTTATAATCATGCTCTTACCTTGGAGCGTGGCAAAAAGGAAATGGAAATTTCTTTGAAGCAGATTTCTGGAGAGTCACGTGCGTCTTCTTCCGGTTCCAAGAAGCGTTGTTGAAAGCGCATGGTTCCCCCATATGTGGTTTTGGTAATTAATGACAATCCTTATGGACTAATGTTTGCATTGAGTTATCCTTGTAGATCTTGTCCATAGGAAATAATGGAGTTCATGTGTTGAACTCTATTAGCTTCCTTGATGGCCATTGTTATATGCAAGGATTTATATGAAGAATGGTCATTGTTTGAGTTGAGCTTATTGTTAGTATGTCTTGAATAAAAGGATTAGGTGATCTTTCATTATCGTCTCAAGACATCATCATTTGAAGTGAGAAGCAAAGATACAAGGTTGATCAAGCTAGTGATCAACACTTAAAGCTACAAGTTGTACCAAGTGGGATTGTGTATCTCATGGTATGGTAAGCAATTTTCAATATAGCTTTGTGAACTAACCCATGATATATGTGTGTCGCATCGCTATGTGTGGTTAGGTATCTTTCCATGGGCTTGAACCAAAAGGAAGATTTCATATAGCCCATGGTCTATGTCGTTGTCAAGCGGTGTTCGTCACCTAGCTTGACGTGGAAGCTCAAGTGAAGCATCTAGAAGATATCCTATGCTTGATGCTTGCCACCCTTTTTGGAGATTGTGGCCTTGTGAAGATTTGCCGAGAAGAGTCTCTCCCATAATGGTGTATGGGGAGCTAGTCTCTCCCATAATGGTGTATGGGGGAGCAACTTGCAAGTCTTCATCAAGCGGAGCTTGTGCTAGCAAGCGCAATCAAGAAAGAAGATCCAACTTGAGAGAGTCAAGATCGTCATCATTTAGCTCAAGTGGAATGCTCAAGCCAAAGGTACAATCTTTATAGGGTTTCTATTTTACCGGTCTCGTGTCTTTGGGAGACCGGGTTATAGGATAGATAGTCGTACTATCAAGAGGGGCTCTCAAGTGAGTAACTTGATCGAATCGTTATGGAGAGCTCAAACCTTTGCATACTTGGCATATCATATTTATTGGTTCTTATTTGGCTTTTATCTCCTTGGGGTTTTGGTGCTTGTCGTGATCTTCATGACAAGCCATGGTTTATCGAAAACGGTTTTGGTAAGAAAAACTAGTTGCGTTTTCGGTGGTGAAAATATCCGGTTCAGCTTTGAGAATGTTTATACACCTTCCATGTGTGGTAACTTCTCCATTAATTTTTGTTTGGATACTCCTTGCTGTTATCTTTTCAACCCAATTGGATTCACCTCTTTCGGAGTTCATTCGCAAAAGTTATGTTCGTTTCGGTGATGGAGGTTTTACCGGTTGTTCCTTTTAGAGAGGTTAAACCTTTCTACATTTGGTTTTAATTTCCATTGTTGGGAAGTGATGTTTCTCTGCATTATCTTGTAGAGTTTTTCATTGCGAACTCAACGAGCCAAAGATCATCGAAAACGGAGTCCGGAAGCAAAAGTTATGGACGTTTTAGTATTGGTGTTTCTGCTGTTTTGGTCAGTCCGGACTCTCCGGACTTAAGGCCGGAATCTCCGGTGTGCAGTCCGGAGTCTCCGGACCAAAAACTTACCCAGGGGTTTCTCCCTTGGTGTCACTCTGTCAGACCCCGGACCCAGAGATATACATACTGTTATGTGCTACTAGCCATGGACTCACAAGGGCTTCAGGGTTACCAGCCCCGGCCGCAACAAACAACGGCAGGCAGACCGGATTCATCGGCACGTAGTCCGGATCCCCGGTCTACTACTCCTTGTATCCATGCTAGTCATAACCAATTATGCATACCCAAGCGTCCACGAGTCGGATGAAACTGAAGGAACGGGACCAAAGTTATACAGAGCTGCTATGTGTCCAGAAAGTGCAACAACAATCGAGGGTTACTGGGGTTACCTCGCCCCAGGCCGATCACATCGACAGGCGGGCTCGGACATGGATCATCGGCTCCACAACCCCTCGACTGCGACAACTATGCAGGCATAGCCAAAACTGTATAACAATGAGCTCGAAACCAACAACCGATCAAAGTAGTACTCTAAACATGAAGCTTTATTAACAAGTGTTACTAGAGTATAGCTTACAAGCAGAGGTCACACGACCCAACATTACATCAGACAACAGAAGGCGAATTATGTTGCTAGTCAACAAGAACCAAAAAGGCCTAAGAGGCCGCAACATAAGGCGACGTCCCAGCCCATAGATTCCAGGCTGCTACCTGGGAACCCCGAGCTACTCGTCGATGTCCACGTTGAATCACCACCGATGTGAGATCTTCTCCTGAACCAAAATTAAGCAAACCTGAGTATGGGAGGTACTCAACAAGGCTTAGCTAACCTATTATATATCTGCTAACTTTTAGAAAGAGTTATGAAGGTTATTTTGCGTAAAGCCATCTTTGTTTTCCAAGTTGAGGGGGGAATAGCACGTCTCCTGGAGTATTTTGAAAACAGATGAGAAAGCTATTCAACTACTGAGATCATCATCTTTTTGTATTCCACCAAGTCATTTCAGCACCTCGTGCTTCGAAGATCACCTCCTCCAGTTGTTCCACTATCTCATACTACAAGGTAACCCCTCTCGGCATCTCCGAGGGGGCATCCTTCATTCGTTATCAACAAGTTTTAATCATTCCGTTTAAGTTGTCTATGATCACAGAATCCGTCACCAAGTCGTCTTTAACCGCAGACACGGCTTTTCGAAAAGATTTAACCCTGCAGGGGTGTACAACTTTACCCACACGTACCAACCGACTCTTGGTGCCACATGATTAGCACTAGCCCGGGAAGTGCCGGCAGAGGGTAGTCGATTCCCAGCCTTTACCTTATCGAACCATATCCATGAGTCAACCCAAACAGGGCCACCCCGTCAACAGGGAGTTGGCCACCTCCTGACGGCACCTGTTCTGTGAGTCGGGATCAAGATCCGTGTACGTCCATCACTTGTCCCGGTCACGACCTAGTTTTCTCCAAAACATTTTCCGACACACACGCAGATGGAAAGCTCAAACTACGTGGCTCATGGATAAGGTTAAACAAGTTAGTTAGCCGGGCGGGGTTCATCGGCCCACGTGTGGCTGTACGCTCAGTCTTGGCTCGAAGGCGAGAACTCGCTCCTAGGGACATGAACAGGACAAAACGCCACAACCCATTGTGGCCTCACATCCATGCCGTGATTAGTCAAGTTATCAAAGATAAGTCAAATCATAAACACCTGACATTGTAGATTCACGCATTGACCAGATTCATCAACTAGGCATGGCTAAGCAAGACTCACAAGGTTTAGCGAAGCGCGCATAAACAAACCTATAGCTGCTAGGTGAAGTGGATCAGGATATCTAGGTTATGCAGTATATAGGAGAACTCTATCTACTAACATCAAATAGTTTGGAACCGAATGCAAAGTACGAGATTCAAATCACTTTGAAATCATATATGAGCAGATAAGAGGTTATGCTTGCCTTGGTTATAAGAAAACCAGATAAAGTCTTCAGGAATAAGTGCTTGACTTGTCGGTTAGGATCAAGTATTCGTCATGGAGTTGCTGGCCTTCACTTCGGAGTCGCGTTCTACCGAGGGGGAAACAACACCGAAACAAGGAAGAACAATCAACCATGACATTGATGAAATGCGCAATATGTATGCATGAGCAAGTTAATGCACTAAGATAAAGCCCTAGACATGATCGTTGGGTTGCTAGGGTTCGTATGTTAATTAAACATTTTTACTGAATTTAGTCCGAAATAGACCCCGGAGGGGCAATTCGGACGATTATGAAAATAGGTAGCATTTTTAAATCTCAAATGGGTTTGAAAACATCATAAATAGGTTCCAATTGTCATTTTGAGCATTTTGGTTTATAACTTTTAATTTTCTAATTTTGGTGAATAAAAACTTATTTTCTATTTTTAAATGATTAAATAATATTAAATAAAGGTCATTTTTCAACTTTCTCAAGCATATATGAAAATGACATATTTGATTAGAGGATAATTTTTTGAACATAACCATACTGTTATCTTATTTTTCTGATTATTATTTGAAGAGATATTAAATTTACAAGTTTTATTAATTTCTAGAATTTCTAAAAAGAAAGGACTTATGACATCACAGTGAGGCAATGACGACGTCATCTTCCTCTGATCCTCACAGCTGGGATCAAATTTGACTAAAATAGCGCGCAATTCACAAAATTGAATGCACCATAGCGTAGAGGAGACTGAGGGGAAGCTAAGGGGCGCTGCGCCGCTTGCTGGAGGTCGCCGGAGTTGCGCCGGCGAGCGACGGCGCGGCGGCGGCCATGGTTGCGCGGAGACCGGTAGTTACAGAGGGAGAGGAAGGAAGGGAAGAGCACCACGAGGTCCAGCTGCTCACCGTGAACATTCCGGAGTGGACGGGGAGGCGGGGAAGCATCGGAATCGACGGCGACGAGCTCGGGAAGCCACCGGCCGGAAGGGAGGAAGAAGACCGATTCCGGCGATGGGGACCATCCTAGCTTGATTCGTTCAGAGAGGGCATAGAGGAGGGGACTATGGAGCTACAGGGAACAGAGGCAGGGCTCGGCGCGGACTGAAACGGCAGCGCCATGGAAGTGAGCCAAGCTAGGGTTTCGGGTTCGGTTTTCTTTCGCAGGACAAACAGAGAGAGGACGCAGGAAAGAGGAGGAGGGGTATCTCTTCGGGCGAGGTCATCCACGCCCGGGTCACACACACACGCAGGCAGGAGGTGGAGGCTCGACGCCGGAGGATAGGACACGCAGGAGGTCCTTCTGTCACGAGGAAGAAGACAAGGAGGAACTTTCGAAAACCCCCTAGAGAAACTGAAATTTGCAGATTAGTCCTTTTCTCTAATAGAATAGAACAGAAAATAGATGTTCCAAGGGCCATTTTGCAAAGTAAAAATTTGGCAAAAATAGTTTTTGGTAACCTTGTCAAATTTGCAACCTTGTCATGTTTTGCTTTGGTGAAAATGAAACATTTTTCAGTACAAGATTTTGAAAACCATGTTAAGTACTTTTTGTGGGACTTTTCTCAAACCATTTAAATTCCAAATTTAAATTGGTTAAAACATGATTAAATTTTTGTTTCCATGCATGTATGAGATGAACACACACCACACCCCTTTGGTAGCAAAAGTTGGGATGTTACAAATCTACCCCCCTTACAAGAATCTCGTCCCGAGATTCCCAAAGGAGAAGAAAGAAGAAACACCGGTTTTGAACGATCTTCTCGAACCTTATGGTTCTTTTCTCGAAGAGGTTGATCCGTAGCATCTTGAAGTATTGAACGGATACACCTTAGGTAAGAGGGAAACTCTTAGGAAATGATCTTCACGAAGATTGAGTATCTTATGGGTAACTCATGACAGGAACGTTCATAAAGAACTGTTGAGTTAACAAGCATGAAACACATCAAGATAACGGAGGGAATAAAAGATGGTTTCAAGTTTATGGACGATGGTTCTTGAAAGGACTTAGAATATGAGCTTTGCACAAGACTTTAAATCCTTTTCGAAAAGAAAGGCTGGACAACTTGTGACATCGAGATTTCTTCAAACAGAAAACCAAGATGGAGAGGATGGTCTTAGATACCACAACGTAATATCCGTAGACGAGGAAGAACACGAGAACACACTGTAATCGTGCGTCGGAGAAAATTTGATACAATATCATGTTCACTCTTCAGAGTGGACACGGAAGATAGCGGAACTTTCGCTCCGTCAAAATTTGTCGAATATCGGGATGTTACTTCATGACGGAAGATGAGTAACCAAAAGACGTTGGAACACCGTAATTGAGGAGGGATTCTTGGTCACACCATAGAGATGAGTAACCAACGGGGATTGAAACACCGAAAGAAAATAGGGAATCTCTTTCCTAGTGTGGTTTATACGTAGCAATACGTTTACCACCTGGTTAAGATCCCATGGCTGAGGTAACTGACAAATTCACACAATGTGTGAGATGAACGGAACTTCAAGTACAAACAACTTGAAAAAGGGAAATGATGAATGGTGGTTACAGAACACCACGAGATGTTCTCAGGATGAACTTGTTTCCACTGGAACAAAGGTTTTGGAGGTTCAACGGAGAGACATTGGAAAGATCAACTTCCAGGTTCTCCTGATGGTCTAGATACCAGTATCAGGCTCATGACAAGGCTTCTATAGGTCATCAAGTGAAAGTAAAACTCCGGTTTGGAAGAACGGTGAGGAAAACTTGTTGAGAACGAGCCACACAAGAATTCTCACGGGGAGTGGTTGTTCTTACGAATTCAAGGGGATATGACATTAGGCCTTCCGGCTAATTGTGTCAACCACAACATCAACCATGCCGTATTTTCAAAAGACCTAATTCAGTACCCTTGAGGAAAACACAAGCCATCATTGCTGCTTGAGATTCGGCTCTGGTTAGTGGATTGAATAACTGAGACTCAACGTGTTTGATTGAAGGGATTGCACCGGTTACCAACGAGATACATTTACTAGATTCTCAAGACATGGACTATGATGTCAAGCTCTAAAAGATGAGCGAGATTGCATGACTCATGTATTAGCAACTTACGAAAGACGGTTGCACCTACATGGACTACTTGCAATGGAACACATCGGAGTCCTTGTTGGGAAGACGGTCACAAGGATAACGAGGTTCTTAAACTTCCTCTCTTTCACGGACAATCAGTCAGTGGCTTGGGGTGGATACAAATTTCTTCCGGTAAATGGAGATAACAACCACCCATCTCAAGAATACTCCACACAAGCATGACCGACTTGGGATTATTCCCGGAGGAACAAGGAAACTTTTCTCGAATCCATGGCGACAACTTTCACCATAAGCACATGGACCAGAGAAAGTCACTTCGAACATCCAGAACACAACTTCGTGATGACACAAAGATGGTTCTCAAAAGTTTCCAACATTAGTGCCAAGTATTCAACATGAACCTCTTGCAACTTGGAGAAATAGGGATGTCATCGATGGGCTCGACAACACGCTTATCAAAACACTCCAAGAAGAGGGGTTCATAGGATACATGAACATGGCAAAATATTGGCCAGACTAAAGGACATGAGGGCGTACTTTGGTGGAACACCATGAGTGAAAACACCATCAGGATAGTCCTTGGATCTTTTCTCGATTTGACGATAGCCCAAATCAAATCAAGAGGTAGAGTGATAGCATTTACGAAAAGGAGATACTATCCTGCTTCAACACGAGGGAAACTAGATATCCCTTATCAAAGGAGCAAGTTGGGAAGAGATCATGTCTTTCAACTCTCCAAGTTGTTGTTTAAGCTCAACCAACTAGTCCAGGGTATCCAGCAAGGTTTCTTGGAGAGAAGAGTAGTTCAAACTACCCCTTATTTAGACATCACGGTCAGGTAAAACCTGATGATACTTCTAAAAAGACTACCAGAATTTCACAACCTACCGATATGTCTCGGAGTTTGGAAGGAAGGCTTGCTTTTCAAAACAACTGATGTGGTCTGGAGAGCTTTGGCATGAACCTAACTTTCTGATCAAGAATGTGCACCGGGATGAAAGAATCTGGTAGCACGATCAACTTTAGGTAGAGGCTGGTTGACCGATAGTGCTAAGAAGGATACAGATGTTTTCTTAGAATTTCCAAAGCAACAGAAGTTGCTAGGAATATCTGATACACATATCCAAGCACATACCCAGCATACTCAAGCATTCAAGCTTGGATGAAGGGGGAGTGAAGACAGTAAGAGCATCACTTGATCAAGAAGGCCATGATACTCAACACAACCTCTTGATATAAAGAGTGTGATACTGGAAGGTGGAACAGAACTGAAGCTAATGAAACTTCTTTGATCTGTGAATTACAAAACTTTGACCTGGTTCTTAAGATGAACGAGGTTCTGGAGTTTGTTTCTCCTGACATTCCAAGGTGGAATGTTCTGACGGAAAACAGAAGCAACTGCATTGGAACTCCAACACACATATGCAACTTAGTGTCCGAACCATCGGCAAAAGTAGGAAAGCATCTACAGATTAAGAACATGCTCCGGAAACCCAGAGATCATGGGGAATGCACAGGGTGATACTCTTTTGTAAAACCCATGCCAAAACGAGAGGTATAGTAGAGTCAAGAACAAGGATATGAGAATCATAAAGAACACTCTTGTCGTGATCCCTTTTGATTCCTAGAGAAAACCTATGGCTATTGGAGCTAAGATTACCTAGCCATCCTGAGGTAGAACAGATTCCTCAGGATCCAAAGAAACAGAACTTGGGTTAAAGGTCAGCATCCTGTACTGATGGCATGAGCATCAAATGGTTATGACCACATGATTCAACCCACCGCAATTCAGCACATTCCGGGACCTTTGGTTCAAGTCCAAGGTTTAAAAACACGACGAAAGGAGTAACTACTATATGAGTGCCACAAAGGACACTACAATTAGCAATCACGAGGTATCTTTCAAAAGACAGACATAACTCCGGAAGGATTTCGGTAGAGGATAACGGATACATTCGAGATTAAAAGAAAATCTCGAGGTTCAGGATTTTGATACTTTAGAACAGGAGTATGTGGAACTCACAAAACTCCGAGAGATTATGATTGGAAGAGAATCTCCCAGTTGAGTCGAGAGATAACAGAACACGGAACACACACGACTCTAGAAACTTTTTAACACTAAGTCAACTTGGTTAACAACGTCCTTGCCAAAGGAGGCACCTAGGTTTTGAATGACTGGAACCTTTTCAAGTCAAAACAGGTAAGAAGACCCAGAGTTAGAGCGATACCAGGTAAGGAGTAAAAAGAATCCTAAGAAGGGGTTTTCACAATCCATTTGAAGTTTTCAAAGTAGTTTTCACAAACACTAGACTCAACATCGACCAAGCAGTAAGGTTTTCCTACAGGCAGTCCTGCTCTGATACCAAGATTTGTCAGACCCCGGACCCAGAGATATACATACTGTTATGTGCTACTAGCCATGGACTCACAAGGGCTTCAGGGTTACCAGCCCCGGCCGCAACAAACAACGGCAGGCAGACCGGATTCATCGGCACGTAGTCCGGATCCCCGGTCTACTACTCCTTGTATCCATGCTAGTCATAACCAATTATGCATACCCAACCGTCCACGAGTCGGATGAAACTGAAGGAACGGGACCAAAGTTATACAGAGCTGCTATGTGTCCAGAAAGTGCAACAACAATCGAGGGTTACTGGGGTTACCTCGCCCCAGGCCGATCACATCGACAGGCGGGCTCGGACATGGATCATCGGCTCCACAACCCCTCGACTGCGACAACTATGCAGGCATAGCCAAAACTGTATAACAATGAGCTCGAAACCAACAACCGATCAAAGTAGTACTCTAAACATGAAGCTTTATTAACAAGTGTTACTAGAGTATAGCTTACAAGCAGAGGTCACACGACCCAACATTACATCAGACAACAGAAGGCGAATTATGTTGCTAGTCAACAAGAACCAAAAAGGCCTAAGAGGCCGCAACATAAGGCGACGTCCCAGCCCATAGATTCCAGGCTGCTACCTGGGAACCCCGAGCTACTCGTCGATGTCCACGTTGAATCACCACCGATGTGAGATCTTCTCCTGAACCAAAATTAAGCAAACCTGAGTATGGGAGGTACTCAACAAGGCTTAGCTAACCTATTATATATCTGCTAACTTTTAGAAAGAGTTATGAAGGTTATTTTGCGTAAAGCCATCTTTGTTTTCCAAGTTGAGGGGGGAATAGCACGTCTCCTGGAGTATTTTGAAAACAGATGAGAAAGCTATTCAACTACTGAGATCATCATCTTTTTGTATTCCACCAAGTCATTTCAGCACCTCGTGCTTCGAAGATCACCTCCTCCAGTTGTTCCACTATCTCATACTACAAGGTAACCCCTCTCGGCATCTCCGAGGGGGCATCCTTCATTCGTTATCAACAAGTTTTAATCATTCCGTTTAAGTTGTCTATGATCACAGAATCCGTCACCAAGTCGTCTTTAACCGCAGACACGGCTTTTCGAAAAGATTTAACCCTGCAGGGGTGTACAACTTTACCCACACGTACCAACCGACTCTTGGTGCCACATGATTATCACTAGCCCGGGAAGTGCCGGCAGAGGGTAGTCGATTCCCAGCCTTTACCTTATCGAACCATATCCATGAGTCAACCCAAACAGGGCCACCCCGTCAACAGGGAGTTGGCCACCTCCTGACGGCACCTGTTCTGTGAGTCGGGATCAAGATCCGTGTACGTCCATCACTTGTCCCGGTCACGACCTAGTTTTCTCCAAAACATTTTCCGACACACACGCAGATGGAAAGCTCAAACTACGTGGCTCATGGATAAGGTTAAACAAGTTAGTTAGCCGGGCGGGGTTCATCGGCCCACGTGTGGCTGTACGCTCAGTCTTGGCTCGAAGGCGAGAACTCGCTCCTAGGGACATGAACAGGACAAAACGCCACAACCCATTGTGGCCTCACATCCATGCCGTGATTAGTCAAGTTATCAAAGATAAGTCAAATCATAAACACCTGACATTGTAGATTCACGCATTGACCAGATTCATCAACTAGGCATGGCTAAGCAAGACTCACAAGGTTTAGCGAAGCGCGCACAAACAAACCTATAGCTGCTAGGTGAAGTGGATCAGGATATCTAGGTTATGCAGTATATAGGAGAACTCTATCTACTAACATCAAATAGTTTGGAACCGAATGCAAAGTACGAGATTCAAATCACTTTGAAATCATATATGAGCAGATAAGAGGTTATGCTTGCCTTGGTTATAATAAAACCAGATAAAGTCTTCAGGAATAAGTGCTTGACTTGTCGGTTAGGATCAAGTATTCGTCATGGAGTTGCTGGCCTTCACTTCGGAGTCACGTTCTACCGAGGGGGAAACAACACCGAAACAAGGAAGAACAATCAACCATGACATTGATGAAATGCGCAATATGTATGCATGAGCAAGTTAATGCACTAAGATAAAGCCCTAGACATGATCGTTGGGTTGCTAGGGTTCGTATGTTAATTAAACATTTTTACTGAATTTAGTCCGAAATAGACCCCGGAGGGGCAATTCGGACGATTATGAAAATAGGTAGCATTTTTAAATCTCAAATGGGTTTGAAAACATCATAAATAGGTTCCAATTGTCATTTTGAGCATTTTGGTTTATAACTTTTAATTTTCTAATTTTGGTGAATAAAAACTTATTTTCTATTTTTAAATGATTAAATAATATTAAATAAAGGTCATTTTTCAACTTTCTCAAGAATATATGAAAATGACATATTTGATTAGAGGATAATTTTCTGAACATAACCATACTGTTATCTTATTTTTCTGATTATTATTTGAAGAGATATTAAATTTACAAGTTTTATTAATTTCTGGAATTTCTAAAAAGAAAGGACTTATGACATCACAGTGAGGCAATGACGACGTCATCTTCCTCTGATCCTCACAGCTGGGATCAAATTCGACTAAAATAGCGCGCAATTCACAAAATTGAATGCACCATAGCGTAGAGGAGACTGAGGGGAAGCTAAGGGGCGCTGCGCCGCTTGCTGGAGGTCGCCGGAGTTGCGCCGGCGAGCGACGGCGCGGCGGCGGCCATGGTTGCGCGGAGACCGGTAGTTACAGAGGGAGAGGAAGGAAGGGAAGAGCACCACGAGGTCCAGCGGCTCACCGTGAACATTCCGGAGTGGACGGGGAGGCGGGGAAGCATCGGAATCGACGGCGACGAGCTCGGGAAGCCACCGGCCGGAAGGGAGGAAGAAGACCGATTCCGGCGATGGGGACCATCCTAGCTTGATTCGTTCAGAGAGGGCATAGAGGAGGGGACTATGGAGCTACAGGGAACAGAGGCAGGGCTCGGCGCGGACTGAAACGGCAGCGCCATGGAAGTGAGCCAAGCTAGGGTTTCGGGTTCGGTTTTCTTTCGCAGGACAAACAGAGAGAGGACGCAGGAAAGAGGAGGAGGGGTATTTCTTCGGGCGAGGTCATCCACGCCCGGGTCACACACACACGCAGGCAGGAGGTGGAGGCTCGACGCCGGAGGATAGGACACGCAGGAGGTCCTTCTGTCACGAGGAAGAAGACAAGGAGGAACTTTCGAAAACCCCCTAGAGAAACTGAAATTTGCAGATTAGTCCTTTTCTCTAATAGAATAGAACAGAAAATAGATGTTCCAAGGGCCATTTTGCAAAGTAAAAATTTGGCAAAAATAGTTTTTGGTAACCTTGTCAAATTTGCAACCTTGTCATGTTTTGCTTTGGTGAAAATGAAACATTTTTCAGTACAAGATTTTGAAAACCATGTTAAGTACTTTTTGTGGGACTTTTCTCAAACCATTTAAATTCCAAATTTAAATTGGTTAAAACATGATTAAATTTTTGTTTCCATGCATGTATGAGATGAACACACACCACACCCCTTTGGTAGCAAAAGTTGGGATGTTACACACTCGCTATATAGGGTCCGGAGAGTGTCCAGAGTCTCCGGTATGGCTAGTGGATGTTGGTCCCGCTCGACCACAGACACCGTCTGGGCTCAAACGGCAAGTCAAGACCGGAGTCTCCGGTCCAGTGGTCTGCGAAAATCTTTAGACCGGAGACTTACCGGAGATACACCAGAGTCTCCGGTGCGAAAATCTTCAGACCGGAGACTTACCGGAGACTTACCGGAGTCTCCGGTGTAAGTTTTCCTGCAACGGCTCTTTTTCGTGGGGACCTATAAATAGGCCCCCTTTCTTCCCCAAAGAGCTAGGTCTTCTAAGCACGAATTTTTTCCCTCTCTCTCATCCATTGTTGACCTTGGAAAGCTTGCCCCTCTCTCAATTCCTCCCATTATTCTTGCATATCTTTGAGGGAAAAGAGAGAGGACATCTAGATCTACATTTCCACCAATCCATCTTCCTTCTTAGTGAGGGAAACCTAGTAGATCTTGATCTTGGAGTTCTTGGTGTTTCTCCTCAATTGTTCTTCCTCTCTTATTCCCCCATAAGCATTTTTTGCTTTGTTGGAATTTGAGAGTGAAGGATTTGAGCACTTGTGCTCTTGCCATTTGCATCGGTTTGCTCTCTCCACGAGGATTCGTGGAAGTGAAAGTTTGTGAGCTTGTTACTCTTGGGTCTTGGACCCTAGACGACTTGTGATGTTCTTGGGAGCCTCCAATTGAGTTGTGGATGTGTGCCCCAAGATTGTGGTGACACGGAGAGCCTCCAATTGAGTTGTGGATGCGTGCCTCGGGTTTGAAGGTTGCCAATAGTGGAAGGTGAACTAGGCCTTTGTGGCGGGGTTCATCGGAGAATAGGGTGAGGCCTTTGTGGCGTTGAGTAGGCCTTTGTGGCGAGCTCACAACCCTCCAACGAGACGCACTCCCCTTTGTGGGAGGAACTCGGGAATACATCATCGTCTCCGTGTGCCTCGGTTATTTCTATACCCGAGCTTTTTACTTATGCAATTTACATTGTGATAGCCTTCGAGCTTGAAGTTATATATCTTTCTATCACCTTGTTACTTGTCTTGCTTAGCATAAGTAGTTGGTGTACCTAGTTGACCCTAGAATATTTAGGTTGTATGCTTGTTAATTTAAACACCTAGTTTATTTCCGCATTTAGCAAGCTTTAACCGGAAAAAAATTAATCGCCTATTCACCCCCCCTCTAGGCGACGTCGTTGTCCGTTCAATTGGTATCAGGGCCTCGTCTCTCTTTATTAGGCTTTACATCCTAGAGAGTACGATGTCGTTTAGAGAAATAGAGCATGATCCCGCTTTTATATTCTATGGTAGAAATTATGATGTTTGGAAAATTCGCACTCTTAATTTTCTTACGGACATGGGTCCAAAGTATGTTAAGAGAATTGTAGATATGGATTTTCCTCTTCCAAAGGATTCTCAAGATTTATCTTTAGAGGATGAGGAAAACTCTCCCATTAGATACTCTTGTATCTAATGGTCTCTTGTGTGTTTTGAGCGATGTAGTTATTGATTCAATCATGCCTTTTCGGAACGCTCATGAGCTATGGACAAAACTTCAATATATATATATGATGTGTCCAACATTATTGAGGATGATTGTTCTCCATCCACTTCCGGCCATGATGAGTTCACATCTTTCTCCACTCCACCAACATGTGATTTGTCACAAGGTAATGATATGGTGAGTGGTGATAGGAATTGCTTTGTGGATAGTGAATTTTCTATTGACTATACTTCCTCTCTATCCCATTGCAATGATCTATCTTTGGACTCAATATCTTCTAGCACTCACAGTTCCATACATGCTAGTATTGATAGTCCTTGCATATCATGTAATAGTTGTTCAACTAAATCTCATGATGATATGCTTCCTATGTCTTGTTTTCATGAAAACAATGCTTCCATTTCCTCTAGTACTTGTGTGGCTAACAATGTAGAGGAATCCCACTTTTTGGTGGAACAAGACATGGACCTTAATGGCGCTTCTAGTATATCTTCATCATCGCCATCCATTTCTCATATGTGCCTTATGGCTAGGGATTCAAAGGTATCTCCACCTTTGGAACCCACTACATCTTGTGATGATGAGGATGAGGATATATTTTATGGAGAGTTTGAGGACGAAGTCTCTTTAATGGAGAAGGGTGAGTTGGTTCTTCTAGATCTCCCTAAAGGTAGTAAAGCTATCACTCTTTTTAGTGAAATATTGGATTTTGCCATTAATAGCTCTAAAATCATTGAAAAGCAAGGTGAGATTGAAAGAAGTGATGCCGATGAAAAGGCATCCCTCACTTTGTCTCTTGAGGAAGAGTATGAGCTCCGAGTTACTCTTGAGGAGAAACTTGAATCTATCGAGGAGCTCTATAATGAACAAATAGCCTATCTCACTAAAGCACGTGACCATACCAATGCTAAATATAAAGCGATTAAAAATGAAAAGGTTGAATTTGTTGTTGGCAATGCTAATCTAATTGAGGAAAACTCTAGGTTAAATAATGAGCTTGCCAAGTTATCTTCTTCTATTTCTAATGATGCTTGTGCTACTAACTCCACATCTTGTGAAGCATCTATTTTGAAGGAGAATGTTGAGCTAAGGGCTCAACTTGAGTTAATGACTAGCAAGTATGGGAAATTGGAAGAAAGTCATAAAAAGATATCTAGCTCTCATGAGGATCTTCTAGCATCCCATACCAAGCTAAAATTAGCTCTTGAGGCTATCACTACAAAGGTAACATCTTGTGAGCCTCACGTGGGTACTAGCACAATATCTTCTAGTAATGCTATATTGACTTGTGCTCGTATTAGTAATTCATCCTCCCATAATGTTTCTACATCTTGTGATGAATTGCTTTCCTTGCCTTGTTGCTCTAACAATGAAGCATCTACTTCCTGTAGCTCTTTTGTTGTTTCTAACCATGTAGAGGAAAATAAAGATCTCGAGGCCCAAGTCACTTCTTTGAAGAAAGACTTGGAAAAGTGTCATGAAGGGAGTTCCACACTTGAAAAGATGTTGAGAGTGCGAAGACTTCCCAATGACAAGAGTGGACTTGGATTCAACTCCAATATCAAGAACAAGTCCATTATTGACAAGAAGAAGGGCCAAGAACAAGAAAAAGATTCGGCCAAGATTATTTGCTTCAAGTGCAAGATTGAAGGGCACCATGTTAGATCTTGCCCTTTAAAGAAGAAGCCTCTTAGTGAGAAGCAACTAGGGAAGCGGCCTCTTGTTCAATCTCATGCTCAACCACGAGTTGAACAACGGCCACCTCCTAAGAAGACTCAAGCCAATGCCCCTCTTGTTGAGAAACCTATTGAGAAGAAAGAAAAGAGTCGATGTTGCTACCTTTGTCGCAAGAAGGGAAACTTTGCTTCTTCATGCACTAATGGTACATTATCCAACCCTATCCTTGTTGATGATGTTTATTCCATTAGGAAGGATAATGTGGGCAATGTGTTTGCCAAGTATGTTGGTACTCCAAGTGGTGTCAAGAAAAGAACCATTTGGGTTGCCAAACCTATTGTGACTAACCTCTTAGGACCCAACTTGGTTGGGGACCAACAAGCTCAAACTTGATCAATAGGTGTTGTTGGAGGGCTTTGGAGACTTGGCTATTTCATGAAGAATTAAGGTATCTTCATCTATTATATTTCCTCAAGCCAAGCCACTTGGTGTATATATATCTCTTACCCGATGTTCCTCCAAGCGGTAACTTATATTTAAATATATATACATTGAAAGTTGCTTGCTCCCTTGCATATGTTAGTTTTGTTTCTAGCATGTGTTTGTATATGTTGTGCTTCCTACTTACCTATCTTGAGTAATCTAGTTATGTTTGTTGGTTTGCACTCCATGTACTTGTGTTCTTTGTGTTGAGCCTTCATTGCTATTGTTGCTCATCTTAGTTGGCTCTTTGGGAGATCAATGGACTATCCCATTTTGGGGGAGTAATATGCTTTGCACTTTACTATCCTAAAATGTGTGTACATGAGGAATACCACTTAGTGTTGATATATCAATATTATCTAGTCTCTATGTGGTATTTCTTTCTCATGAGAAATTCAATTTCTAAATGTCCATTAACTTTCTCTAGTTGGATTTATTTTTGCCTCTTGTTGTTTTCAATGGATTATCACATTATTGGGGAGTAATAAGCTATGTGCATATTACAATCCTAGAAAATGTGAACATGTGAGGTATTGCCACCTAGAGTTGATATTCTAGTTATCTTGTTCCTAAGTGGCATGTTGCTCAAACAAGTTCCATATTTGCTTAAAATATCTTGTGTCTCTCTTCTTTGGTATCTTGTTTGTTAGAGAGTTTCTTGGCCTTGCTTTTCGGGTTTTATTTGAAGCCTTCAAGAATATCTTCCTAAGCATGTTTTTTTATTGTTCCTATCTTTTACCACATGCTTATGTTTTGTGAATATGATTGTGAACCAATCTACCACCGAGAAATATCTCCATACATCCCTTATCTTTGACAAGTTATAATAATTTGTGGTAAGTTTATTGATCATATTTACTTTGGCCTTTGCTCTAAAATTTCCTTCTTTCTTGCCAAGGATTTGTTTGGTTCAACCTCCTTTGTGCCTTCCTTGCTCTACTCAAAATTTGTTGTATGCTTTCTTGAGTTAGGAAAAGCAATGATCCCATACTTGTGCACTTATGTTCAAAGTCATACTTCTTTGGGTTGCACTATTCTTGGGGAAGGTATCCTACATTGAGTAGATCACCGTTCTTTAAATTGGTATTGCATCTAATTGATTTTATTTAAACATGACTAGTGTTTGAAGAATATATATGGAGAGTAATGATTCCATTGTGTGCATTTTGTATTCAAATGCAAGATCATAAATAATTCACTATTATTGGAAGAACTATCCTATATGCGTTTGAACACTTGTTGTCTTTAAATTTGTATTTTATCCCAATGACTTGTCTCTTTGGAAGACGAACATTTTTCGTCTTGCTACTTTGTGTGCTATCATGAAAAGTGTAGAGGGTTTGTTTATTCTTTGATGTTTTTTTTGGTATCTTCTCTATTTGGTTTCCTCAATCATGTGTTGATTTGGGTCTTGATATAATTTGGACAATTCTCTTTCTTTTCACTCTTGTGAGTGGCTTATTGGTTTAATTGGTTCTTTGTCCAATTTGTATCTTGTTTTGGTTCTTGAAAGTTTTGTGCATGCATATTTACTATGTATATCTTTTGGCATGCTTACTTTTGTTGATCCAATATATAGGATAAACTCCATCAAATCCTAAATGGCTAAGATGTGCATGAAATTAAAATTCATATTAATATGCACATATTTTTTTGGAGTTTGTCCTATGTATTGTAGGTGTTCTAACTTGTGACGCCCCGAGATCGGGCACTATGCAGATTTCAGCATTCCCGCCAAAATCCACATAATAACCGATTCCAGGTTGCCACTTGTGATAACATTACAACAGTTCACGAATATTCCGCAACAACAACAGAAAAGATATATACAAGACGACTCAAACGAGTCAAGGATACAACTGTTACAATACAAAGATCCAAATAACAGCGGAAGAAACAACATAGTGTCCGACTACGGACAAGATGCAAATTGGACTAAGAGTCCTGAAGATAACCGATGGCGTCCAATCCCTGCCCAGGCCAAGCCGGAGGGATTCCCAAGCTAACGTCGTCAGACTTCAAACCTATTGACTGCAATGTGGAATATGCAGCCACGAAAGGGATTCGTGGTTCAGTACGGTTAAGTACTGGCAAGTGGATAAACCATACTCACAAGATACCAGCGTAACCAATCATCACAAGATACAAATACTTTGGGTACAACGGAAAAGAAGGGATTATTGCAAAGAAGCGGCAGCGGGCTGCACTAACTAACTACAGAGACGCGCTACAACATCCGGCTAAAAGAAAGGGATAAGATAGCGCGACAAAACCAACTATAACTACACACCAAACAATACCCATCCAATGTTACCCCCTACTAAGGAAGCAACCCAAGGAAACTCACACTGTTGATTAAGGTGACATTCATTTTTATGGTGGAGGTAATCTATATTACTAGTCAAGTTATCATCGTTAAGTGTAAGTTGTCTGAGTACTTGTTAGCGAGCACTTTCACCAAGTCATCCATAACCGCGGACAACACGGCTTCTCGAGAAGATTTAACCCTGCAGGGATGCACCAATTTGGCCGTACACGTAAAAATGACCCGCCAGGCGGGGAGCAAACCCACCAAGCAGGCCACTCAACACAACCCAACTCTTCTTCGCATCAAGCCCAAAGAACCACGTGCTGTGCGTGCGCGGCTAATCGAGCCCCCACGAAGAAAAGGGGGACCCTCATAGCACTGGAAGACCACGCCGCCCTAAATGCCGACTACAAAAGTTCCACCCTGGCGCCAAGGGCTCGCACCTGCATATGCATGCATCAAATGGAAACCCCGAACTAAGTGTGGCGATTTGGACGAGATGCGAATCGAATCAGAATTGTGGGGGGAGCCCATACTTGCTTCCCACATGCGGTTAGTGCGCTCATCATGGATCGGAGGACAAGACCCTTTTCCTAATTAAGTTCGACACTAGCAGGCCTCAAAACCACGCCGGGCCTCCTGCCGGTGCCTTATCATCAAATTATTATTACCCTAAACATTAACATGTTTTTGATTGAATTCGAAACCCAACTATCAAACTAAACAGATGATAGAGCAAAGGACAACAGGACTAGAGCGCAAACAAACCTAAGCATGCAACTACGACACGAGGGCCAACGGGGTAAACAAACAACAGTTAATAGGAAGTGGAATGAAGGCTATATCATGGTTGCAAGGTAAACATATGATAGGATCGAGACACAAGCATCGAATCATAAGGCTAGAATAAAGGCAACGGAAAGAATCGGTAACAAGTGATGAAAGGAAGCCATAGGTAGCAAGTGAGTATACTTGCCTGAGATCCAGCAAGTAGAGGTACATCCGAAGAACTTGTCGTTGCTCACATAATCTCAACGTCCTATCCGCGAAGAAGCAACGAACTAGAACAAACACCGGATGCAACAATTACTACTACGGCAAAAGATCCAGCATGATCCTATTTTATATGCATGACAATTAATTGATTCATCAAAGTAAACCAATTGACATGGTAAACATATTTAAATTGGCTCATATGCAATTTGGATTGCATATGGAAAAGCCCATGAATTAATGTTGAATTAAATGATCTACAAATAACCATCATGTGAAAGTTGATTAGAATGATGCATGGATGATGAAAACAATAAGAAAACAACAATAGCTTCAGTTTGATATGTTGTTTACCAAGTTTGGAATTTTATTTGTTAAGTTATGAAATTTGGCTTCTTAAGTGAGTTACACAAACATTTATTGTTTTCACCCATTTTAATTGTTCAAAACAGATAACAAAATTCATATTTGGAGAGAACACAAGATTTTAGATGGAATACATATTTCAGTTGTTGAATTTGGATTTTAGATGAGCAAGTTATTAAATTGACAATTTTAAATACATTAATTAAGAAATAGTTGTTTTCAGCAATTTAATTTATTCAAAGTAGAAAACAAAGTTTATATTTGGAAAGCTTATTTAATTTTGCATGGAAAACATATTTTACATGTTGGAATTCGATTTGAATTGCCCAAGTTATGAATTTTGCAATTTAAAAGGTTTAATTAAAGCATTGAATTATTGCACCACTTTTAATTAGGAAAAACAGTAAAAAAATTGTATTGAAAAGGTTGAAAACATGTAGCAAATGTTTAACTGAACATTTTGAGCTATTAAACATAATTTTTGGATCATTATTGAATTTATTATGCAATTTTTCATAGGCATTTTTATTCTGCCCCTTTTAGTAAACAGAAGAAAACATGTTCAAATTTAATTCAATTGTGACCAAATAAAATACCAATGTGTAGAGTTTGTTAAGAAAAAAATTTAGAGCCCAAGTTTGCTCAAATTGGGTGAACAGAACTCAAGTTATGAATTCCCAATGTTTCCAATTTTTATTGCATTATCTGTAATTAATTATTTAGTGCAAAAATTATTACAGAAACATGTTGCAACTTTGTGACTAATAGAAAGAGCACAAGATTCTGAATCCACAGAAACTTGAATCATTGAAATTGGAGCAATATTCAATTTGTTATGGATTTTACAAATATAGACTCAGATCTGTTTTTCTGAAGTTCGAGACATAAAAGAAAAAAAGGCTGAAAAAAGAGGTGGCTTTGCGCCTCAGGGGGGATTCGAACTCGAGGCCTCCAGGGTGCGGGACAGGGCGCGCAGCCACTGGGCTGGCTGCTCGGTTGTGATACAATAGGGCTCACAGGGAAGATCAATGGTATCTGCGCGTCCTAACTGACGAAAACTGATGATCAGAACAGGGACACGGACGAGCTCGTCCATGGCAGAACAGGCGATGTAAACGAATGGATCGGGCGCCCTAGTACCAGAATAAGATGGAAGGGGGGCGGAACTGAATAGGAATCTCACCGGGCTTGGCTCGACGGAGTTGTACGTGCTCGAAGGCGACCGTAGACGAGGATGACGACGACAACCTGTCCACCTCGTGCTCACGGACATCGGAGAAGACAGCCATGGCGGGGACGACCTGGGCATCCTCGGCTTCCGATCTTCGGCGTGGATGACGTGGAGAGCATGGCGGTTCCATTCCCGCTGTCATCTCGGCTCGAGGGAGACCATGGCGACGGGGCAACGACGAGGACCTCCGGTGTCTTCCTCGGTTTCAGAAAGGTTCAGAGAAAACACGTACAGAGGAGAAAAAGGAGAGGGTGGCAGCGCAAGATGGAGGAGGAGAGGGACTAGGGTTAGGGTTAGGGTTGGGGAGGGCTAGGAGGCGGCTTTAAGGAGGAGAGGGGAAAGCTAGGAGGAGGGGACCATGGCGTGGGCAGCCACGGGAGGGGTCACGCCCTCCACGTGATCGTACGGAGGTGGAAGGAGGGGGCAGCGGGCCAGAAAGGAGGAAGGTGGGCTGGCCCATTTGGGCTGGCCTGCCTCCCCCTGCAGTTTTTTTTTATTATTTTTCTCTCTTTTTTTTTTGAAGAAGATGAATAAGAGAGAGAGATAGAAGGGTTTGGGGTTCCAAAAATTATGGGGTTAATTTTTATGGTTTCATTATTGCAAATGCCCAGTTGCATGATATTTAGTTCTGAAAATTTTAAATTGTTGGTGGTGTTTGAAATTTGAATTTGAAATTCAAATTAGGGTTTTAATAAAAGATGATTTATTTAACCAAGTAAATATTAATTCCAAATAAACTTTTATTGAAAAACAATTTGAGTTTGAAAAAACACAGGTGCATTGTTTGAAAATTTTAAATTGATTTGAATTTTTGTTTTGTGTTTGAATTGGTTTGCAAACAAGGTGCAAATGATGCATGTGATGCAATGCCATGCAAAAAAAAAAACAACCAAAATCTAATTGGGGGAAATCCCCCGGGTGTTACATAACTACTTTGGACCCAATGAGTTTGGGTACCATTTTGTACTTGAATTTTGTTTTTAGGTACAATGGAGATACATTGGTTGCTTGCTCCATTCATAAGGAAGGTGTTCTCACCATGGTATTATAGGAGTCAAGCTACGATGATTATCAAACTCGCATCCTCTTCATCACCAATGTCGTCTCAGTAACAAGTATCTATCTCATGCATACATTTATAGCTTTCAACCTTGTGTAGGTTGTTTCTTGGCATGATTTCCCTTTGTTGCATTTCATTTGGTTCTTGCAAATGTCTTATCAAAAGCATCTTTATTGCAACTATGAGTAAGCCGGGATGATTACATACTAAGGGGATATTTATAATCATATTCATGATTCACCAATCCCAAGTATATTAATCTAGCAACTTCTACTTGAAGTCTCTCATATGCAATATTGATGGATTCTCAAAAACCATTTGATTTTTTTTGTGATACGTGTTACCTTTCTCAAAGCATTCCAGCTATCACTTTTCCCTTGTGATATTTGTGATGCTTTGATGAGTTTGTTGTTTGTTCATATATATCCCTTTAAGACAAAATTAAGCTTAGTGCTTTGCTTTCTAGCAAAAATCTTATTGGTATATTTATGAACCTCTCTTGGATATCATGTTCTTCACCTTTGTACCTATTTTGTGTGTGCATGTTTCTTTGTGGATATATATCTTTGTGATTGTTGTCCACTTAGAAACATATACACACGATAATAGTTACATCTTTAATTGATATTCTTTTTCTTTAGTGACCACATTTTATTGCTTTATATTCCTTGGTGGTTCCTAAAAGGCACAAGCTTTGCTTTTCTTTTGGTATTTGTTTTGCATCTTAATAAGCTTGTGGACCTATGTGTTTTATCATTTGATGGTTGTGTGTATGGGAAAGACATGATATGCACTATGTGCCTTATATATTGAAAGACTATGTTGATGACTCTATCATCCTATTAGTCTCCCAAAAATGTTTTCCTTGTCACACGCATCTATTTCGGTTGAGTAAGTATTTATTTGTCACTTCTTGATTCTTTTGCTCAACTTTTGTTTGTTTGCAAGTTGCTTTGCTTCATTTCCAATCTATTCTATTTCTCTTGTTTGTGTTCAAAATTATCTAGATGGGAGTGATGAGTCCATGTTGTGCACATTATATAGTAATTCAAACCTAACATTGTGCTTGTACCTTGGGGAGTTCCCTCTTGATTTTCTAGAACACTTGGTTGATACTATCATAATATTGTGTTTGGTCAATCGTTTTTTCGGATCCTTTGGTTGGTTGCTTCTTTATGAAAGTATCATTAAATTTTATTTTCTTTGTAAATCTTTGGATCCTCAATATAGTTTGATCTCCCTCCATCTATTCTTAGTTGGACATATGCACTTTTTCACTCACATCATGAGGAATGCATACACTATGGGGGAGCTCTTATTATATTGACCTTCTAATCTTTTTTCCCATTTCGGCAATATGATGCCAATGGGGGAGAAGTTTAGAGGGTTTAAGGAAATTTGGTTTATGCTTTAGTTTTATTCTTAAGCATTGCCTTTCCATGCTATTGCATCCTTGCTCTTAGTTTAGCATGGTTGCTTAATTCATCATATAAACCCTCGTAAAAAGGGATTGTCATCAATTACCAAAATGGGGGAGATTGAAAGCGCATGGTTCCCCCATATGTGGTTTTGGTAATTAATGACAATCCTTATGGACTAATGTTTGCATTGAGTTATCCTTGTAGATCTTGTCCATAGGAAATAATGGAGTTCATGTGTTGAACTCTATTAGCTTCCTTGATGGCCATTGTTATATGCAAGGATTTATATGAAGAATGGTCATGGTTTGAGTTGAGCTTATTGTTAGTATGTATTGAAGAAAAGGATTAGGTGATCTTTCATTATCGTCTTCAAGACATCATCATTTGAAGTGAGAAGCAAAGATACAAGGTTGATCAAGCTAGTGATCAACACTCAAAGCTACAAGTTGTACCAAGTGGGATTGTGTATCTCATGGTATGGTAAGCAATTTTCAATATAGCTTTGTGAACTAACCCATGATATATGTGTGTCGCATCTCTATGTGTGGTTAGGTATCTTTCCATGGGCTTGAACCAAAAGGAAGATTTCATATAGCCCATGGTCTATGTCGTTGTCAAGCGGTGTTCGTCACCTAGCTTGACGTGGAAGCTCAAGTGAAGCATCTAGAAGATATCCTATGCTTGATGCTTGCCACCCTTTTGGATATTGTGGACTTTTGAAGATTTGCCGAGAAGAGTCTCTCCCATAATGGTGTATGGGGGAGCTAGTCTCTCCCATAATGGTGTATAGGGGAGCAACTTGCAAGTCTTCATCAAGCGGAGCTTGTGCTAGCAAGCGCAATCAAGAAAGAAGATCCAACTTGAGAGAGTCAAGATCGTCATCATCTAGCTCAAGTGGAATGCTCAAGGCAAAGGTACAATCTTGATAGGGTTTCTATTTTACCGGTCTCGTGTCTTTGGGAGACCGGGTTATAGGATAGATAGTCGTACTATCAAGAGGGGCTCTCAAGTGAGTAACTTGATCGAATCGTTATGGAGAGCTCAAACCTTTGCATACTTGGCATATCATCTTTCTTGGTTCTTATTTGGATTTTATCTCCTTGGGATTTTGGTGCTTGTCGTGATCTTCATGACAAGCCAAGGTTTATCGAAAACGGTTTTGGTAAGAAAAACTAGTTGCGTTTTCGGTGGTGAAAATATCCGGTTCAGCTTTGAGAATGTTTCTACACCTTCCATGTGTGGTAAATTCTCCATTAATTTTTGTTTGGATACTCCTTTCTGTTATATTTCCAACCCAATTGGATTCACCTCTTTCGGAGTTCATTCGCAAAAGTTATGTTCGTTTCGGTGATGGAGGTTTTACCGGTTGTTCCTTTTAGAGAGGTTAAACCTTTCTACATTTGGTTTTAATTTACATTGTTGGGCAGTGATATTTCTCTGCATGATCTTGTAGAGTTTTTCATTGCGAACTCAACGAGCCAAAGATCATCGAAAACGGAGTCCGGAAGCAAAAGTTATGGACGTTTTAGTATTGGTGTTTCTGCTGTTTTGGTCAGTCCGGACTCTCCGGACTTAAGGCCGGAATCTCCGGTAGTCCGGAGTCTCCGGTGTGCAGTCCGGAGTCTCCGGACCAAAAACTTCCCCAGGGGTTGCTCCCTTGGTGTCACTCGCTATATAGGGTCCGGAGAGTGTCCGGAGTCTCCAGTATGGCTAGTGGATGTTGGTCCCGCTCGACCACAGACACCATTTGGGCTCAGACGGCAAGTCAAGACCGGAGTCTTCGGTCAAGTGGTCTGCGAAAATCTTCAGACCGGAGACTTGCCGGAGATACACCGGAGTCTCCGGTGCGAAAATCTTCAGACCGGAGACTTACCGGAGTGTCCGGTGTAAGTTTTCCTGCAACGGCTCTTTTTCGTGGGGACCTATAAATAGGCCCCCTTTCTTCCCCAAAGAGCTAGGTCTTCTAAGCACGAATTTTCCCCCTCTCTCTCCTCCATTGTTGACCTTGGAAAGCTTGCCCCTCTCTCAATTCCTCCCATTATTCTTGCATATCTTTGAGGGAAAAGAGAGAGGACATCTAGATCTACATTTCCACCAATCCATCTTCCTTCTTAGTGAGGGAAACCTAGTAGATCTTGATCTTGGAGTTCTTGGTGTTTCTCCTCCATTGTTCTTCCACTCTTATTCCCCCATAAGCATTTGTTGCTCTGTTGGAATTTGAGAGTGAAGGAATTGAGCACTTGTGCTCTTGCCATTTGCATCGGTTTGCTCTTTCCACGAGGATTCGTGGAAGTGAAAGTTTGTGAGCTTGTTACTCTTGGGTCTTGGACCCTAGACGACTTGTGGTGTTCTTGGGAGCCTCCAATTGAGTTGTGGATGTGTGCCCCAAGATTGTGGTGACATCGAGAGCCTCCAATTGAGTTGTGGATGCGTGCCTCGGGTTTGAAGGTTGCCAATAGTGGAAGGTGAACTAGGCCTTTATGGCGTGGTTCATCGGAGAATAGGGTGAGGCCTTTGTGGCTTTGAGTAGGCCTTTGTGGCGAGATCACACCCCTCCAACGAGACGTACTCCCCTTTGTGGGAGGAACTCGGGAATACATCATCGTCTCCGTGTGTCTCGGTTATTTCTATACCCGAGCTTTTTACTTATGCAATTTACATTGTGATAGCCTTCGAGCTTGAAGTTATATATCTTGCTATCACCTTGTTACTTGTCTTGCTTAGCATAAGTAGTTGGTGTACCTAGTTGACCCTAGAATATTTAGGTTGTATGCTTGTTAATTTAAACACCTAGTTTATTTCCGCATTTAGCAAGCTTTAACCGGAAAAGTTTTAATCGCCTATTCACCCCCCCTCTAGGCGACGTCGTTGTCCGTTCAGTTGTGTGTTCGTTCCGTACAGTGCTATTCCATATCCATCCGTTGTTCAACAAGGTCACCTTGGTGGGCAATCCAGAGTTGTTGGTGGCAAGAAACGGCTAGTGACAGGTCATGTATGTGATTAACTTGCCATTACTCCAACAAATGTCCTCAGAGGATACCTCCTGCACCTCAGCTCGTGTCTACACGTGTTGTTAACCGTGGTCGTTTGAACCATGTTCTGATTGAAGAAGCTCAGAAATCACCTGATGTTGTGTTGGGAATGCTTCGTGTTAACCTAGCTCCAGCCTCTGTTATATTTGATTCCAGAGCGTCACACTCATGTGTATCAAGAGCTTTTGTGGTGTTGCATGACATACCTCTTGTGAGTATGGTTCCTCCTTTGATAATTTCCACCCCAGGGTCATTCTGCTGGACTAATCAGTGTTGCCCTGGTGTCCCAATTGAAACAGGAGGATTGGTGTTTCTTTCTACACTTGTCATCATGGACTCAGATGAAATCAACTTTATATTGGGCATGGACTGGTTGTCAACACATCATGCTACGATTGACCGTGCAGCCAAGTCTCTTACCCTGATTCATCCTTATGGTCAGACAACTCGGTTGTTGTTTCCTTGTGGGACAGTTCAACCACAACCACGTCCTCAGCTTAATTCAATCGAAGTCCGACCATCTCTCGAGATTCATGAGGTACCAGTGGTGTGTAAGTTTCCGGATGTCTTCCTGGAAGAGCTTCCTGGTATACATCATGACTATTCAGTGGAGTTTGTTGTTGAACTAATTCCTGGAGTGGCTCCTACTTCTGAAAGATCATACCGAATGTCTCTAGAAGAGCTGGTTGAGTTGAAAAAGCAAATAGAGGAGTCAGAAGGAAAAGGCTTCCCTCATGCCAACACATCTTCTTGTGGATGTCCTATACTCTTCGTCATGAAGAAGGATACCACGGTTCCCCAGCTGGTTAGTGAATATTGTCCGTTCAACGATGTGGCAATAAAGCACAAGTGTTCTCTTCCTCGGGGAAATGATTTGTTTGACCGTATGATTGGTTCCACTCTCTTCTCCAAGATACTCTTAAGTCTGGGTTATCATCAACTTCATACTAGGTCCGGGAATGTTTCTAAAGTGGTTGTCAAAACTCGTTATGGTCTTTACGAGTACACTGTTATGTTTGCCGAACTCTCCAACGCTCCAACCATGTTGATGGGGCTTATGAAATCCATTTTTATGGAGTATCTTGACAAGTTCGTTGTGGTTTACCTCGACGATGTTATAATCTACTCCAAGTCCGAAGAAGAACATGCTAAACATCTTCGGCTAGCTGTGACAAAGCTTCGTGACCATCGTCTCTATGCCAAATTTTCCAAGTGTGAGTTCTCGTTGAAAGAGCTCCCATTTCTAGGCTATGTCCTATCTGCTGACGGAGTTGAAGTTCTCCCTAACAAAGTTCAAGCCATATTGGACTGGGAGTCACCTAAGTCCATCAAAGAGGTCCGAAACTTCCTCGAACTTATCGTTTGTTATCACTACTCTATTGAAGGTTTCTCCAAAGCTGCCAAGCCAATGATTGATCTTCTTAAGAAAGATAAACAGTTTGTATGGTCAAGAATGACAGAAGAAAGTTTCTGGTTGTTGAAAACCAAGCTGGCTAATGCTCCTATGCTCGTCCTTCCGGACATGCGCAAGAACTTCGTCATCTTCTGTGATGCCTCTCGTCAAGGTATCGATTGCGGTCTTTTGCAAGATGGTCGTGTGGTTTCTTATGCTTCTCGACAACTGAAACCACATGAGCTCAAATATCCAACTCATGCTCTTGAGTTAGAAGTTGTTGTGTATGCCTTGAAACAATGGCGTCATCATCTGCTAGGAAATCAATGTGAGTTCTACTTCCATCAACAGAGCTTCAAATATCTTTTCACCCAACCAGATCTGAGTCTCAGACAAAAGAGATGGTTGAAACTAGTCAAAGAACCCAATGTGGAGGTCAATTGTCAAGCTGATAAAGGTAAATTCATGGCTGACACGACAATCCAGAAGTCTTTCTGTAACAACTTGATGATACAACAAGATCAACCTTCTCTCCACAAAGATTTCTCCAAGCTTAATCTTGAGGTTGTTCCCTCTGGTTATCTGGCTAATCCATAAGTGAAACCATCCTTTGAACATCAAATCAAAGATTCCCAAGAGCGGGATCTAAGCATTACCTTGGTCAAGAGAAGGATTTCTCGTGGAATTCCTACATGTTTCTCTGTTGATGATCAAGGTACCTTTTATTTTTGGTGAACGTCTTGTTGTGCCGAAGAAACGGAGCCTGAAACAACTTATCCTCCGTGAAGCTCATGAGTCACTTCTCTCTGTTCATCCTGGTAGCACCAAAATGTACCGTAATCTACGTCAAAGGTTCTGGTGGACCAAGATGAAGCGAGACCTCGCTCAATTTGTGGCTGAATGCGACGTTTGTCATCGTGATAAAGCTGAACACCAAAGACCAGTTGCTACCCTCTACCCCACACCTATTCATGTTTGGAAGTGGGATGAAGTTGAGATGACTTTCACTGTTGGTCTTCCAAGAAATTAACAGGGACACACCGCTATCTGGGTAGTAATTGATCGTCTGTCAAAGGTTGCTCATTTTGTTCCTATCCATCAGGGCATCAATGCTAAACAACTGGCAGATTTATATGTATCTCAGACAATACCTCTTCATGGTGTTCCTAAGAAAATTCTTTTCGATTATGGAAATATGTTTACTTCCAAGGGATGGGCAAGTTTCAAGCAAGCTATGGGAAGTCGTCTACATTCAACCATAATCTATCAATCATCCAGTAACGATCACCTCGGGAGTCTGAATCAAACTCTTGAAGACATGCTTCGAGCTTGTGTTGTATCTTTCGGTAATGATTGGGAGAAGTGTCTTCCATCTGCCGAATTCGTTTACAACAACTACTTCCAAGTGATCTTAGCCAAAGCTCTGTTAGAAGTTATCTACAACAGAAGCTGTTCAATTCCGTTAAATTGGTCAGAAACCGGTAAAAGACAGTTCTTTGGACCGAAGAACCTGATCAATGATACTGAAGAAACAGTTCGTATCATCCGTGAACATCTCAAAGTTGCTCCGTCTCGCCAGAAGAGTTATTGTGACCATCAACAAGATATTCGTTATCATATTGGTGGACAATCATATCTTCGAGTCACACCTTTAAAAGGTGTTCGTCGTGATGTCATGAAGGGAAAGTTACTGCCTCGCTATGTTGGCCCTTTCTCTGTTCTTGCAAAAAGTGGGAATTTTGCTTATCGTCTCCATCTACCTTCAATGTTCCCACGGGTTCATGCTATATTCCACGTCTCACAACTCCGTCATTGCTTCAAAGATTCCAACCGTGGTGTTGATCATGACACCATTGATCTCAAGGACGATCTGACCTACCGAGAATGTCATGTCCGTATCCTCGAGGCAGCTGAACGAAAGATTTGATGCCGAAGCATCAAGTACATCAAGGTTCAGTGGTATCATCATTTTGAAGCTGAAGCAACCTGGGAACGAGAAAATCGTTTACGATCTGAGTACCTGTCCTTCTTTGCTAAACCCTAGGAATCTCAGGACGAGATTCTTGTAAGGGGGGTAGACTTGTAACATCCACCTTTTTGTAATAAAAAGTTTGTGTGTTTGTGGTTGTGATCATGTCATGTCATGCATGCATTTTTGAACCCCTGTTTGTTTTTAAAACAAGTGCATCAAAATTTAATAATGGAATGTATTAAAATCACTTAAAGTGCCAATTTAATTTGATGGTTTAAAATGGTTTAATTTTTGCCAACCAAAAATATGTTGAGGTTGTATATGTGTTAAGGAACCTAAAAATATTTTTTGTCAATTTTTACCTTTTACAGAAAAGGCCCTCAAATCTATTTTAAGTTGCTGTTTTAAAAGGAGAAAGGACTTTTTCACAGTTTCTGTTTTCCCAGGGGGGTTTCGGAAATGTCGTCTTATCTTCTTCCTTGAGCCAGTAGACGAGCAAGCCGAGCACGTCACCGCGGTTGCCACCTCCTGCTGCTTCCCGTGCGGATAGGGGTCGAGGGAGACGTCCCCATCTCGCCTCCCTCCTCACAAGCCCTCCCACTCCTCTTCTCTGTACCGGAACGAGCAGAAACCGCAACCAAACCCTAACCTAACGCCGGCCTCCGCCGCTCCCCGTCGGCAACACGGCCTTCCCCGCGCCCCTCCTTGCTCCCTGTTCTCTCCCTGACGAAGATATGGATTCTGGATCCTGCGGATAAGGACACCCCCTCTCAGGCCCAAGGTGAAGGCCCAAGAAGAGGAGCCCTTGGAATACTCCAGAAGGTCCACGTGAAGCCCACCTGCACTAAACTTGCGGGTTAAGTTAGGAAACATGTAACCGACCTAGCAAGGGTTGGAGTCCTCTCCGGGTAGAACTCGAGACCTGGTCGCCTATATAAGGCCAGGAGAGCCCCCGAGAGAGGACCAGGCAATACCGCACGACCAAAAGCCTTGAACTCGAGACCTACTCTCGATTCGAGCACCACCTTTGTAACCGATCTAATCATCAATACAGATCGACAAGAGGCAGTACTAAGGGTTTTACCTCTACGAGGGCCCCGAACCTGGGTAAATCTCGCCCCCTGTCTAGCCGACGATTCCACCAGCGCTCATGGGTTCTCCTAATCGAAACCCGATAGGTTCATCGAAGGGATTTGTTGAGTCAGGGATTCGACAATTGGCGCCGTCTATGGGAACGGCGGGCGCTGGATCACCGGCATCTTCGGCTTCATCGACATCAAACTCTCGCTGGAAACCGACAACTACGGCTCCGAACAATCCTGTACGGATCGGATCTGTCGTGGTCACACCGCACTCGCCGGAATCGCGCCTGGTATTCGAAGATCTGGAGGAGAGCGTCATCCTGACATTCGGGAGCCTCAAATTCGTGATGAACAGGGACGGGATCCTCCAATTCTCGGATGAATCGGAAACTGAATCTGGAGCTGTCGACTCACGCCGTCACCTGGAGAAAAGCGGCGAGTCCATCCGCTTCAACGCCAACGACTATCACACCCTCTCGACAGAGGAACCATCAAGAATTCAAGGAACCCTTCGACCTACGCCTAGGACGCACGAGCTTCGACTGGCTCAGGTCTGCATGGCAGGATCGGAACAAGGCTCAGAAACATAACACAGCGCGACAGAGGGCAACATAATCGGCGTTTCGCGGGAATCCTGGAAACGAGCGAAGGAATCTATGCGAACAAGCAAGCCACCCGCAGCCGGATCCTCACACGAAGACATGGTTGCCTACCACTATCACCTAGTGAGAGCAGCCACGATTATCAAATATGCTCGGGTAGACCTGGCCCGCCGAAGAAGAGCGGCGGACGAATCAAGCCAGAGACGAGCTGGGCTGTCCGTAACACCCTCGGTCGGAACCCGACCCGCGAGGAAAGGACACGCATCCACATCCAGGAACGATGAATCCATACCCGAAACAAACAGATCAATCACTCCTTCTCTCATGCGAGTCGACGACGACAGCAACGTGTACCCGTAAACTCCCGCTGCTACAGTTCTAGCCGCGGCAACCTACATGCAGATGAACCAACCGACGGAGAGCGACCCTCGGGCAGAGCAATACAAGCAAATACGAAAAGGACTCGGATTGGCAGCCGCAAGGCTCGCCTCTCACGATCGCAAGAAGGCCGAGGAGCAGCAGGAGAAGGAGCGACAGGAGAAAGAGAAAGATAAAGAAACGCCCCGCAGGCACAGAAGCTCTTCACCAAGGAGGGATAAGTCACCACGCCGCGGTCGAGGAAAAGAAGCTAGACGCCGCAGCAACAGTCGAAGCAGGAGTGAAGATAGCCCGAGAGACAGAAACTCGCGGCACCATAGCAGCCGCTCGAGAAAACGAAGCAAGGAACCGAGGAAAGATGACGACTGCGATCGGCCAGAATACGATGCGCGATCAGATCTCGCTCAAAAAAGGGTGGATAAGGCAAGGGCTTCGCGATATCGCGAGCGCTCTTCGTCCGGCTCCTCGGATGACGAAACCTGCGGAGCACTCTGTTTCGCTCGCAGCATCCGCGAAGCACCTCTACCCAAAAGGTTCAAGCTCAGCACGGAGGTGACGAAATACGACGGCTCACTCGAGCCCTCTCAGTGGCTAAGCGACTACCTCACGGCAGTAAAATGCCAACGTGGGAACAAGAACACGGCTATGCAATACCTCAATTTGCATCTTACCGGCGCGGCCCGCAGTTGGCTGGAAAGAAGACCAAAATCTTGCTACGCATCGTGGGATGATTTGCACCGCGATTTCTGCAAAAATTTCCAGTCGACTTACAAGAGGCCAGCTACAATCGAAGAACTACGAGCATGCAAGCAGAAGAGTGGCGAGTCAACACGCGAGTACATCTAGCGATGGACCACGCTCAGAAATACCGCGGGAACTATCTCAGAAGAAGTAGCGATCGAAGCCTTCGCAAAAGGCGCCAGAAGAACCGCTTTTCGAGAGGAACTAGGCAGAGAGGAGCCCAAGACTATCGGAGAGCTAATGATCATAGCCGAAAAATGGGCTAACGGAGAAGATGCGGTGCGCAACGAAAGAGCATCGTCACCCGCACACGATGACGATCGTCATGGTTGAAGAAAAAGAAGAAAATATTACGATCATGAGGATAGAGAGGAGTTGGTCGCCGCGGAATTCACGCGAAACCGCGATTCCGGTCGCCGTGGAAATCGTGAGTGGAGACCAAAGGCTGAAGAAAAATCCCCCGAGGAAGACCTTGATGCATACTGCTCGCTACATCTATTCACAGATAAGCGCACGGGCAAAACTAAGGCAACACACCTGTTTAAGGATTGCCGAAAGTTCCATGACATCTCGGACGCACTCGCGAGGAAAAGATCTGCCTCCACTCAAAATTACCCACCGCTTCCAGGAGGAGGGCACCAAGGATTCCAGCCACCACCACCACCACCTCCACCCGCAAATCCAAACATGGCGCTAGCTGCAGTACCCGCACCACCGCAGAACGCCGGAGCCAACGCATATCCGAACCCGGCAGGACAACTCGCAATGATCCAGAAGGTATGCCCCTCTCGCAGAGCTCAAAAGACTAACACAAGGCAACTATGCATGGCAGTGCAGACACCGCCAACAAAGACCGAGTACCTGAAAATGGCGGACCAGCCAATCACGTTCTCGATAAAAGATCACCTACCACGAGTCTATCGACCAGGACACGCCGCCCTCGTCATCCAGGCGCAAATCGGCAACTACGACTTGGCCCGCGTATTCATGGATGGGGGCAGCGGCCTCAACATTATCTACGCGGATACACTCCGTCGGATGAACAAGAACTTGAACGGCCTCCCGGAATCAAAAACATCCTTCCACGGGATAGTTCCAGGCAAAGCAGTCCGTCCACTCGGAACAATCAATCTAGAAGTTGTGCTAGGCACGCAGAGCAACTACAGGAGAGAGTTCCTCGACTTCGAAGTTGTCGACTGGCCTTCACAGTACCACGCCATCTTGGGTCGAACAGCGTTCGCCAGATTCATGGCAGTACCTCACTACGCCTACCTGAAGCTCAAATTACCTGGCGAACATGGCGTAATCACCATTGACGGAGACTTTCAGAAATCCAACAAATGCGACATTGAGTTCAACGAGATCGCCAGATCTTTCGGGATGCACGAAGAATTTCAAGAGCTGGCAAAAACCACGGATCACTCCGTGATGCCCCTCACGAAGAAAAATGCGCCTGAGCTAGAGTTTAGCGCCAACAGCGACACCTGCGGCGACCCACATACTACCCTTTCGAGTATTATGTTGGTCTTCGACATATTGAGGATGAAGTGCCTTCTCATCAACAACACATCGGACAGAGTAGCACAACAGCAGCATTGCAGCGGTCCATTATTACAAACTTATATTTCAAACTCATACAAACTTAAGTGCCAACATAAAACTTTTACAAACTGAGTTACCAAAAGTACGAAGAATTTAAAAGCGTTCCAGTTGGTATAGCAAAAGTCATATACTACACTCTCATCTCGCTTCCGAGTTGATGTCTACTCATCGGTGTGTCCCTGACGGTACTCGAAATAGTAGTCCACACAGTCCTCGTCCTCCGCCGGAGTCTGCTCTTCAGTGGCTTCTTCTCCGACCTCTACGTAGACCACGTCCTCCTCGTTGGTCGGCTCACAACCTATATATATATATTATTGTACAAGGGATGAGTACAGGAGGTACTCAACAAGTCTAGGCATAGGAGATGCTGTTTAATGCACTATCACTACTGAGAACAACGGTGTTCTCAAAAGAATGCATTTTGTAAGGTAAGAGAGTCAGATTTTATCAAAGAACTATGATCCCTGTCTCACAGGCTGCTAGAGTCCCCTATGGACTCCTTTCCTGCCGCGTTCGCAGTTCCGACCAGGAACATGGAGTGACAAGCCACAATATTTACACTCTGCAGAGGTGCGTTACTTTACCCACAAACGACCAACAGTCGTGGCGTTCATGCCGTCGCACTCACACCCAGACCAAAACAACCGGCAATCAAAATAGCCAATAGTTTGGTTTCAGAGACCAATCTCATGTACTACTAACCCCAGATCGTACCTTGCACTTCGTGAGAGAACAAGAAAATCTTGGTCGATTTATTCTTCTTCACCGCAGCTCCTGGAGTTTTCGCTGCTCTTCTTTGGCGGCCCGTCGTGGACGACTCCTACCTCCTCAGCTGCAGATCGTTGCCTACCCTCTTCTTCCCTAGCTACTGGGCTGACCTTCTCCTCCCTGGCGCTTCCTCTCTCTTAGGTTACAGCCATGGGGCTGAGGTCCAGTTCTTGGTTTCTCAAGGTAAGGCGATGGGGATAATGATGAGTGGAGTGATAAGCTGCTGTACGGCACCTCTAAAGGTACTGCCTCTAGTCGGTTCATGTCCCCGATTTTTCTTTACAAGCTTTGGTACTGTAGCGGTTAGTTATCCACTCAAAGTGCTAGGTACCAACTGGTGGGGCCAGTAACTCTGAATACCAAAATGGTTTTGGTTGCTCTCTGTACCACAATGGCCTGATAGAATTCTACCACTTTGCAAAATTAATAAATAGTGTAGTCAAGAAAATATTTCTACCATTTACCTCTGTTGTCTAAAATATGGACATTTTATTTTATGCCAAGTAACGCTTTGGATATTTTCAAAAAAAAAATGTTTTATCAGAAAATTATTTTCAAATAGGAGTATATGAATTCCACTAGTTGGCAATCCGCCTCGTGAGTAACTACACGAGTTAGCGAAAATAAGCCGGTGAACCCTTTTAATACTTGAAAATAAAACCACTTCGGAAAGATTAACCACACTCTTGAGCATTCACACTCGATAAACTTGAACACTCCTTAGCTTCGGCTCAGGCATTTCAATAAGTCAAGAATAACCTCACTCAAGTAGAAAACAATTGAAACTACAACATTTCTTGCTTATCTTGCATCTTTTACTCAAATATTATATTTATTTGCTTTATTGCAATTGAGTTACTTCAATTTAAATCCATGTGTAGATGCATGAGTATGCAAATGCATAATATGTATGCACACAAATGAGCTACGACTAAAATACGTTCTCTCAACTAGGTCTGGGAACCTGGGTCGTTACAACCTACCCTCCTTAAAAGGAATTTCGTCCTCGAAATTCAAAAGACAGGTTACCTGAACAAGGATGGGTAATTCTTTCGCAGGTCCTCTTCCTTCTCCCATGTTGCCTCGCGAACTGGGTGATTCTTCCATTGCACTTTGCAGAACTTAATTGCCCGATTCCGTAGTTGCTTCCAATCCTCGTCCAATATCTTGATTGGTTTCTCAACATAGGATAGATCGTCTTGTAACTCAATATCTGAGTGTCTCACCTTGATTGGGTCTTTCACACATCTCCTTAGTTGAGAAATATGAAATACATCATTTACTTTTGATAGGGATTTTGGTAACTTTAGTTGATAAGCTACCTCCCCTTTCCGACTTAGAACTTGGAAAGGTCCGATATATCTCGGGCTTAGTTTCCCCTTCACACCAAATCTTTTCACTCCTCTTGTCGGGCTTACCTTTAAGTATGCTAGTTCTCCAGGTTTAAATTCCATGTATCGTCTCTTACTATCAGCATAGCTTTTCTGACGGCTTTGTGCTGTCTTCAGTCGTTCTCTTATAATTCTCACAACATCTTGTTTTTCTTCAACGAGATCAGGGCCTGAGATTTTCCTTTCTCCAGTCTCATACCAACACACAGGTGATTGGCATTTCCTACCATACAATGCTTCAAATGGTGCCATTTGTATGCTACTTTGATAGCTATTGTTGTAAGCAAATTCTGCTAAAGGCAAGTGTTCATCCCATGCTCCACCAAAATCAAGTACACATGCCCTCAACATATCCTCAAGAATTTGATTTGTTCTTTCCGTTTGCCCATCTGTCTGGGGATGATAGGCAGTGCTGAAATCAAGTTGACTTCCTAATGCTTTTTGTAATTGTTGCCAAAATGCCAATGTGAAAACCGATCCTCGATCAGACACTATCCTCTTAGGAACTCCATGTTTGCTTACGATCTCCTTGATGTAGATCTTAGCAAGCCTCTCGCATGAGTATTTCTGATTGATGGGAATGAAGTGTGCAGACTTTGTCAATCGGTCAATGATAACCCAAATAGTATCCTTGTGTCGTTGAGTCTTTGGTAAACCGGTGATAAAGTCCATACCAATCTCCTCCCATTTCCATTCAGGTATTGGTAATGGTCGCAACAATCCTGCTGGGGTCTGATGTTCAGCCTTCACCCTCTGGCAAGTGTCACATTCAGATATGAACTTAGCGATTTCACGCTTCATGTTACTCCACCAGAATGTTCCTATCAAATCCATATACATCTTTGTGCTTCCTGGATGAAGTGTGTATGGGGTTTGATGAGCTTCTTCTAAGATTACCTTCTTGATAGCTGATATATTAGGAACACATATCCGACCTTTGTACCATAGTGATCCATCATCTGCTATTGTAAACTCTGATGGTTTCTTTGCTTTAATTCTTCTGATTTCTTCAACAATGAACTTGTCTTCCAACTGATGTTTCTTGATTTCATCTTGCAAGCTAGGTTGAATTACTAAAGTTGCAACACTGGCTTCACCTTTGTTGAACACAACCTCTATTCTGTCTTTACCCAGGTCTTCTAGAATTGTCTTGGATATTTCTTCGGTCGTCTCCGGCTGAATTTGAGACTTCCTACTGAGTGCATCGGCTACAACATTAGCCTTTCCTGGTGTATACTTGATCTCTAGGTCATAATCCTTGATGAGTTCTAACCATCTTCGTTGCCTCATGTTTAACTCCTTTTGAGTGAAGAAGTACTTCAGACTTTTATGATCAGAATACAACTCACATTTGGCTCCATAAAGATAATGTCGCCATTTCTTTAGAGCATACACTACTGCTGCCAACTCCAAATCATGTGTTGGATAGTTGACTTCATGTGGTCGCAAATGTCTCGAAGCATATGCAATCACATTTAGGTCTTGCATCAGTACACATCCAAGTCCAGACTTTGATGCATCACAGTAAACATTGAAAGCTTTACCACTTTCGGGTACAGTCAACACTGGAGCGGTGGTAAGTTTTCGCTTCAGTTCTTGGAAACTGTTTTCACAAGCCTCTGTCCACTCGAACTTGACACCTTTCCTTAGCAGTTTGGTCATTGGTTCCGAAATCTTGGAAAAACCTTCAATAAACCTCCTATAGTATCCTGCCATTCCTAAGAAGCTTCGAATTTCCGAGACAGATGTTGGAGAAGTCCAATTCATGACAGCCTCGATCTTCTCAGGATTCACTGCAATTCCCTCCTTAGTGATGACATGGCCTAGGAAAATAACTTTGTCCATCCAAAACTCACACTTACTAAATCTTGCATATAGTTGATGCTCCCTCAAGGTCTGCAAAACAATTCGCAGATGCTCCCCATGCTCTTCTTTATTTTTGGAATAGATGAGAATGTCATCGATGAACACGATCACGAACTTGTCAAGATACTCCATGAATACCTTGTTCATCAGATTCATGAATATGGCCGGTGCATTTGTCAGCCCGAATGGTACCACAAGATATTCATGATGCCCATATCGAGTGACAAAACCAGTCTTTGGAATATCCTCTGGTTTGATTTTGATTTGATGATAGCCTGATCGCAGATCTAACTTGGAGAAAACTCCAGCACCTCTTACTTGGTCAAACAGAGCATTGACTCGGTAGTGGATACTTGTTCTTTATTGTGACATTGTTCAACTTCCTATAGTCAGTACATAAGCGACGACCGCCTCCCTCTCTCTTGTCAACAAAGAGAACAGGTGCTGCCCAAGGTGATATACTTTCTCTAATGAATCCCTTTTCTCATAGCTCATCTAGTTGTTTCTTCAACTCTACTAGTTCATTTGGTCCCATTCTGTATGCTTGTTGAGCTATTGGTGCCGTTCCAGGTAACAAATCAATAGTGAACTCAATCTCCCTGTCTGGTGGCATACCAGGCAGTTCTTCCGGAAAGACGTCTGGAAACTCACTAACAACTGGAATTTGCTCAACACTTTGCCCCTTCAGAGAATTCAATTGAAGATTTAGGCTTGTTTCAGGGTTTCTGTGTCCTTGAAACACAACTCTTCCTCCTAACCAATGTCTAAGAGTTACTCTCTTGTTTGCACAGTCAATTAGAGCTTCATGACGCGCTAACCAATCCATACCCAAGATAACATCTAAGCCTTGAAGTGGTATGATCAGAAGATTAGCAGTAAATGCATAGTCGCTGATCTCTATAGCTATCAAATCTATCCTTTTGTCGACACTTAGGGGTCCTCCAGGTGATTGAACCCTCAAGTGCTTCACTAACGAAGTAGCCTCCCAAGGTATCCATTGCATAAAATCCTTCGATATGTATGAATGAGATGCTCCAGAATCAAAAAGTACAATGGCAGTATGAGATGAGACACGTAACGTACCTATTACTACGTCACTGGCAGCTCCAACTTCTTCAGCAGTCACATAGTTCACCCTTCCGTGAATCTTCCCCTTACTGCGTACTTGGTTACCTCCTGCTCCTCTACCTGCTGGCCGATTTGGTGGTGCTACAGCTCTTGCTGCTTGAGGCCGTGGTTGCCCAGGTTTCTGATTTGGGCAGTCTCGCACTACATGCCCAGGCTGACCACATCCGTAGCACTTATCTCTTCTAGGACATTGTGGAGCATAGTGACTACCACCACAAGTATAGCATGTGCCTGGCGGTATTGGTGCTCGATTAACGGTTCCCGAGGACGATCCTCCAGGTTGAGCCCTTTGTACATACACTACCCGACGTGGCTTGTTCTGCTGATACTGTCGTGGGTCTGATTTGAGCTTCCTCTTCCTGTCCTCTTGCACATTACGGTAGTCGTTCTCCAAAGTGATGGCACGATCTACCAGATCCTGGAAATCCGTTACACGGACAAGTCTTAACTGCATTAGCAAAAATGGATGCAGTCCCTCCAAGAACTTATCTTTCCTCTTGGCCTCTGTATCCACATCCTCTGGTGCATAGCGTGAAAGAAGATTAAACTGATCCACGTATCCAGTTACGTTCATGTTCCCTTGTGCCAGACTCCTGAATTCCTGCCTCTTCATTGATACAATGCTAGATGGAACATGAGCTTCACGGAATTTTTCCTTGAATACTGCCCAACTGATTACTCTTCCAGGGTCTGCACCGCTTTGAAGTTAACCCACCATGCTGCTGCTGGCCCAGTAAGCTGGTGCACTGCATATCGAACTTTTTCTTCATCATTGCATCCCACTGTTACCAGCTTCCTTTCAGTATCCAACAACCAGTCTTCAGCATTCATAGGCTCAGGTGATGATGCAAAAGTCATTGGCCTAGTCTCTTGGAATTCACCAAGTCGAACGCCACTTCGATGTGGTACCTGATTCTCATTGGTTCTTCCTGCCACTCTGTTCAACATTTCAGCGAACAACTTATTTTGATTCTCTTGGGCTTCTCGCCTTTCTCGTTGATCATCTTCCCTCTCCTTTCTATCCGCCTCCATTTGGCGCATGTATTGCATGAAAACTTCCTCGGCTCTGTAATTTGGTGGTGGCGGTGGAATACCACTACCACTGGCTGCATCTTCCCTTGCTTTCTGCTCAGCCTCCATTCTTGTCTTGTCATTTGTCTCTTTTTTCCCATGCTCAACGTTCCTCCTAAGGTCTTCCTCACTTGGGCTCGTCATTCTCCTAATCTGTGATATGGAGAAAACTCAATGATTAGTCTAAGCGACAATATTAAGCTTTAACTCCATAATCACTTCTAAAGCACTCAATCAAAGAGCCAAAAATATCCATAAAACCAATAAAACAATCACATTCTATCTTATAGTGATCATGTTATGTGCTCTGGTGTCCAAATAAAGATCAAAGAAACAAGTAAATAGCGTAGGGTTTTAACCTAGACATACTTAGGTTCAACATGCCTACACTAATATAACATCTACCCATTATTTCTACCCACTCTCAAATCTCTTGTACATGGGCGGACAGGATGACCATACATCACGGCGCTCAAAAAGCCCTAGAGACATGAGATAAGTAGTAGCATAAAGTTATACCATCCTCTTCCCAAGAAGATGAAACAACTGATATGGATAGCTCTATAGGTATGAGGAGTTAAGTTTTTAAACCCAGATATACAAAAGATGAGTCAACTCTTATCAGAAATTTTATCAAAAGAGTACTAGAGTTGAGAGTAAACCTAATTACAGATCAACTTTCCATCCTAAGGTTCACAGGTCTCCTAACTAGACTTTTATGCCTAGAGGTCTCAACAATTGCTCTGATACCACCTGCGGCGACCCACATACTACCCTTTCGAGTATTATGTTGGTCTTCGACATATTGAGGATGAAGTGCCTTCTCATCAACAACACATCGGACAGAGTAGCACAACAGCAGCATTGCAGCGGTCCATTATTACAAACTTATATTTCAAACTCATACAAACTTAAGTGCCAACATAAAACTTTTACAAACTGAGTTACCAAAAGTACGAAGAATTTAAAAGCGTTCCAGTTGGTATAGCAAAAGTCGTATACTACACTCTCATCTCGCTTCCGAGTTGATGTCTACTCATCGGTGTGTCCCTGACGGTACTCGAAATAGTAGTCCACACAGTCCTCGTCCTCCGCCGGAGTCTGCTCTTCAGTGGCTTCTTCTCCGACCTCTACGTAGACCACGTCCTCCTCGTTGGTCGGCTCACAACCTATATATATTATTGTACAAGGGATGAGTACAGGAGGTACTCAACAAGTCCAGGCATAGGAGATGCTGTTTAATGCACTATCACTACTGAGAACAACGGTGTTCTCAAAAGAATGCATTTTGTAAGGTAAGAGAGTCAGATTTTATCAAAGAACTATGATCCCTGTCTCACAGGCTGCTAGAGTCCCCTATGGACTCCTTTCCTGCTGCGTTCGCAGTTCCGACCAGGAACATGGAGTGACAAGCCACAATATTTACACTCTGCAGAGGTGCGTTACTTTACCCACAAACGACCAACAGTCGTGGCGTTCATGCCGTCGCACTCACACCCAGACCGAAACAACCGGCAATCAAAATAGCCAATAGTTTGGTTTCAGAGACCAATCTCATGTACTACTAACCCCAGATCGTACCTTGCACTTCGTGAGAGAACAAGAAAATCTTGGTCGATTTATTCTTCTTCACCGCAGCTCCTGGAGTTTTCGCTGCACTGCTTTGGCGGCCCGTCGTGGACGACTCCTACCTCCTCAGCTGCAGATCGTTGCCTACCCTCTTCTTCCCTAGCTACTGGGCTGACCTTCTCCTCCCTGGCGATTCCTCTCTCTTAGGTTACAGCCATGGGGCTGAGGTCCAGTTCTTGGTTTCTCAAGGTAAGGCGATGGGGATAATGATGAGTGGAGTGATAAGCTGCTGTACGACACCTCTAAAGGTACTGCCTCTAGTCGGTTCATGTCCCTGATTTTTCTTTACAAGCTTTGGTACTGTAGCGGTTAGCTATCCACTCAAAGTGCTAGGTACCAACTGGTGGGGCCAGTAACTCTGCTCTCTGTACCACAATGGCCTGATAGAATTCTACCACTTTGCAAAATTAATAAATAGTGTAGTCAAGAAAATATTTCTACCATTTACCTCTGTTGTCTAAAATATGGACATTTTATTTTATGCCAAGTAACGCTTTGGATATTTTCAAAAAAAAAATGTTTTATCAGAAAATTATTTTCAAATAGGAGTATATGAATTCCACTAGTTGGCGATCCGCCTCGTGAGTAACTACACGAGTTAGCGAAAATAAGCCGGTGAACCCTTTTAATACTTGAAAATAAAACCACTTCGGAAAGATTAACCACACTCTTGAGCATTCACACTCGATAAACTTGAACACTCCTTAGCTTCGGCTCAGGCATTTCAATAAGTCAAGAATAACCTCACTCAAGTAGAAAACAATTGAAACTACAACATTTCTTGCTTATCTTGCATCTTTTACTCAAATATTATATTTATTTGCTTTATTGCAATTGAGTTACTTCAATTTAAATCCATGTGTAGATGCATGAGTATGCAAATGCATAATATGTATGCACACAAATGAGCTACGACTAAAATACGTTCTCTCAACTAGGTCTGGGAACCTGGGTCGTTACAACACCCGAAAGCATCAAGTGCACCCGACAGAATCTGCGAAGACAGCGATGGTTTCAACAACCCTCTCGCAAGCATAGGAAAGCGCGCTCGTCAAACTCCTCCCTGAGTACTGAGAAATTTTCGCCTGGCAGCCCTCAGATATGCCAGGAATACCAGGGAGTTTGCCGAGCACTCACTCGAAGTCTTTCCAGACGCCAAACCCATCAAACAGACCACGCGAAGATTTTTAGAACCCAAGCAGAAGGCGCTTGGAGAAGAAGTAAACAGATTGCTAGCTGCGAAATTCATCAGGGAGATCAAGATATCCACTTGGTTAGCAAACCCGGTGTTGGTCCCCAAAAAGAACACGGATATCCTTCGGGTGTGCATCGACTACACGTCATTAAATAAGCATTGCCCCAAGGATAATTTTCCCCTCCCGCGAATCGACCAGATCGTGGATTCTACAACAGGCTGCCAACGCCTCTCCTTCCTGGACGCCTATTCGGGATACAATCAGATCCGAATGAAAAGGGAGGATGAAGAAAAGACAACATTCATTACACCTCACGGTGTCTACTGCTACACAACAATGCCCTTCGGGCTGAAGAACGCAGGCGCAACATATCAGCGCTGCATGCAAAGATGCCTCGCCAACCTCATTGGCAAGAGCGTGCAAGTGTATGTTGACGACATTGTCATCAAGACTCGAGTTGATGACACACTCCTCGATGATATTAGAGAAACATTCGACGCCCTCAACGCGTACAGGATCAAGCTCAATCCGACCAAATGCGTCTTTGGCGTTCCGGCAGGAAAACTTCTTGGGTACCTGGTATCCGCCAGAGGCATTGAAGCCAACCCGGAGAAAATACAAGCCATCTTGACCATGAAGGAGCCAACCAACCTACAAGGAGTCCAACAGCTCGCAGGGCGATTAGCTGCCCTAAGCAGATTCATCGCACGATTGGGAGAGCAAGCATTACCCTTCTACAAGTTGTTGAAGAAGACAGACAAATTCGAGTGGACATCAGAAGCTAAGCAAGCATTCGCAGATTTGAAGCGGTCATTGCAAAGTAGGCGCGTCCTCGCAACACCGCGAGAAGGGGAGCCACTTTTCTTGTACCTAGCCGCCACAAACCAGGTCATCAGCACAGCAATTATGGTCGAACGACCTGAGGAAGGCAAAGCGTACGGAGTTCAACGTCCAATCTATTACATCAGCGAAGTGCTCTCACCATGCAAGCAACGCTACCCTCACTACCAGAAGCACGCATATGGAGTCGTTCTTACAGCCCGCAAGCTCAAACATTATTTCCAGGAACACGTCATTACAGTGGTTAATGATGCGTCACTCGGGACGATCATGAACAACCCTATGGCATCCGGAAGAATAGCAAAATGGAACATCGAGTTGGGCGCTTGGGACATCACTTACGCAGGACGCAACGCAATCAAATCCCAGGTACTCGTTGAATTCCTAAGCGAATGGACAGAATTGCAAACGCCAAGACCACCCGAGTACACGAGCAATTGGATAATGTACTTTGACGGGTCCAAGAGAAACGAAGGAGCAGGAGCTGGAATTGTTCTTATATCCCCTCAGGGAGACAAGCTGCAATACGTCCTACGGTTGGATTTTCCACCAGATGATCCAGCATCAAACAACGACGCAGAATACGAAGCCTTGTTGCACGGGATGAAGATGGCAATCGCCTGTGGAGCTACTCGCCTAATGATCTACGGCGACTCCAATCTCATTGTGCAACAAACGATGAAAGAGTGTGACGCAATCGCTGAAAACATGATCGCGTATTGCGACATGTACAATCTACTCGAAGGAAGTTTTAAACGATGCGAGCTAAAGCACATCGCAAGATCCAGCAACGAAGAAGCAGATCGACTGGCAAACATGGGTTCCACGAATGCACCCATACCACCAGGAATATATTTCGAACGGATGATCAAGCGATCGGTCAAAATCAAGAAAGCTGCAGAAGCAATAGCAGTGCCAGAAACAGAGGTCAGCCCGCAAATCGCGCTTATCGAGCTCATTCATAACATATCACGACAGGTTTTTCTGGTCGAGCCAGTCTGGACGCAGAAATATCTCGACTACCTGACCAACAGACAGCTCCCGGCTGACCCACGCGAGGCTCGACAAATAATCAGACGCAGCAAATCCTTTCGGGTAGTCAATGGGGAATTGTACAAGCAAAGCATCTCGGGAATACTTCAGCGCTGCATCGCACCCGAAGATTGCAAAGAATTGCTCCATGACATCCACCAAGGAGACTGCGGACATCATGCTAGCTGGAAAACAATAATGGGGAAGGCCTTCCGAGCAGGATTCTACTGGCTGACAGCAGCTACCGATGCAAAGAACCTGGTCGAACGATGCGATGCCTGTCAGCGATTCGCACCAAGACCACATGCACCTGCTACAGAATTGCACATGATACCCATCGCCTGGCCCTTCGCACAATGGGGGCTAGACATGGTTGGACCACTACGCAAGTCCACCCCTGGAGGATATACACACTTGCTGGTCGCAGTCGACAAATTCACCAAATGGATCGAGGCCACGCCAATAACTTCGGCTAGTGCTCAATGCGCCGTCAAGTTCCTCGACTCCATTGTATGCAGATTTGGTGTGCCACACGACATCATTACAGACAACGGTACAAACTTCACAGCAAAGGAAACGCAACAGTTCTGCGAGGAAAAGGGCATTAACTTCAAGTTTGCTTCAGTTGCCCACCCGCAAACGAACGGACAAGTCGAGAGATCCAACGGCTTAGTTTCGGCTAGCATCAAGAAACGCCTACTAGATCGTCTACATCCCGCCGCAGGACATTGGGCAGATGAACTACCCTCCGTACTATGGAGCCTCCGCACAACTCCTAACCGATCTACAAAATACACGCCATTTTTCATGGTATACGGGGCAGAAGCAGTCCTCCCCGAGGACGTTCGATTCAGCGCCCCACGAGTTGTGGCCTACAGCGAAGAAACCTCTAACAAGGCACTCGCGGAAGATATGGATGCACTCGACGAAATGCGGGACATCGCACTCGCCAGATCCGCAGTATATCAGCAATCCCTGCGAAACTATCATAGTCGCCGCATACGCCACAGAGCATTCGCGGTTAGAGATCTAGTGCTGCGACTCAAGCAGAAGGAAGGACACAAGCTCGAACCACCCTGGGAAGGACCCTTCATCATACACGAAGTCGTCCCAGGCGGAGCGTACAGGTTGAAGAATCCATCGATTGGAGGAATCTATTCCAATCCTTGGAATATTGCACACCTCCGCAAATTTTATCCCTAGGTTTACTTGTTCTCACAACAAATAAGGCTATGCTAGCCACTCTTGTAGCTCGAATACATGGCTTCTCAGTCATCGCAATAAAAACATGGTTTCTCCATCATATTCATTCGCAACTTCCTATTTTTACACGCTCAAAAGTTACAGGAACACACCCCATAAACACACGGGGGCTACGCCTACAACTAAGCATTACAGGAAAAAAGCATACATACAAGGTTATACACCTTACAACAGTTTTTACAAACTATACAAGGTTACAGGATATGCACATCCGACAATCAATCAAAGCGCTGAGCATTCTCAGTCGCCAAAACTCTATCTACCTCCTCAGAGGACAGTCGGATGATTTTCTCTGTTGCGGGACGAACAGCATCATAGAAGGGGGAAATATCATCGATTGAATCATCTGGGAGCCTGGCTACGGAGTTAAAATCTACTTCAGGATACCATATTCGGACAAAGGATAGAGCTACAACCGCGCCGCATGTCATTTGATTGTGCACACACGCGCGAACCTCTCCCTCACGTCCAAACAACCTGAGAAGATAGCTCCAGTCTTCGGGACCCCTTTCGAGTGGGTAGAAAGCAGCGTTCATCGCGATCAGGACTTCGTGAAAAGAACTCACGAGAATTCTCGCTTGCAGAACAAGGAACTTCAAGGTGGCCATCACAAATCCTCGACTGCGATCAGACCAGAAGTTACTCGCATGAGGATTTGAGCTACCAGCCTCCTGAACTATGTGGTTTTCCACCCACTGCTTTTCTTCCCTGTCATCAGGTCTGACAACTGAAGAGCAAGCATGCTTGATCAGCTAAGGAAACAAAGCAAAAAGAAGACACGGGGGCTGTATTACTTACACAGCAAATCCCTCGCAACCAACGATAATTCATCCATCAGAAACTGCTCACGTTCAGCCGCCAGTTTCTGCTTGGACTTCGCCACATCGGCTATACCGCGCAGAGCTTTAAGCTGACGCTCACCCTCCCGGACCTTATCACGAAGACCAGCATAGGTGCCAACGGCGGCAACAAGGGGATTTACCGGAGTAGCATGTCCACTCGAAGATTCTGCAACTACCCCGGTAGCCTGGAAGAATACAAGGAAAGAAGTAAGAAGCCCTATTTGAAGCATTTCTAGTCGCACATCCGACAAAAGTGCTCGGGGGCTACTCCCATCGAGAGAAAATACACAAACTACGGGAAGCAATTTCCAGAACGAACACTTCGATTAAAGACGATGAAAATACGGGAATACATCCCAAGGTTCATTACATTCACGAAGGAAAGGAAAAAGAACAAAACTAAGAAGCTACAGTGGTGCTCCCACTAGCGGCAGTCACCCCTCCTTTCAGTCGAGAAAATAGCTCAGACAGCTTCCGAGCAAGAATGGTGGCCTGCTTGCCAAAACGAGAGAGCCGTACCTTTTTTCCCGTCGAGGGGTCGACTGGAAGAGCCGAGTAGGCCTCCTCCAAACCGTTGACTCCGTGTGCCAGCGCGAACTGGATCGCAGTCTTCGCGCCAGACTCCGACTGGGCGACTGCGTAAGCATCCAGGAGATTGCCCTCCGAGAAGATCTTCAGCAGGCCGTCTAGCGCGGATGGAGGTACAACGTTGGCGAGGAAGCGATTGTGCAGTTGCGACAACACTTGGGTGGCATCGCCAATCAAGGAGCACACTCCTTCGGCGTGCCTCTTGAGTTGAGCAAGTGTGTCGGTTAGCACATCTACTCGCTGGATCCCAGGGATCTCCAAAGGAACATCCAGAAGACCTGCAAAGGAAAACAATGTCAAAATTTCGCAAGTTCACCAAGACAAAAGATACAATTGCGAGAGCCTAGGCCACTTACCCGCGAAACGCTCAGCAAGGGGACGGAGGAACGTGACAAGGTCAGAATCGGCCTTATTGCCAGCTTCCTCTTGATCCTTCAAAGCTTTTCTCGCATCCGCGAGTTGCCTATCAAGATCCTCCGACCGCATGCGGGAGGCCTCCAGCTCTTGTCGAACAGCCGCCAAATCAGCTTCATGAGTGGTTGCCCGCTCAGAGAGCTTAACTCTCTCGGACTCCGAATGTTCGAGTTGAGCTGCACAATAACATTTGTTAGACATCAAGCATGGACACGAGAACAGAAACAAAGAAGACAATGAGATTTACTCTTAAGGAGCTCATTCTCGGTGTGGAATCGACTGCAGTGTGACTGAAGCCTCTCGCATTCCGATTCGGCAAGAACAACGCGGCGACCAATCGCCGCAAGCGAGTCAACAAGCGACTGCAAAAGTACACAAGTAGAAGAATTAGAAGATATAAATTAGAGCCTGTACCCGATTGAATTCAATCGACTACAGCCTCGGGGGCTACTCCCATCGGGAGCACTGTCGTGCACCCGATAGAAATCAAGACGAAGAAAATAAAACAAGATTTTGAGCCTGTAACCGATCGCAAGCAATCGACTACAGCCTCGGGGGCTACTCCCATCGGGAGCACTGTCGTGCACCCGATAAAAATTCGAAGACAAACTACAAAGTTTACCTGGCCCGTGGCGCGGGAGAGAGGATATGCGGAGCTGTCCGTCGCTTCTTTCGAAGCTGAAGTCCTGGCGGCAAAGCTAGGAGCCTCACGTTCCGCAGTCGCCGCATTGGGGGCTGCGCTGGGAGAATTCTGGACGGTGCCATCATTGGGAGTTTCACCCGCAGTTCCTGCTTTGTTCCTCTTTTTGGGAGGAACAGAAGAAGCGTACCTGCGAGGGCTGATGGCCTGCACACTGCAGCAAAAAAGAACAAGGAATCAAACATAAGCGCAGAAGAAAGAACGTTCGACTAAGAACGAGGAAAATGACTTACTCGTCATCTTCATCTTCATCCAGCAAATCCGCGTTCCAAGCGGTTGCGATTACTGGGAATGAAGGTGAAGGGGCGAGGGAGCGAAGTGGAGTCGCGGAGATAGGGGCCTTCCCGGGCGATTCCTCTAAGGAATTATCCTTGGAAGTAGCCTCGTTATCGTCCTCTACCCGACGACGCTTGCAATGACGAAGGCCGCCATTCGAGCCCTCCGCATCATCCGAAGAATCGTCCTCAGAGCTCGAGGAAGCATCGGCTACACTGGTATCGGCTAAGCCGTCCAGGTGACTCGCCAATAACTCCGAGGCGTCCTCTCCCGCGACTGGCGGGTAGCAGTTCGCCACCGCTAAGCTCTACAAAGAAGGCAGAGGAAGGCAAGAAAAATTTCAGTCGACCAAAGACTCAAAGCTAAGAAGAAAATAATGACAGACAGGAAGGATAAAACTAACCGCGGCTGGTGGAGGTTTCGAAGCGTCGAAGGCTTCGACTGCGCAGTCGGGGAACTTCTCCCCCACCTTCAAGCTGGTGACAGCCGCGATTTTCTTCTCGAACTCAACGTTCGAAAGTTCCTCGCGGCTCACTCGGCTAGGGTCTTCAGCGCCTTGGTATTCCCACATGGTGGAAGGCCTTTGCTGCAGCGGTTGGATCCTGCGCTTCAGAAAAATACTCGCCAGGTGCAGCCCGTTGAGTACCACTCCGGCGGTTTGATCCCGGAGAGCGGACACTCTTGCGAGTAGGGGCGTGATGACCTGGGTTTCTTCGGCTGACAGCTTGTGCGCCCAGGACTTCCGCCTCTTCAAAACAGCGAACGGGTGGAATTCCACGATCCCACCCGAGCTGTTGTCGATGACGTAAAACCACTTTTTCTGCCAGCCTTGGGCGGAGTCGACGAAGTGCATGTTGAAGTAGCTGCTCTCCAGTCGCGCCTGGATCCCAAAGCCGCATGTGCGCAGCGGCTCGCCAGGCTCGGAGTCCACCCGCGATTTCTCACGGAAGATGCGAACTTTGAAGAGGGCCTTCCAAAGCGCCCAATGAGGGCGAATGCCAAGGAAGCATTCGCAGAACACGATGAAGCACGAAATGTGCTGCACCGCGTTCGGAGGAAGATCGTGAAGCTGTATGCCATAGACATACAGCAACCCGAGGAGAAAAGGATGGAGAGGGAAGGAAAGACCCCGAGACACGTGGTCCGCGGAGACCACGCGCTCGTTCGACTGCGGGTTTGGTACCTCTTCTTTCTTCCCGAGGCGCACCCGCTTCTCAGATTCAGCCGACAGCAGCCCCTCCCGCTGCATCTCCTTGATGCTCTTCGCGGTGGTATTGGGCGAGCGCCAGTCGCCGGCCCGAGGCGCAGGTTGCGCGGAAACTTCTCCGGATCCGGAAGCGGCAGCACCACGTCTTTTGCCTCCGGCCATGGCTAACAGTGTGAGCTCGAGCGCAAGGAGGAAGATGAGCACGAGGAAGAAGATGGTTGAAGGCGAAGGCTGGGAAAATTTTACCGCTGCGCTAAGTCCCGTATTTATACACGGAGCGGGTCAATCTCAGCCACTCGATGCGCTACGTGGCACGTATCGCAGCCACCACGTGTGAAGATGAAACGAAGGGGCGGTGAACGATGTTCCGTGCCATGATCTTAACAGAAGATCGTGCGCATTTACTGTGCGGTTCGCGTAAAAAACGGAAGCGGCGTCTCGTTTCCCGGTCAAAAAGCTGACTAAGTGGGCCAGCCCATCTGCTACCACTCCGTCACGTCCCATCGGGAGGAGAAAAGTGCGCCATGACGTCATGGCACGCATCATCAAATTCAAGAACTTTCGAATGGACAATTCAAACACGAAACTAGCTTCGTATGAAATTCCTTCGACTAAAGGCAATTCTCTTACAAATAAATCATGGAGCAAGACCTCTTTAAAACAAGAGAACTATCCTATACACGAAAACTCTTTCGTATAGGCGCAACAGTCCAAACATGAAAACTCTTTCATATGGGCACGACCCTCTACAGTACGAAAACTCTTTCGACTGAGTCTTAAACAATCATTCGGGTAGAAAGAACCTACCTCCATTCACGCATGATATTTCTACATCATAAAAACCTGGATTGTTTAGCCGACTAGGCACATCCGGATGCCATATTCTTCGAATATGAAGGTAAGACCCAAAAAGATCTTTCTTAAGGGCCTGGAATCGCACTCGAAAGTTGCGTCCTCCGGTATAATTCCGTGTCAACAACACGAAGAAAAATCCTAGCGGACGCGCCGGGTACCCTCATAGGTTAAGTTCGACTCGATAAGTCCACGACGGCCCAGTCGCAACAATCACCTTATCGGGTTCGAGCCGGAGGTCTCGAATCTGTGTAGGCCAGGAATGTTTTTGCCCTAGTCGCAATTAATTGGCCCTGATCTCTCGGGAGAGCCAAGCTACTATGCCGCATCCTTCTGCAAATAAAGCCGCAATAACAGGCACCTAAGTCGCTCGACACTCGAGCATAAGGACTCATTGCACAGGGAACACACCCTTTAAACCAGTAAGCAGCCAAGCTGTTTATTCAAAAGAAAAAGCAAGGCCAAAAAAGGTTTGACCGTCTACTCGACTGAAAAATTCCCACTCGAGCAAACGCTCGGGGGCTACTGACGAAGATATGGATTCTGGATCCTGCGGATAAGGACACCCCCTCTCAGGCCCAAGGTGAAGGCCCAAGAAGAGGAGCCCTTGGAATACTCCAGAAGGTCCACGTGAAGCCCACCTGCACTAAACTTGCGGGTTAAGTTAGGAAACATGTAACCGACCTAGCTAGGGTTGGAGTCCTCTCCGGGTAGAACTCGAGACCTGGCCGCCTATATAAGGCCAGGAGAGCCCCCGAGAGAGGACCAGGCAACACCGCACGACCAAAAGCCTTGAACTCGAGACCTACTCTCGATTCGAGCACCACCTTTGTAACCGATCTAATCATCAATACAGATCGACAAGAGGCAGGAGTAAGGGTTTTACCTCTACGAGGGCCCCGAACCTGGGTAAATCTCGCCCCCTGTCTAGCCGACGATTCCACCAGCGCTCATGGGTTCTCCTAATCGAAACCCGATAGGTTCATCGAAGGGATTTGTTGAGTCAGGGATTCGACACTCCCCCACATCCGCCTCCCCGCCTCGAGCTCGTGTGGCCCCGAGGAGCCCCGGGAGCGCTCCAATTTCGCGCCGGAATCCGCCACGGCCGCCGCCGGATTACGCTCGCCGCCGGCGATTGCCGGCCTTCCTCGCCGCCCTGACCCCGGCATCACGTTCCGGGTGAGCTCCCACACCCCCTGGTGCTTCTCCCTTCTTCTCTCCCCCTCTGCATCACTCCCTCGCCGCCAACCTCCGACCGTCGCCGCCGCTCGAGCTTTCCGGCGATCTCCCGGCCAGCCGCGGCCACCCATAGGCTCCCCACGTCCTCCTCTATCGCGTGGTGGTAGTCGATTTCTAAATGGCGCGCTGAATCGATGAATTGCTCCATGGCTGTTCCAATTTGGCCACGGGTGATATCATCACGACATCATGCCCACGTCACCAGGCAGTTTTTCTGGTTATTTCCTTTTAAACGAAAATGGTACTAACACGTGGCCCCACCTCAATTTAAATTACGGAAAAATGATGAATTTTGTAAATCCAATATCTTTTGTTTCATAACTCAGAAAAATGTGTTCAATATACCATTTTGTTCAGAAAAATATAACCTACATGTTTATGTCATTTGCACACATTTTTTTGACAAAGTTGATTTTTGACCATTATTTAAATCATTTAAAATAAAGAAATTAAGTTTTTACTCAAGAAAATTAGAAAATTACAAGTTATATGTCAAAATGCTTAGAAAGACAAATGCAACCTATTTATGGTGTTTTCAACCCCTTTTGAGCAATTAAAATTAGTCTCACTTTCAGAATTGCCCGAATCGGCCTCCGAGGTCCACTTCAGGACTAAATCACTAAAACTGTTTACTTAACATATGAACTCTAGCAACCCATGAAACATGTTTAGGAATTATCTTTAATGCATTCAAATGTTCATGCATACATACTGAGCATTGCATCGATGCCCATGTTGAGTGTTGTTCTCTTTCTTTCTGGTGTTTGCTCTTATCGGTACACCTCGAATCCGGAGAGAAGTTCGACACCCTGTTGACGAATACTTGGTCTAAACAACCAAGTCAAGCACTTATTCCTGAAGCTTTTTTGTCTGGTTTTCTTGAAGCAAGGCAAGCATAACCTCTTATCTGCCCATATATGTTTTTGAAGTGTTTTCCTTCTCGTACGATGCATGCTTTTACAAAGTATCTTGAGTCAGTAGATAGAGTTGTCCTATTTATTTGCATAACCCAGATATCATGATTCAATGCTCCTAGCAGACATAGGATTTGTTTGTGTGTATCGCCAGAGCCTCAAATATGCCATGCTTAGTCATACATGTCTGTTGATCTCTGCTCCATCCGGTTGATGAATCAGAGTTACGAAATGAATCTAGTATGACAGGATGACGTGGTAAGGTTCGAGATGTGTGTTTAATATGATTAAAGGCTTGGATGAGTTGCCACATGAGATGTGGTGATTTGCCTCGTTAATGCCCCTAGGAGCGAGTTCTCGCCTTTGAAGCCAAGACTGATCGTGCAACCACACGGGGATTGGATTCCCCTCGGTTTCAACTTGTCTAGCTTGTTCCATGAGTTGCCTAGTTCGGGCGTTCCATTTGGATTTGTTGGGGATATTAAAACATTTTCAAAACTATGACGTGGTGGTGTATCGGCGCTCTGCGGGTAGGGAACCGTCGAGCATTGCGCACAACGATATAGACCTGGCAGGAGATGGCCACTCCCTATTGGCGGTCCATCTCTACTCGGAGCGACTCGTGGAATAGGCGAAGCAAGGGAAAGGTCGTGGTCAGCCACCCTCTGCCGGCACATCGTCGGAATTGTGCCAATAGCTTGGCATTAAGAGTCGGTTGATATGTGTGGGTAAAGTTGTACACCCCTGCAGGGTTTAATCTTTTCGAAAAGCCGTGTCCGCGGTTAAGGACGACTTGGTTACGGATCCTGAGATCATAGATAACCTGAACCTGGCGTAAAAGATGTTTCCAATGAATGTTTAGTTCCATAAGGTGGTTTCGGTTATCGGGTGCTTAAGATGATGCTTCGAAGGTCTTGATGACAATACCCGAGGAAAGGGTATTCTTTTAAAAGATTTGTGAAAACCTTCTCAGTCTCCCTCTATTCGAAACAAAGTTGGCTTTACGCAAAACAACCTTCATAAACCCTTTTTGAACAAGCAAATATATAATAGGTTAGTTAAGTCTTGTTGAGTACTTCCAGTACTCATGTTTGCTTCAATTTGGTTCAGGTGGAGTTCCATATCTTTGGTGGTGTTTCAACGTGGACATCGACGGATAGTTTGGGGTTTCCCAGGTAGCAGCCTGGAATCTATGGGCTGGGACGTCGCCTTATGTTGCAGCCTCTTAGGCCTTTTTGGTTCTTGTTGGTTAGCAACATAATTTGCCTTTCGTTGTTTGATGTAATGTTGGGTCGTGTGACCTCTGTTTGTAAGCTTTACTCTTTATTACTTTCTTAATAAAGCTTCATGTCTAGAGTGTTGCTTTGATCGGTTGTTGATTTCGAGCTCATCGTTATACAGTTTTGGCTATGCCTGCATAGTTGTCGCAATCGAGGGGTTGTGGAGCCGATGATCCATGTCCGAGCCCGCCTGCCGATGTGATTCGGCTTGGGGCTAGGTAACGCCAGTAACCCTCGATTGTTGTTGCACTTTCTGGACACATAGCAGCTCTGAATATCTTTGGTCCCGTTTCCTCCAGTTTTGTTCGACTCGTGGATGCTTAGTTATGCATAGTTGATTATGACTAGCATGGACACAAGGAGCAGTAGTACCGTGGTGATCCGGCCTGCGTGCCGATGAATCCGGTCTTCCTGTCGTTGTTTGTTGCGGCCGGGGCTGGTAACCCTGAAGCCCTTGTGGGTCCATGTCTAGGAGCACATAACAGAATGTATATCTCTGGGTCCGGGGTCGTGACACCTCCATCTTGAAATCAGAGTCACTAGAGCCATCAGTGTCCGGACCTAGCAGGGGAGTGGCATGCTTCTTGAATCGAAGATCCTTGACACGGTGAGCAGTGAGCTCTTGTTCATAGTCCAAGAGAGCATCAGAAAGTCTGGCATTACGCCAAGTGGTGGCAATGAGCTTGAACACTAAAGCAGCAAACATAGGCACTCTCCTCCTCATCACACAGTTATACATTTTATTCCAGAGGATATCCATCACATCAAGCCGAAAGCCATCACCACAACGCCTATGAGTGTAAACCATCAAGTCAGTGAGTGAGCCATGAATTTGATCAAAGTTGCCAACACGGGGAGCCAACGTGTTCCTGAAGATCCTGTGGAGGATATCATATACGGGCAGCAGATTATTGGACTGACCAACCACAGCACGGCCAGGGATATACAGATCATACATCTCAGTGGGGGCCATAGACTTCTCCGGGTAAGGAACCCGGAAGAAAGTAGAGTGAAAGGAAGCATCGGGAATCTCCCCAAAGTCCTACAGACCTCGCACAGTAGCAAACTCAGCCCATGAAGCAGAAAACTTCTGATTCTTGGTCATCCAAGTGATCCTCCTCTCATCAGTATGGAAATATAGCGTGGCATAGAATTGGCCCATGAGGTTCTCATCATAATCTTCATTGATCTCGATGAAATCCAGAAGACCAAACTCCTCACAGACCTCCAATGCCTCACCAAAGTAGTCCATCTTTGATCTCATGAAAGGAACATTGATGGAGTATTGAGTCACTACCTTGTTCCTGTTCACCGGGTACACCTCATAAAAAATCCTCTCCTGAAAACGAGTCCAGAAGCACTCATTGGCCCTAGGTTCCCTAGGCTTGGTGTAGGGGTTGGTCCTCCTTTCTCTGCAGAACTGCTCGTCGGGCATGTTGACAACTGATTTGTCTTTAGAAGCCTGTGATTTCATCAGCACGGACCTATGTCTCCTTGTCAGATTACCCTGTGGCATGACCTCTGGAGTTTCATCTTCCTCGGGATTCTTCCAAGTCCTCTTAGCCGCACGTTTGCGACCTCCACCCTTATAACTACTAGCACCTGCTCCTAAGAAAGCATAGGGGGATAGCAATGAGATAAGGTTAACTTCAATCGAAATGATCTACGAGAAAATTCACACAAGAACTAGACGTGCAAAAACTCTAGGAAGCGGTAGTACCGCTAGGGGTTACGGTAGTACCGCTGTCTCCAGCAGTTCCAGCCATAGCGGTAGTACCGCCGTTTCCAGCGGTAGTACCATTGCGGGCGGATCTGCCATGGCTCCCAGTGGGACAACCGATTCCAATCTAGATAAAGTGCACCAAAAGTTCTTAGGGAATGTACTCGACTAGGAATCACAACGAACTACTTCTAGACTAGGAGATCTCTAGAACCCTAATCATCATCATCTCACAAGATTCCTCGAGGGAGAGAGATATGAATGGTTTACTGGAGCTCATCATCGTGGAGGAGGAGTTGGGTGCGATCCTCGGGCGTCCTCCGGTGTAATTGGAGCACTCAATCACCGGAGAGAGCCCTCCCCGGCGGATGGAAGACTTGGCGGCGGCGAGATCCGGTGTGGGGAGAGGATGAGGGAGAGAGGAGGTAAATGGGTAACTCCCTCTCCTAGATCCGGTTTTATCCCCTCGGATTTTCACCGCAGCGGTAGTACCGCTGTGCTCAGCGGTAGTACCGCCCACCTGGGACTACTGGAGCTAGGAGGTAGTACCGCTGCTGGGTCTATGCTGGGCACGAGCCCCTGCAGCGGTAGTACCGTGCAAGGCCACCTGTAGTACCGTGCGCTGGGTACTACTGTCATTTACAGCGGTAGTACCGCTGCAACCGGTGGTAGTACCGCTAGCCGGGTCTTCCTTCCACCAAGAGATCAAAGTGATTAAAAAATTTGGAAGATAAAATGTCTAAGGGGGGAAATATTTGGGCTTGGGATAAGAACTCAAACTGAGATGGTACTACACACTCCAACTTTTGCACGGAAGACAATAAGGAAAAGAGAGAGTGTGTTTCCCAAACAACAACAATGACTCACAAAACACAAAGAGATAAGGAAAAAACACAACGAATAACACCACATAAGAACCAAACAAGAACCAACTCTTCAAGAGAAGAGGTTGGTGGCCTGAGCCACCATGTAAGAGAATATGGTATGTCACCGCGAAGATATATCTTGGATACATTGCCAATTCTCGACATTGAAGCTCACAATTCAACATTAGAAAAAGAGAGAAAACAATGAATATTTGCTTTGGGCATAATGGGGGGAGGGAGAACCCAATGTGTTAGGATAACACTCCCCCCTATGTCCATGCCTACACCTAAACCCATACACGTTTCATCTATAGGGGTGTATGCAAGATCCTCAAGTCAAACTCCTAGAATCAATGATGTTTAGTTCATTCCTCAAGAACATGAATCTTTCATCGTCGAGTGGCTTCGTGAAGATATCCGCGAGATTATCCTTGGTGGGCACATAAGCTAGTGCAATATCACCTCTTGCCACATGGTCTCGGATGAAATGATGGCGAATCTCAATATGCTTCGTTCTTGTGTGTTGCACGGGGTTGTAGGCGATCTTGATGGCACTTTATTGTCACACATGATAGGCACCTTATCCAAATGAACATCATATTCCTTGAGAGTTTGCCTCATCCATAGCAATTAAGTGCAAGCACTTGCGGCGGCTACATACTCGGCTTCGGCGGTGGAGAGAGATATGCAATTTTTCTTCTTGGAAGACCAACTCACCAAGGACCTACCAAGGAATTGGCAAGCCCTAGAAGTGGACTTCCTATCATCTTGATAACCGGCCCAATCGGAATCCATGTAGCCCTTGAGAGAGAATTGTGCCCCCTTTGGGTACCACAAACCAAACCTTGAGGTATGAACCAAATACCGAAAAATCCTATGGACCGCCACTAAGTGGCTTTCCTTAGGAGCCGATTGATACCTTGCACACACACCTACACTCAGAACGATATCGGGCCTAGATGCACAAAGATAAATCAAAGAACCAATCATAGAACGATACAACTTTTGGTCCACATCATTACCATCCGGGTTGCACTTGAGGTGGCACTTCACTTGCATAGGAGATGGCTTTATTTTTGCACCTTGGAAATTGAAAGTGCATGGTTCCCCCATATGTGGTTTTGGTAATTAATGACAATCCTTATGGACTAATGTTTGCATTGAGTTATCTTTGTAGATCTTGTTCATAGGAAATAATGGAGTTCATGTGTTGAACTCTATTAGCTTCCTTGATGGCCATTGTTACATTCAAAGATTTATATGAAGAATGGTCATGGTTTGAGTTGAGCTTATTGCTAGTATGTATTGAAGAAAAGGATTAGGTGATCTTTCATTATCATCTTCAAGACATCATCTTTAGAAGTGAGAAGCAAAGATACAAGGTTGATCAAGCAAGCGATCAACACACAAAGCTACAAGTTGTACCAAGTGGGATTGTGTATCTCATGGTATGGTAAGCATTTGTCAATATAGCTTTGTGAACTAACCCATGTTATGTGTGTGTCGCATCTCTATGTGTGGTTAGATATCTTTCCATGGGAATGAACCAAAAGGAAGATTTCATATAGACCATGGTCTTTGTCGTCGTCAAGTGGTGTTCGTCATCTAGCTTGACGTAGAAGCTCAAGTGAAGCATCTAGAAGATATCCTATGCTTGATGCTTGCCACCACTTTGGGAGATTGTGGCCTTGTGAAGATTTGCCGAAGGGTCTCTCCCATAATGGTGTATGGGGGAGCTAGTCTCTCCCATAATGGTGTATGGGGGAGCAACTTGCAAGTCTTCATCAAGCGGAGTTTGTGCTAGCAAGCGCAATCAAGAAAGAAGATCCAACTTGAGAGAGTCAAGATCGTCATCATCTAGCTCAAGTGGAATGCTCAAGGCAAAGGTATAATCTTGATAGGTTTTCTATTTTACCGGTCTCGTGTCTTTGGGAGACCGGGTTATAGGATAGATAGTCGTACTATCAAGAGGGGCTCTCAAGTGAGTAACTCGATCGAATCGTTATGGAGAGCTCAAACCTTTGCATACTTTGCATATCATCTTTCTTGGTTCTTATTTGGCTTTTGTCTCCTTTGGGTTTTAGTGCTTGTCGTGATCTTCATGACAAGCCTTGGTTTCTCGAAAACGGATTTCGTAAGAAAAACTTGTTGCGTTTTCGGTGGTGAAAATATTCAGTTCGTCTTTGAGAATGTTCCCACACCTTCCATGTGTGGTAACTTCTCCCTACTTTGAGGTATCAATATTTTCACTTTTTGTTTGGATACTCCTTGCTGTTATCTTTCCATTGCAATTGGATTTACCTCGTTCGGAGTTCTTTTGCAAAAGTTATGGGGTTTCTAGTTCAGCCTCTCTGTTCTGGACTCAACCGGATTATTCTAGCCGGATTATTCCGGGCAACCGGATATTCCGGTTAGGGTAGTTTTGGTCCATATTCGGGACAGAGATGAGCCGGATTATTTGGAGCCGGATTATTCATCTCAAACCGGATATTCCGGTTGTGGAGTTTGTTGCGAAAAATGGCTAAGGACTGGAAGGTTGGAGCTACTGGAGTCAACCGGATTATTTGGTCCGGATTATTCATCCTGGACCGGATATTCCGGTTGCTGCGAAAAATGGCTAAGGACTGGAAGCTTGAACCTTCTGGAGTGAACCGGATTATTTGAACCGGATTATTCGGGGCATACCGGATAGTCCGGTTTGGGCAGTTTTCAGACCAATTTGCTCACTGACATGGACCGGATTATTGGTACCGGATTTTTCCAAGGGGACCGGATATTCCGGTTAAAGTCAACAGGTTTCGAGCAGATCTTGAGACCGGATATTCCGGTCCAAACTTGGACCGGATATTCCGGTCCCAGATTCCTGCACAAACGGCTAGTTTTTGTGGGGACCTATTTAAGGGGGCTTTCTTCCCCATTGGTCCCCAAGTCTTCCAAGCACGTTTTTCCCCTTCTCTCCCACCATTGTTGACCTTGGAAAGCTTGCCCCTCTCCCAATCCCTCCTATGATTCTTGCATATCTTTGAGGGAGAAGGTAGAGGAGATCTAGATCTACATTTCCACCAATCCATCTTCCTTCTTAGTGAGGGAAACTTAGTAGATCTTGATCTTGGAGTTCTTGGTGTTTCTCCTCCATTGTTCTTCCTCTCTTATTCCCCCATAAGCATTTGTTGCTTTGTTGGAATTTGAGAGTGAAGGATTTGAGCACTTGTGCTCTTGCCATTTGCATCGGTTGCATCGGTTTGCTCTCTCCACGAGGATTCGTGGAAGTGAAAGATTGTGAGCTTGTTACTCTTGGGTCTTGGACCCTAGACGACTTGTGGTGTTCTTGGGAGCCTCCAATTGAGTTGTGGATGCGTGCCCCAAGATTGTGGTGACACCGAGAGCCTCCAATTGAGTTGTGGATGCGTGCCTCGGATTTGAAGGTTGCCAATAGTGGAAGGTGAACTAGGCCTTTGTGGCGGAAGTTCATCGGAGAATAGGGTGAGGCCTTTGTGGCGTTGAGTAGGCCTTCGTGGTGAGCTCACACCCCTCCAACGAGACGTACTCCCCTTTGTGGGAGGAACTCGGGAATACATCTTCGTCTCCGTGTGCCTCGGTTATTTCTATACCCGAGCTTTTTACTTATGCAATTTTCATTGTGATAGCCTTCGAGCTTGAAGTTATATATCTTGCTATCACCTTGTTACTTGTCTTGCTTAGCATAAGTTTTTGGTTCATCTAGTTGACCCTAGAATATTTAGGTTGTATGCTTGTTAATTTAAACACCTAGTTTATTTCCGCATTTAGCAAGCTTTAACCGGAAAAGTTTTAATCGCCTATTCACCCCCCCCTCTAGGCGACGTCGTTGTCCGTTCAATTGGTATCAGAGCCTCGTCTCTCTTTATTAGGCTTTACATCCTAGAGAGTACGATGTCGTTTAGAGAAATAGAACATGATCCCGCTTTTATATTCTATGGTAGAAACTTTGATGTTTGGAAAATTCGCATTCTTAAATTTCTTACGGACATGGGTCCAAAGTATGTTAAGAGAATTGTAGATATGGATTTTCCTCCTCCTAAGGATTCTCAAGATTTATCTTTGGAGGATAAGGAAAACTCTTATCTCGATACTTTTGTATCTAATGGTCTCTTGTCCTTTTTGAGCGATGTAGTTATTGAATCAATCATGCCTTTTCGGAACGCTCATGAGCTATGGACAAAACTTCAAGATATATATGATGTGTCCAATATTATTGAGGATGATTGTTCTCCATCCACTTCCGGCCGTGATGAGTTCACATCTTTCTCCACTCCACCAACATGTGATTTTTCACAAGGTAATGATATGGTGAGTGGTGATAGAAATTGCATTGTGAATAGTGAATTTGCTATTGACTATACTTCATCTCTATCCCATTGCAATGATCTATCTTTGGACTTAATATCTTCTAGCACTCAAAATTCCATACATGCTAGTGTTGATAGTCCTTGCATATCATGTAATAGTTGTTTAACTAAATCTCATGATGATATGCTTCCTATGTCTTGTTTTCATGAAAATAATGCTTCCATTTCCTCTAGTACTTGTGTGGCTAACAATGTAGAGGAATCCCACTTTTTTGTGGAACAAGACATGGACCTTAATGTCTCTTCTAGTATATCTTCATCATCGCCATCCATTTCTCATATGTGCCTTATGGCTAGGGATTCAAAGGTATCACCACCTTTGGAACCCACTACATCTTGTGATGATGAGGATGAGGATATATTTTATGGAGAGTTTGAGGACGAAGACTCTTTAATGGAGAAGGGTGAGTTGGTTCTTCTTGATCTCCCTAAAGGTAGTAAAGCTATCACTCCTTTTAGTGAAATATTGGCTTTTGCTATTTATAGCGCTAAAATAATTGAAACTAAAGGTGAGATTGAAAGAAGTGATGCCGATGAAAAGGCATCCCTCACTATGTCTCTTGAGGAAGAGTATGAGCTCCGAGTTACTCTTGAGGAGAAACTTGAATCTATCGAGGAGCTCTATAATGAACAAATAGCCTATCTCACTAAAGCACGTGACCATACCAATGCTAAATATAAAGTGCTTAAAAATGAAAAGGTTGAATTTGTTGTTGGCAATGCTAATCTTCTTGAGGAAAACTCTAGGTTAAATAATGAGCTTGCCAAGTTATCTTCTTCTATTTCTAATGATGCTTGTGCTACTAACTCCACATCTTGTGAAGCATCTATTTTGAAGGAGAATGTTGAGCTAAGGGCTCAACTTGAGTTAATGACTAGCAAGTGTGGGAAATTAGAAGAGAGTCATGAAAAGCTATCTAGCTCTTATGAGGATCTTCTAGCATCCCATACCAAGCTAAAATTAGCTCTTGAGGCTATCACTACAAAGGTAACATCTTGTGAGCCTCATGTGGTTACTAGCACAATATCTTCTAATAATGCTATATTGACTTGTGCTCGTATTAGTAATTCATCCTCCCATAATGTTTCTACATCTTGTGATGAATTGCTTTCCTTGCCTTGTTGCTCTAAGAATGAAGCATCTACTTCCTCTAGCTCTTGTGTTGATTCTAACCATGTAGAGGACATTAAAGAGCTCAAGGCCCAAGTCACTTCTTTGAAGAAAGACTTGGAAAAGTGTCATGAAGGGAGTTCCACACTTGACAAGATGTTGAGAGTGCGAAGACTTCCCAATGACAAGAGTGGACTTGGATTCAACTCCAATCTCAAGAACAAGTCCATTATTGACAAGAAGAAGGGCCAAGAACAAGAAAAAGATTCGGCCAAGATTATTTGCTTCAAGTGCAAGATTGAAGGGCACCATGTAAGATCTTGCCCTTTGAAGAAGAAGCCTCTTAGTGAGAAGCAACTAGGGAAGCGGCCTCTTGTTCAATCTCATGCTCAACCACGAGTTGAACAACGGCCACCTCCTAACAAGACTGAAGCCAATGCTCCTCTTGTTGAGAAGCCTATTGAGAAGAGAGAAAAGAGTCGATGTTGCTACCTTTGTCGCAAGAAGGGACACTTTGCTTCTTCATGCACTAATGGTACATTATCCAACCCTATCCTTGTTGATGATGTTTATTCTATTAGGAAGGATAATGTGGGCAATGTGTTTGCCAAGTATGTTGGTATTCCAAGTGGTGTCAAGAAAAGAACCATTTGGGTTGCCAAACCTATTGTGACTAACCTCTTAGGACCCAACTTGGTTGGGGACCAACAAGCTCAAACTTGATCAATAGGTGTTGTTGGAGGGCATCGGAGACTTGGCTATTTTATGAAGAATTAAGGGATCTTCATCAATTATATTTCCTCAAGCCAAGTCACTTGGATTATATATATCTCTTACCCATTGTTCCTCCAAGCGGTAACTTGTATTTAAATCTATATTCATTGAAAGTTGCTTGCTCCCTTGCATATGTTAGTTTTGTTTCTAGCATGTGTTTGTATATGTTGTGCTTCCTACTTACCTATCTTGAGTAATCTAGTTATGTTTGTTGGTTTGCACTCCATGTACTTGTGTTCTTTGTGTTGAGCCTTCATTGCTTTCATTGCTTATCTTAGTTGGCTCTTTGGGAGTTTAATGGACTATCCCATTTTGGGGTAGTAATATGCTTTGCACTTTACTATCCTAAAATGTGTGTACATGAGGAATACCACTTAGTGTTGATATATCAATATTATCTATTCTCTATGTGGTATGTCTTTTTCATGAGAAATTCAATTTCTAATTGTCCATTAACTTTCTCTAGTTGGATTTATTTTTGCCTCTTGTTGTTTTCAATGGATTATCACATTATGGGGGAGTAATAAGCTATGTGCATATTACAAGCCTAGAAAATGTGAACATTTGAGGTATTGCCACCTAGAGTTGATATTGTTAGTTATCTTGTTCCTAAGTGGCATGTTGCTCAAACAAGTTCCATATTTGCTTAAAAAATTTTGTGTCACTCTTCTTTGGTATCTTGTTTGTTTGAGAGTTCTTGTTGCCTTGCTTTTCGGGTTCTATTTGAAGCCTTCAAGAATCTCTATCTAAGCATGTTTTTTTTGTTCCTATCTTTTACCACATGCTTATGTTTTGTGAATATGATTATGAACAAATCTACCACCGAGAAATATCTCCATACATCTCTTGTCTTTGACAAGTTATAATAATTTGTGGTAAGTTTATTGATCATATTTACTTTGGCCATTGCTTTAATATTGCCTTGTTTCTTGCCAATGATTTTGTTTGGTTCAAACTCCTTTGTGTCTTCCTTGCTCTACTCAAAGATTTGATTTATGTTTTCTTGTGTTAGGAAAAGCAATGATCCCATACTTGTGCACTTGTGTTCAAAGTCATACTTCTTTGGGTTGCACTATTCTTGGGGAAGCTATCCTACATTGAGTAGATCACCATTCCTTAAATTGGTATTGCATCTAATTGATTTTATTTAAACATGACTAGTGTTTGAATAATATATATGGAGAGTAATGATTCCATTGTGTGCATTTTGTATTCAAATGCAAGATCATAAATAATGCACTATTATTGGAAGAACTATCCTATATGCGTTTGAACACTTGTTGTCTTTAAATTTGTTTGTTTTCCCAATGACTTGTCTTTTTGGAAGACAAACACTTTTCGTCTTGGTACTTTGTGTGCTATCATGAAAAGTGTAGAGGGTTTGTTCACTCTTTTATGTTTGTTTTGGTATCCTCTCTATGTTGGTTTCCTCAATCATGTGTTGATTTGGGTCTTGATATATTTTGGACAATTCTCTTTCTTTTCACTCTTGTGAGTGGCTTCTTGGTTTAATTAGTTCTTTGTCCAATTTGTATCTTGTTTTGGTTCTTGAAAGTTTTGTGCATGCATATTTACTATATATATCCTTTGGCATGCTTACTTTCGTTGATCCAATATATAGGATAAACTCCATCAAATCCTAAATGGCTAAGATGTGCATGAAATTCAAATTCATATTAATATGCACATATCTATGTGGAGTTTGTCCTATGTATTGTAGTTGTTCTAACTACTTTGGACCCAATGAGTTTGGGTACCATTTTGTACTTGAATTTTGTTTTTAGGTACAATGGAGATACGTTGGTTGCTTGCTCCATTCATAAGGAAGGTGTTCTCACCATGGTATTATAGGAGTCAAGCTTCGATGATTATCAAACTCGCATCCTCTTCATCACCAATGTCGTCTCGGTAACAAGTATCTACCTCATGCATACATTTCTAGCTTTCAACCTTGTGTAGGTTGCTTGTTGGCATGATTTCCCTTTGTTGCATTTCATTTGGTTCTTGCAAATGTCTTATCAAAAGCATCTTAATTGCAACTATGAGTAAGCCGGGATGATTACATACTATGGGGATATTTATAGTCATTTTCATGATTCACCAATCCCGAGTATATTAATCTAGCAACTTCTACTTGAAGTCTATCATATGCAATATTGATGAATTCTCAAAAACCATTTGAACCTTTTGTGATATGTGTTACCTTTCTCGAAGCATTCCAACTATCACTTTTCCCTTGTGATATTTGTGATGCTTTGATGAGTTTTGTGTGTTCATCTATATCCCCTTAAGATTAAACTAAGCTTAGTGCTTTGCTTTCAAGCAAAAATCTTATTGGTATATTAATGAACCTCTCTTGGATATCATGTTCTTCACCTTTGTACCTATTTTGTGTGTGCATGTTTCTTTGTGGATATATATCTTTGTGATTGTTGTCCACTTAGAAACTTATACACACGATAATAGTTACATCTTTAATTGATATTCTATTTCTTTAGTGACCACATTTTATTGCTTTATATTCCTTGGTGGTTCCTAAAAGGCACAAGCTTTGTTTTTGTTTTGGTATTCCTTTTGCATCTTAATAAGCTTGTGGACCTATGTGTTTTATCGTTTGATGGTGTGTGTGTATGGGAAAGACATGATATGCACTATGTGCCTCCTATATTGAAAGACTATGTTGATGATTATATCATCCTATTAGTCTCCTAAAAATGTTTTTCCTTGTCACACGCATCTATTTCGGTTGAGTAAGTATTTATTTGTCACTTCTTGATCTTCATTGCTCAACTTTTGTTTGTTTGCAAGTTGCTTTGCTTCATCTTCAATCTATTATCTTGATCTTGTTTGTGTTCAAAATTATCTAGAAGGGAGTGATGATTCCATGTTGTGCACATTATATAGTAAATCAAACCTAACATTGTGCATGTACCTTGGGGAGTTCCCTCTTGATTTTCTAGAACACTTGGTTGATCTTATCAAATTATTGATTTTGGTCAATCGGTTTTTCGGATCCTTTGGTTGGTTGCTTCTTTGTGAAAGTATCCTTCAATTTTGACTTTGCTTGTAAACCTTTGGATCCTCAATATAGTTTGATCTCCCTCCATCTATTTATAGTTGGATATATGCACTTGAGTTCACTCATATCATGAGGAATGCATACACTATGGGGGAGCTCTTACTATATTGGCCTTCTAACCTTTTTGCCCATTTCGGCAATGGATGCCAATGGGGGAGAAGTTTAGAGGGTTTAAGGGAATTTGGTTTATGCTTTAGTTTCGTTCTTAAGCATTTGCCTTTCCATGCTATTGCATCCTTGCTCTTGTTTAGCATGTTTGCTTCATTCATCATATAAACCCTCGTAAAAAGGGATTGTCATCAATTACCAAAATGGGGGAGATTGAAAGTGCATGGTTCCCCCATATGTGGTTTTGGTAATTAATGACAATCCTTATGGACTAATGTTTGCATTGAGTTATCTTTGTAGATCTTGTTCATAGGAAATAATGGAGTTCATGTGTTGAACTCTATTAGCTTCCTTGATGGCCATTGTTACATTCAAAGATTTATATGAAGAATGGTCATGGTTTGAGTTGAGCTTATTGCTAGTATGTATTGAAGAAAAGGATTAGGTGATCTTTCATTATCATCTTCAAGACATCATCTTTAGAAGTGAGAAGCAAAGATACAAGGTTGATCAAGCAAGCGATCAACACACAAAGCTACAAGTTGTACCAAGTGGGATTGTGTATCTCATGGTATGGTAAGCATTTGTCAATATAGCTTTGTGAACTAACCCATGTTATGTGTGTGTCGCATCTCTATGTGTGGTTAGATATCTTTCCATGGGAATGAACCAAAAGGAAGATTTCATATAGACCATGGTCTTTGTCGTCGTCAAGTGGTGTTCGTCATCTAGCTTGACGTAGAAGCTCAAGTGAAGCATCTAGAAGATATCCTATGCTTGATGCTTGCCACCACTTTGGGAGATTGTGGCCTTGTGAAGATTTGCCGAAGGGTCTCTCCCATAATGGTGTATGGGGGAGCTAGTCTCTCCCATAATGGTGTATGGGGGAGCAACTTGCAAGTCTTCATCAAGCGGAGTTTGTGCTAGCAAGCGCAATCAAGAAAGAAGATCCAACTTGAGAGAGTCAAGATCGTCATCATCTAGCTCAAGTGGAATGCTCAAGGCAAAGGTATAATCTTGATAGGTTTTCTATTTTACCGGTCTCGTGTCTTTGGGAGACCGGGTTATAGGATAGATAGTCGTACTATCAAGAGGGGCTCTCAAGTGAGTAACTCGATCGAATCGTTATGGAGAGCTCAAACCTTTGCATACTTTGCATATCATCTTTCTTGGTTCTTATTTGGCTTTTGTCTCCTTTGGGTTTTAGTGCTTGTCGTGATCTTCATGACAAGCCTTGGTTTCTCGAAAACGGATTTCGTAAGAAAAACTTGTTGCGTTTTCGGTGGTGAAAATATTCAGTTCGTCTTTGAGAATGTTCCCACACCTTCCATGTGTGGTAACTTCTCCCTACTTTGAGGTATCAATATTTTCACTTTTTGTTTGGATACTCCTTGCTGTTATCTTTCCATTGCAATTGGATTTACCTCGTTCGGAGTTCTTTTGCAAAAGTTATGGGGTTTCTAGTTCAGCCTCTCTGTTCTGGACTCAACCGGATTATTCTAGCCGGATTATTCCGGGCAACCGGATATTCCGGTTAGGGTAGTTTTGGTCCATATTCGGGACAGAGATGAGCCGGATTATTTGGAGCCGGATTATTCATCTCAAACCGGATATTCCGGTTGTGGAGTTTGTTGCGAAAAATGGCTAAGGACTGGAAGGTTGGAGCTACTGGAGTCAACCGGATTATTTGGTCCGGATTATTCATCCTGGACCGGATATTCCGGTTGCTGCGAAAAATGGCTAAGGACTGGAAGCTTGAACCTTCTGGAGTGAACCGGATTATTTGAACCGGATTATTCGGGGCATACCGGATAGTCCGGTTTGGGCAGTTTTCAGACCAATTTGCTCACTGACATGGACCGGATTATTGGTACCGGATTTTTCCAAGGGGACCGGATATTCCGGTTAAAGTCAACAGGTTTCGAGCAGATCTTGAGACCGGATATTCCGGTCCAAACTTGGACCGGATATTCCGGTCCCAGATTCCTGCACAAACGGCTAGTTTTTGTGGGGACCTATTTAAGGGGGCTTTCTTCCCCATTGGTCCCCAAGTCTTCCAAGCACGTTTTTCCCCTTCTCTCCCACCATTGTTGACCTTGGAAAGCTTGCCCCTCTCCCAATCCCTCCTATGATTCTTGCATATCTTTGAGGGAGAAGGTAGAGGAGATCTAGATCTACATTTCCACCAATCCATCTTCCTTCTTAGTGAGGGAAACTTAGTAGATCTTGATCTTGGAGTTCTTGGTGTTTCTCCTCCATTGTTCTTCCTCTCTTATTCCCCCATAAGCATTTGTTGCTTTGTTGGAATTTGAGAGTGAAGGATTTGAGCACTTGTGCTCTTGCCATTTGCATCGGTTGCATCGGTTTGCTCTCTCCACGAGGATTCGTGGAAGTGAAAGATTGTGAGCTTGTTACTCTTGGGTCTTGGACCCTAGACGACTTGTGGTGTTCTTGGGAGCCTCCAATTGAGTTGTGGATGCGTGCCCCAAGATTGTGGTGACACCGAGAGCCTCCAATTGAGTTGTGGATGCGTGCCTCGGATTTGAAGGTTGCCAATAGTGGAAGGTGAACTAGGCCTTTGTGGCGGAAGTTCATCGGAGAATAGGGTGAGGCCTTTGTGGCGTTGAGTAGGCCTTCGTGGTGAGCTCACACCCCTCCAACGAGACGTACTCCCCTTTGTGGGAGGAACTCGGGAATACATCTTCGTCTCCGTGTGCCTCGGTTATTTCTATACCCGAGCTTTTTACTTATGCAATTTTCATTGTGATAGCCTTCGAGCTTGAAGTTATATATCTTGCTATCACCTTGTTACTTGTCTTGCTTAGCATAAGTTTTTGGTTCATCTAGTTGACCCTAGAATATTTAGGTTGTATGCTTGTTAATTTAAACACCTAGTTTATTTCCGCATTTAGCAAGCTTTAACCGGAAAAGTTTTAATCGCCTATTCACCCCCCCCTCTAGGCGACGTCGTTGTCCGTTCAGAAATTAAAACTCTTGAGCATGTCTTGGGTATACTTGGCTTGAGAAATGAAAGTCCCACGAGCCAATTGCTTGATCTCAAAGCCAAGGAAGAATTTAAGCTCTCCCATCATAGACATCTCGAACCTGTCAGTCATAAGCTTTGAGAACTCATCATTGAAAGCTTGGTTAGTTGAGACAAAGATAATATTGTCCACATAGAGTTGGCATATGAAAATCTCTCCCTTTACTCTCTTTGTGAAGAGGGTGGGGTTGATCTTCCCAACTTCAAAACCACGGTCATCCAACAACTCTCTAAGGTGCTCATACACGCACGTGGTGCTTGTTTAAGTCCATAGACCGCCTTATCGAGATTGTAGACATGGTTAGGAAAGTTGAGGTTCTCGAACCCCGGAGGTTGCTTAACATATACCTCCTCTTTGAGTGGACCATTCAAGAAAGCACTTTTGACATCCATTTGTTGCAATTTGAAATTATGCAAAGATGCATATGCAAGAAGGATACGGATGGACTCAAGGCAAGCAACGGGAGCGTAGGTTTCATCAAAGTCAATGCCTTCAAATTGAGTGTAACCTTGAGCTACCAATGTTGCCTTGTTCCTTATAATAATGCCATGCTCATCTTGCTTGTTCTTGAATATCCACTTAGTGCCAATAACATTGTGGCAATCTTTGGGCTTCTCAACTAATCTCCAAACCTTGTTGCGCTCAAATTTATTGAGCTCATCATGCATAGCTTCAACCCAATCGGAGTCCTCAAGAGCTTCATACACTTTCTTTGGTTCCACCATAGATATGTGAGCTTGATGCTCACTAAAACGTGCCAATTGCCTTCTTGTGGATCTTCTAGCTTGAATATATTCCAAGACCTTGTTGTCCTAGGCATCAATATGTTTCAAAGCTCTTCTTATCCTTTGAGCACGACGGGCTTCGATCTCCTCATTATTGTGAGGAGGGATCACTTGATCATATTGATCATTTGGGTCCCCGTCTGGCCTTGATCATCATCGTCGTCATCATCATCAACAACTTCTTCAACACTAGCTTCAACTTGAGGAGAGGAGGATGAGGATGGTTGATCTTGGCCTTGATCTTGACTAGCATGAATGATAGGAGAGGTTGCATCTTGGGTAGTAACTTGATCAATAAGAGGAGGGTCTTCAACATGTTCTTGGGTAGGTGCACCACTTGGCTCCTTGGCTTGTTCTTCTACTGTAGAGGAGGGCTCCACTTGGGTAGAGCATAGTCCTTCTTGAGTCGCCATAAGGTGTCCCTCAATGGGGCGGAAAAATCCCACACCCATCCTTCCTATGGCTTCTTGAGGCATTTCAATATCTACATTAGAAACATGAAATTGCGCCACTTGGGAGCCATCATTTTCCTCGAAAACCACACTACAAGATTCTATGACAATCCGTGAGGCTTTGTCAAAGACTCTATAAGTGTGGGATTCGGCACCGTAACCAACAAATATACCTTCAATAGTTTTGGATTGAAATTTAGACAACCTAACACCCTTGATCAAATAGAAGCACTTACAACCGAATACACGGAAGTAGGAGACGTTGGGCTTGTTGAAGAATTGACAAGGCGGTGTAGTTGAGTTGACAATCTATGGCTTCTGTTCTTGTCAAGTTCTTGGGGGTCATGAGGCTTGTATCCGTCACGAGTGACCCTCGAAAGCTCTATACAAGAAGAGTTCAAGTGAGTCTCCATGTAATATTTCCATTCACGAAAATAAAATGCATAAATTTTAGGTGGATCTCCCCTAGGAATTATATGAGGATGTGGGACGGGAGGATCTGGAGAATAACGTCCTTTGACGGACTGATATTATTCATCTCGTTCCGTACCCTTATCGATGGAGTTTTCAGCGGAAGCATTTTTAGATGGATCGCCATCATCCCCTTTCTTGGCGCCCCCGGATTTTCGTCCGGAGGAGATGAGCCGGTGACCTTTGGTCCTTTGGCTTTCAAGAGTTGCATCAAGACTTGACGCAACTAATCGATTTTGGTCTCCATGGATGAGGTCAATGAATTTTTCAACTCATTGAGATCATTCATAGAGACCGGCGCCTCAGAACCGGCGGTCTCCGTCTCATCGACCATACTTAAACTCTTAGGCGGTTAAGCCCGATAGAAGAGCCGAGGCTCTAATACCAACTGAAAGTATAGTATGGGCACCTATAGGGGGGTGAATAGGTTCTATGACCAATTTTAATTTTTCTTTCACAATTAGGCTTGACACAAAGGTAAATTCTCTAGATGATGCAACTACGGTGAATTTACCTATATGACAAGAACAAGCACAATAACAATAGAAGCACGAGTAAAGGATAAAGGGAACGAGGTAACCGATATGAAGCACACGGAGACACGATCCGAGTTCCTCCTTGTTAAGGGAGTACGTCTTGTTGGAGGGGTGTGAGCTCGCCACGAAGGCCTACTCAACGCCACAAAGGTCTCACCCTATTCTCCGATGAACCCCGCCACAAATGCCTAGTCCACCTTCCACTATTGATCCCCTTTGAGGCGAGAATCGATTCCTTTACAAACAAGCTTAGGGCACACACCCACAACCAAATTGTGGGCTCCCAACAATCACAAATCACCAACAAGTGTAGCAATGTAGTCTAGGTTTTCCACAAGGAAACCCTAGACTAGATCCCTCTAGAATATGAGGGGGAAATGAAGATTGGCTCGGTGAAGATGTAGATCAGGGTATTCTCCTTCAATCCTCCAAGTATCAACGAGTTTGGGTGGAAGAATTGGGAGAAATCTAGATTTTGGAGGCTCAATAAATGCTTGTCTTCAATGCTGGTTCGAGCAACACTTTGGAGAAGAAGGGGATGGGGTATTTATAGCCCCCTCCCCAAACTAGCCGTTTGACCCTTTTTCGTGCCTAGCGGTACTACCGCTGGGGTCAGCAGTACTACCGCCACCTGGTAACGTGAGCGGTACTATAGCGACCCAGTGACAGGGTGCGGGCAGTACCACCGCGGAAGCATCGTGGTACTCCAGCAGCGGTACTACCGCGAGTGCCCACCGGTACTACCGCTGGCCACTTCTTCGAAATAAATTGAAGTGGCTGGCAGTAGTACTAGGGCACTACCGCTCTAGTACCGTAAACGTTACTGCGAGCAAAAACTCGCTGGCGGTACTTTGACCGGTACGGCCAGCAGTACTACCGCTTCCTAGAAGCAGCGGTACTACCGTTGGCGGTAGAGGTACTACCGCCGTGCAAGGCTTTGCTCCTCAACCAAGTTGAACACAGCGGTACTACCGAACCAGTACCGCTGGATGCAGTAGCCAAATTTACTCAGTGGTACTTCTGGCGGTACTGGGCGCGGTACTACCGCTTGCTGGGCAGAGCGGTACTACCGCTGAGGCGCCCGGTACTACCGCTGGATCAAGTTGATCTTGGTGGCTTTGTCTTTGAACACTCTTCACCTTTTTGCGTCTAGATGACATTTCCTGAAATACTTTGACGTACTGTTAGATACTTACTAGTGTTGTTATGAACTCCAAAACCTAAGAGAGATCAAAATGCAAATGCACTTTCACATCTTCACTTGGACATTATCTCCAAAAGAGTGGCAAGCTTCAAGCATGTGATCTCTTCGATATGCTCCCCTTGAACTTGCACTTCTCGAACTTGATGACGACCACAATGTGACGTCATCCACCATGGACTATATGAAATCTTCCTTCTGATGCAAGCCCATGGAAAGATACCTAACCACACATAGATATACCACACACACATATAATGGGTTAGAACACAAAGCTATATGAACAATTACTTACCATACCATGATCCCACATGTTACATCTTCTTGCTTTGTGAGTTGATCAATATTAACCATCGCTTAGCACTTTTCCTTGATCAACCTTGTATCTTTTCTTATCTCTTCATAATAATGATGTATTGAATGTAAAGATTAATGTTCACACAATATTCTTCTTCAAGACATACTTGCAATATGCTCAACTCTCTTATGACCAAACTTGGGATATTCACATGAATAGCACCTTGGTCACCATTTGATTATCTTGAATCCAACACATGGACATCAAGAATTGCCTATGGACAAACTCTACAAGTATAGCTCAATGCAACCCTTAGTCCATAGTGATTGTCATCTATTACCAAAACCACACATGGGGGCACCATGCTCTTTCAATCTCCCCCATTTTGGTAATTGATGACAAACTCTTTTACGAGGGTTTATATAATGAATTTTACCAACCATGCAAATAAACAAGCAAGGATGCATGAGCATGAAAGGAAAATGCTTAAGAACAAAACCAAAGTATAAAACCAAAATTCCTTAAACCCTCTAAACTTTCTCCCCCATTGAAATCCATTTCCAAAATGGGATCATAGAAATTTTAGATGGCCAATATAGTAAGGGTTCCTCCGTAGGATGTGCACTTCACATAATATGAGTGAAATCAAATACACTTATCCAGTGATGAATAATGGGAGGAACTATACCGAGGATCCAAAGATTGCAAATAAGACGGTATACAAATCTCCAATATTCTCCTAAAGAGAAGCAAGCAATCAAAAAGATCCAACAAGCCAAACAAACAAAGTATATTATGGTTTGAGAAAATGAGCGTTTTTAAAGAAAATAGAGGAGCTCCCCAATATTTCTGCATGATTTAGAAATATTGCATATTGAATGCAAAGTGCACAAAAATGGAACCATTACTCCCCCACTGTTGTCCAAAACTCAAAGCAAGTGCAGGTGGTCATAAAAGAAAACAAGGCATATCACTTGGAGCAAGAGGTGGTTGAGCCATAAGAGAAGTTACCAATAAAAGGATGGACACTGAACCATTAGGATACCAATAAGACATGTAATTCTTATCATGTGTATAAGTTTCTAAATAGACCAAAATCATGATGATGTACATCCATAAAGAAACATGTACACACAATATAGTTACAAAGAGAAAGAGTGAGATATCCAATTTGAAGACATAAATACGACAATAAGATCTTTGCTTGAAAGCATATCAAATAGCTTTAATTTTTTTAATCTTAGAGGATATGAATGACCTTCCAACAAAAACACATCAAAAACATCACAAACATCAATAAGGGAAAAAGAGATAGTTGGGATGTCGGGGGCTACCCCCGAGTAGGGGTAAGGCTAGTGATAAATGGTGTTCAAGGTACAGATTACCGAGTTGGGCCGTACCGAGTTGGTACGTGCCGGATAGAGAAGTACCAGGCTGGATAGCTGCCGAGTTGGAGCTATCCGGTAGGAAGAACAAGATATCAAGGAGAAGGTATGAGTACTTGTCTGGATCATCCGAGTAGCACTCGGGGGATCCGGATAGAGAAGGGTGTTGCTCTACTCGGAGGCAAAGTCAATGGAGTCGTTGGGCAAATCCCGTATATGCAGGGGCAGTACAGGCGTGCGGTTCAACTTACTAGGCGTGATGATGCGTATCCATACGTGGGTACAGTGTGCGGTATGGGCGAGGCCACGTCATGTCTCTGACAAGGCGGACAGGACATGTCGTCCCGACCGCGACGACTTTCGGCGACTATCAACGAGGAACCGGAGGCGTGCGGTGGTGCACAGTGTGTAGTCACCTAACCCGTACTTGTATCCGCAGAGGCAGTAGGTGGCCACCAGTATATAAGGTGGCCTCCCCCTCCTGCGTGAGGGTCGGTCCATCAGTTGATTACTTTGCTACAAGAAGAGAGAAGTGATACTAGGAGAGAAAGAGAGACAGCGCGAGTGGTTCTTCTTCCTCTAGCACCTTGAGCTTGAGGGCTTCTTGTACTCGGCATACACGTATACAGAGAGAGAGGCAGGAGTAGGGGTGTTACCTCCACACGAGGGCCCCGAACCTGGGTGGATCTTGTTGTTTGCAGTGTTGTGAGCGCGCCAGCTAGGCGTGCGATCCCTCCCCGGATACCTACAGTGTCCATCGGCCCCAAACTCAAGCCATCCCATGTCATCTGTCTTTTCACATCCACGACAGTTGGTGCCCACCGTGGGGCCAGTAGCGGCGCTGGCTGGGGTTTCTATCCGGACGGGACATGTTTCTCGTTCGGGGGAGCGTGTGGTCTGTGGCCTTGTCCACAGATTCGGCTCCATCGATTTTGTCACCGACAACGCGGGAGATTTCTGCGGCAGGCCTGTGCCCGTAGGCGGCTCTGTCATCAGCTTTGGCGCACACTTGGTGTATGTTGCCACCACCGTCATCCGCGAGTACCCTGAGGTGATGCTCGTTGCTACGGACCCTCCTGCCGTTCTTGCCGTCCGCGGGCAGCCAATCGGCGGCTTGGTGGGCATCATGGAGGTGGTGATGACAGGACCGGCTCCTGCTGCCGGGAAGGACGCACCCGCTGCACCTGAAGTTGTTGACGAGCCGGCTTGGCCGAGCCACAAGCCATACGACAGGCCCCAGAATCAATCGGGCTACAAGGCTCCTTCTACATCGACGGCGATACCGGCTCCTCTGGCCGGTGTCATTGATAGGTTGGGCATGCCCTTAGCCACGGATACTGATCCGGCGGTGTTGCGGGCGCAACTCAAGGAGCAGCGCCAGGCCATGCTCCTGGAAGCCAACGAAATGGCGAAGGTTAGGCTTGAATTTGATCTTCACCAGAATGAGTACAATAGGGCTCATGGTCTCACTCCGGTTGCAAGGAACCCTAGCCGGATAGAAGTTATCTGTCGTAACCTTCGTGTCGAGTTGGCTATGGATGGTAGAGCTGCTAGCAAGTCGTCTAGCATGAACTCGGCTGGCAGGCCTAAATATAGTACTCCTGCTAAGACGCTTAGGGCGTCACAGGCAATCGCTGCCGAGTTGCCACACTTAACTGGTGAAGCTCGCATTAGGCAGCAGGACCGGCTCAATGAGCTTGTTCTTGAAGCTGGTAGGCAAAATGAGGCGTTCCGGAAGGCGAATCCGGGAGCTAGTGCCTCTCATGTTGTTAAGTCGCATGGGGCGAAATCCGGAGGCCAGGCCTCCTCACCTCTTCCCGGTGGTGGGAGATCTCGAAGTGTGAACTCCGGGAAATATAAGCAGATGCAGGTGTATGACCCGGATGTCGCCGGAAAACAGCCCGTTGTAGAGAGGCAGCCCGGTCAAGAACACATTGCGCAAGGTGGTGGCCACGCTACTGCCCTAGTTCACCAAGAGGGACAAGGAGGAAACCGAGATGGCCCATCTCAGCACCCGGCTGTCAACCCGGTTCAGCCTCAGCCAGGTGCAGGTCCTGTTGGTCAGCCGCAGGCAGATGCCCATGTGGTCAATCCGGTTCCCCAACCCGGTGCTGCGTGGCAGGACAGGTACAATGACGTTTAATCGGCAATGGAGCAAGCCGAGTACCAAATAAATGAGAGATATGATGACGCTGGAGGAATTGGATCTCGGTTGGGGACACGTGTGCTGCAACCGAGTGACGCAATGTACAAGCTGGACAAGATCTACCAGTCCGAGGAGATGGAGCTATCAGGCCCGTCGGGACCGCCTTGTTTCGGTCCCAGGATCATGAACGAGCCTACCATGCTAAAGTTCCAGCTGGCAAGAGGAAGCAAGACGTATGATGGGAGCACCAAGCCGGAAGACTGGCTGAACGACTATGCCAACACTATGCACATTGCCGGTGGTAACCACAGATGGGCGGTGAGATATGTGCCCCAGATGTTGGAGGGCCCAGCCCACATTTGGCTCAACAACCTGCCGAGAGACAACATCAATTGCTGGCTTGATTTTTTGGAGGCCTTCATCAGCAACTTCACAAGCACCTACAAGAGTCCAAACCGGCCACAACAGCTCTCGGCGTGCAAGCAGAGGGAAGAGGAGACAGACCGAGAGTATCTGACTCGGTGGAGTACTCTGAGGAACACCTGTAAGGGTGTGAACGAGTCACAGGCTATTTCCTGGTTTGCTCAAGGTTGCCGACATGGAAGCATGCTGTGGCAGAAGTTACAAAGGGAGATGCCGAGTACGCTCACCGAGACGATCAAGATTGTAGACATGTATGCACTCGGCGATCCTACTCAGCCTCTGCTCGATTCATTCGAGCCGAGAAGGAGAAACCAGGGCCATGATGGTGGTAGGCGGAATGATCGCCAAGATTACCGGAACAAGAGGAGGGATGACCATACGGATATCCGCTATGGCTCATACCATGTGGCTGTTGTAGATCCGGACCAGCCCACTGCCAGAAGCAGCCAAAGGCAAAAAGAACTGCTGGGACCTAGTATGGGCAAAACCAAATTCAGGGCCAGAACTTCAAGAAACAATACAATGATCCTAACCAGTCCGGAGATGCTCCTCCAAGGTTTATCTTTGAGTCAATGAGGGATGGGCCATGCAGCTTCCACACTCGTCATCCGAGTAGGCCAGCCAACCACACTTCTTGGCAATGCAGCTGGTGGGACCGGATCAAGAGCGAGGGCTTTGGCCAGTTGTCTCCTCCTCCTCCTCTTCCGCTCTCGGGTTCCAATGTGCAGCCTATCCGGGCAGCTCCTCCTAGGCCTGTTGAGAACCACAGGAGGGAGAATGTGAACCAAGTGGCGCAGGGGGCCAACAACAACAACACCCGCAACAACTACAACAACAACAACCGCAACTACAACAACAACAACAACAACCGCAACTACAACTTCAACCGGAACAACAACAGTAATGATGGCAATGGTGGTGGTGGAGACCGGAACCAGTATCAGGAGCATCATGAAAGCTACATGGTGTTCACCACCGAGCCGGATGACAAGCAGAGCCTGCGTAGGCGTGCGATGGAAGTGAACACAGTGATGCCGGCAGTGCCGGAGCACATGCACTCGTGCGACCAGGACATTGTCTGGTCCCGGGATGATCATCCCAAGATTATGCCTAACCCGGGTACCTATGCCTTGGTGGTGACCCAACCTTCCTTGGGACCAAGAAGAATATGAAGTTCAGCAAGGTGCTGATTGACAATGGTAGCAACATCAACATTCTATATCGGGATACCATGAAGAATCTCGGTTATTCCAAGAACATGCTGATGCCTAGCCGGACTACCTTCCACGGTATCATACTCGGTGTATCTTGTGCTCCTATCGGTCGGGTATGGATTGATGTTCTTTTCGGCACCAGGGAGAACTGCTGGACTGAGTGCTTGCAGTTCGAGGTGGTTGATCTCCAGAGCCCCTACCATGCTCTACTCGGCAGACCGGCTCTGTCCAAGTTCATGGCCTCCACTCATGCGGCCTATCTGAAGATGAAGCTTCCCGGTCCCAACGGCATCATCACCATCTCGGGTGACTACAAGCGCTCTCTGGAGTGTGCCTCTGCTAGATCTCGGCTAGCCGAGTCCATGGTCATTGCGGCCGAGAAGAAGAAGATACATGAGGTGGTGGCCTTGGCCCAGGCAGCTCAACTCGGCATGCCCGGGATGCCTAGCTCTCACCATGGTGCCACTTTCCAGTCCTCTCAGGAGACCAAGAAGGTGCAGATAGACCCAGAGTTCCCCGTGCGTGTTGCCATCATTGGTGCCGGGTTGGAGGAGAAATAGGAAAGCGCGCTCATCCACTTCCTCCGTGAGAATCGGGATGTCTTCGCATGGTCCAATCAGGATCTGCCGGGTGTCCCGAGGGAGTTGGTTGAGCACTCTTTGCATGTGCGGATGGATGCTAAGCCGGTGAAGCAAGCCCTGCGTCGCTTTGCGGCAGAAAGAAGGAAAACCATTGGTGACGAGATCACAAGGCTGTTAGCAAGCGGATTCATCATGGAGGTGCTGCATCCGGATTGGCTAGCCAATCCGATCATGGTGGAGAAGAAAAAGGATGATCCCATGGTTGCTGTGGTGTGGCGCATGTGCGTTGACTACACCGACTTGAACAAGGCCTGCCCCAAGGACCCGTTCCCGCTGCCACGGATAGATCAGGTGATCGACTCCACTGCAGAGTGCGAACTTTTGTCTTTTATTGATGCCTACTCCGGTTTTCACCAGATCCACTGAACCCGGCTGATCAAATAAAGACTGCTTTCATTACCCCGTATGGGGCTTATTGCTATCGTGTTATGTGTTTCGGGTTGAGAAATGTTGGAGCCATATACCAGAGATGCATGCAAAAATGCCTGCATGAGAAAATAGGAAAAATGTGCAGGTGTATGTGGATGACATAGTCATCAAAACCAAAGATAAACACACACTGCTGAGTGACATCGAAGAAACATTCGTAAATCTGTGGAGGTACCGGATGAAGCTGAATCTGACCAAATGCACTTTTGGCGTTCCGGCTGGGAAGCTACTCGGCTTCCTTGTGTCTAGCCGGGCATCGAGGCCAATCCTCCAAGATAAAAGCTATTGAGAGCATGTCTCTTCCGAGATCACTAAAGGATGTGCAGAAATTTACCGGGCTCCTTGCCTCCCTTAGTCGGTTTATCGGGAGAATGGGCGAGAAGGCCCTGCCTCTATACCAGCTCATGAAGAAAAGCGACAAGTTTGTTTGGACACCACAGGCTGATGTGGCTTTCCGGGAGCTCAAGACCATGCTGGGTACCGCTCTAGTTCTGGCTTCTCCTCTGTCTAAGGAGCCAATGTTGCTCTATATAGCAGCCACCAACAGGGTTGTGAGTGTGGTGGTCGTCGTGGAGCAAGAAGAAGAGGGCAAGTCGGTGCAGAGGCCGGTTTACTACCTGAGTGAGGTGATCTCCAGCTCCAAGCAAAATTACCCTCACTATCAGAAGATGACTTATGGAGTCTATATGGCTGCCAAGAGGCTCAAGCACTATTTCCAAGAGCATCTGATTACAGTTGTGAGCACTGCTCCCATCTCGGAAATTATGGGCAACAAGGATGCAAGTGGCCAGATAGCTAAGTGGGCAATTGAGCTAGCCTCTTATACCCTGATGTATGCCAGAAGAGAAGCTATCAAATCTCAAGCCTTGGCGGATTTCTTTGTGGATTGGGCCGAAATGCAGTATGAGCCTCTCCTGCCAGAAACAAACTTTTGGCGCATGCATTTTGATGGCTCCAAGGTGAAAGGGGGTCTTGGTGCCGGCGTTGTGCTCACCTCACCCACGCGAGATCAACTCAAGTACGTCTTGCAAATTCACTTTGAGGCGTCCAACAATGTTGTTGAGTATGAGGCCCTGGTCCATGGGTTGAAAGTGTCCAAGGAAATTGGAGTCCGGCGGATTATATGCTATGGCGACTTGGACCTGGTGGTCCAACAATCCTCAGGGACTTGGGACGCATTGGATGCCAACATGGCATCCTATCGGTTCCTCGTCCAAAATATGTCCGGATTCTTTGATGGGTGTGAGTTCCACCGCATTCAACGGGCTGAAAATGATGTTGCCGATGCTCTATCCAAGTTGGGCTCTTCTCAGCAGTTCATCCCACCAGGAATTTCTATGGAGCATCTGAGGAAGCCATCCATCAAGCCCTCACCCGAGTCGGATTCGATTTTCATTTCGGCTCAGCCGGACTTAGAAGATGTACCTATGGAAATTGATGAGGGGATGGCAAAGGGGAATCCGGGGACTGCTCCATCCAACCCGGGGACTTCCTCAGTAAACCCGAGGACTGTCGCATTCATCTCTGGGATCCTTTTTCAGTACTCGGGGACTCGTCTCCAACTCGGAGCAAGTCATGACGGCTGATCCAATGGAAGTGGATGAACCAGTATTTCTTACTCGGGAGATACCGAGTTGGGCTCGCCCCATATTATCCTTTCTGGTGGATGGCACCTTGCCAGATGACGAGATCTTGGCCAGACAAATTCAAAGGAGATGCAAGGGCTACACCATCATTAACAAGGAGCTACGCAAGAGGAGTGCCACGGGCGTGCTCCAGTGCTGCGTTGAGCCGGAAGAAGGAGAAGAGATCATCAGGGAGATACACCAGGGGGAATGTGGGCACCATGCCTCATCTTGGGCCTTAGTGAAGAAAGCTTTCCGGCATGGATTATTTTGGCTCACTGCCTTGTAGCAAGCAGAAAACATAGTAAGGAAGTGCAATGGATGCCAGTGATATGCAAGCAAGATGCACATGCCAGCTTCCGATTTGAAGACAATCCCTATCACCTGGCTGTTTGCAGTTTGGTGCTTGGACATGGTGGGTCCTTTCAAGCCGGCTCGGGGCAACATGACTCACATTCTAGTCATCGTGGACAAATTTACCAAATGGATTGAGGTGAAGCCAATCCGGAAATGTGATGGGAACACAACGGTGAGCTTCTTGAAGGATATTATCTTGAGATATGGCTACCCGCATGGGATCATCTCAGATAATGGAACAAATTTTGCTGAGGGAGCTTTCGCTCGGTTCTGCAAAGAGAAGAAAATCCGGCTAGACATTGCATCAGTCGCCCATCCGGCATCAAATGGGAAAGTTGAAAGAGATAATGGCATGGTCCTATCCGGAATAAAGCCAAGGCTGATTGAGCCATTACAAAAGACCCCTGGCTATTAGCTAGACGAGTTGTCGGCGGTGTTGTGGAGTCTAAGGACTATCCCTAATCGATCAACCAGATACACACCATTCTTCCTGGTATATGGAGCAGAGGCCATGTTGCCCACTGACCTTGAGCATGACTCACCGAGAGTAACCCTCTATACTGAGGCAGAGGCACGAGAAGCCCGAGAAGATGATGTTGATTTTCTAGAAGAAGCAAGAGAACTAACTCTGTCGAGATCAGCTGTATATCAACAGAATCTGAGACGCTATCATAGCTGGAAAGTAAACCCAAGGGTTTTCCGAGAAGGAGATTTGGTGCTTAGGCTGGTGCAACGCACGGCCGGGATGCACAAGCTTTCCCTTCCATGGGAAGGGTCATTCATTGTGAGCAAGGCTCTGCACAATGATGCGTCCTACCTCATTGACGCACAAGCACCACAGAAGAACAGGGCGGATAAATCCGGAGAGGAATCCAAGCGCCCCTGGAATGTAGCTCTACTCCGCCGATTTCATTCCTGAAAAAGCATTCTATATATCTCCTGACCGAGTTGAAATCCAAGTCGGCACTCCGAGTAGGAACTCGGGGACTGCTTGTGCGAAACTTGCTCTGTGTTATTTACCTTTTTACTTCATCTACTCGGTAAATCATCTTGGAATTTCATGTGCGAGTCTAGTAGTGTGTTTAAACCTAAGGGACAACTCTTCGACTTTGCTGTTGTCCGCAACCCGGCTTCATGGAAAGCAAGAGAACAAGCCAAGGCTCAATGAGCACACGAAAAACTGCTAAGGAAAGAAAGAGTTAATCAACCGAGTTGGCTCGCCTTTTTGTCTGTTTTTTGGGATAAGTGCTAGGCCGTTTTAATTTTGATCTCAAAGTTGTGAAGTATTATAAACTCGGTTTTTTAAATTTTGTGACTCGACTACCAAAAAGCCACAAGTGGCATGTAAGAGCAAAGACAAAAAAGTCGGGTGGATAAGAAAACCAACTCGGGGACTCGGAATTAACGCAATCCGACATCAGGCCAGTCTTGCTAAAAACTTAATTAAAACAGAGTAGCAAATGATGGAATATTTTTTTTGATACATTTGCACCCGGCATACCGGGGATCTGATAAAAATTTAAGGTCGAAAGACCAAGTGTTCAAGCATCAGTAGAAGGAGTTGCCTCAGCTTCGGCACCTGCCGGGTTGGAAGACTCGGTGGGGGGCTCGGAGGCAGTAGTTGATGCATGGGGCGCGGAGCCGGCAGTCGAAGTTGGAGTCTCAGAGGCGACATTCTCGGCTGTGGGCTCTGGGGTGCCCAACTCGGAAGCAGGGTCTGAGATGATCATCTCGGTGGTGACGGTCTCGGAAGAGGCAGCCGGTTGTTGCTCGGCCTGGATCTCCTTGTCCGCCATCTCGGAGTTGTCGTTCTGCTTGGCCTCTTCGTCGTCGTCGTCCATCTCGGCCTCTTCAACGCCTTTGTTTCCCTCGTCGTCGTCTTCGTTCTCATCCTCATCTTCGTCGCTCTCAACGTCGGTGTCGGCCTCAGTAGGGCCATCGATGTACTCCTTCGTATCGCATAGGAGGCCAGCCGATAATCCATCTCCTGGCGGCGCCGGATGTGCTCCTCGTCTTCAGTCCACCGGGAATCGTTCCGGAGTTTCTTGAGCTTGTTGAGATCGAGGTTCTCGTACCAAGACAGGACAAAGTGTAGGGCTTCGTCCCCGCTGGCTCGAGCTGCTGATGCATGCCACTTCTTCAGCTTATCCTTGACATAGGTGAGCTTTATGGCCAGATCGTGAATTGTCGTCGGGAGCTCCTCTTCTGGCCAGAAAATCTTGTGCAACCGCATGCCGGTGGACACGATGTTGCTGCCCAGGCCCTTCAGAGAATGAACTCGGGACTTGATGCTGTCAACCTGGTCGTCAATGGTGACCGACTCGGCAACATCATGGCCAAGGTATGCCCTCAATTGTCGGGCCCACTCCATGTCCATGTCTGCACCCAAGTTGAAGTCGGGGAATGTCCCTGAGAAAGAGATCGGCCGAGTTGAGTCAAGAAGAGAAACCAGATAGAAGAAACTCATATGGCCACCTCCTTCTTGCTGAGCTCGAAGGTGGTGGTGTGCGTGCAGTCGCGGGGCCCGCCCATGTAGCACATCTTGTGCGCTCTGAGCTGAAGGGGGGGGGGAACCCAGCGGCTCACCCGGGTGGCAATAAGGTCATCCGACCGGAGCCCCAGCTGAACCAGTTACTTCTATATAACACTAACATTGGAGTATCACACTGTTTCAAGAGTGTTAATAAGATCAGATCAAGATATAAGAGCTTCCAAATACCCTTATACTAGAGTGAAGTAGAACTTCTAGAATCCTCCAAAGAATCCTTCTTAAGATCTTCTTGTGGTCGTTCTTCTGATCTTGTGGTTGCTTCTTTTGCAAAATGACTTAGAGAAGATTGGAGGATAACAAGATAAACTGATCTAGATAAAATAACAAGATTTAGATTAAAAGTTAGTTCATGCTTTTATTATCCTTACATATACTTCTTATTTTATTTCCCAAAAGTGGACCAGACTTGCCTCCAAATTACTACTCATATGCAATTGGATGAGATGTACTAGGTTATATGATCTTATGTTTATTTGTGTAAGACACTCAAGTGTTTGAGTATACAAAAGTGATCTGTTAACAAGGTAGCTAGAAGGGAGTGGACATGAATGTACACCTGGTTGTGCAACATGGTCTTGGTCGTCCATGGGTAAAGTAACGCACCTCTGCAGAGTGTAAAAGGATGTGGCATGTTACCCCCTGTTACGGGAAGGAGCTGCGAACGCCGCAGAAAAGGCAACTATATGAAGTTCTAGTCCTGTGAAGATCTGGCGGGCATAGTCTCTAGAATTAAAAGCAACCTCTTGAAGAAAGATTTACAAAAACCTTGCATTAGCTTATGAATCTTTTGAGTCTAAAGTTGTAGTTAGTGCATCAAACTACCCTCTATATAACATGAGCTTGCTGAGTAACGCTCGTTACTCATTCGTTCCCGTTTGACCCCCTGCTTAGAGTTGAAGCCTGATGGAAGTCGTCATCGTGAAGCCATCGCTACTTCATGATGCTAGGTGGAGTCATCACTTACTTAGCCAGTAAAGCATCATCATCAACAACGCTGGTGGAGGAGAAGCTATCAAGGTGTAGGTGAAGACCATTCTCGGTCTTAGCTGTATCAAGCCATAGATTAGGGCTGACATCAGCCATAGTATATTAAGTTCTGAGCTAGAGTAATTCTCCAGCTTGGATCTTCGGAATGCTTCTTCTGATGTTTCATTTGCAGGAGATCTTCTTGATTCATCAATGATATTCTCAAGATTTTGTAATGAAGTTTGTATTCTATAGTTTTTCCTGGACTCGATGTGTTTCTGTTGTACTACTCTGAGGGATGTAATATTCACAGGTAAGTCCTTCTGTGAGTATTATGTCATCGACTTGCGCACTACACATGCAGTGGTGTGCTGGGTCATCACACGTGGGTACAGTATGCAGTATGGGAGAGGCCACGTCCTGTCTCTGACAAGGGGGACATGACATGTCAGCGTCCTGATCGCGACAACTTTCGGCGACTGTCAGCGAGGAACCGGAGGCGTGCGGTGGTGCACAGTGTGTAGTCACATAACCCGTACTTGTATCTGTAGAGGTAGTAGGTGGCCACCAGTATATAAGGTGGACTCCCCCCTCCTGCGTGAGGGTCGGTTCATCAGTCGATTACTTTGCTACGAGAAGAGAGAAGTGATACTAGGAGAGAAAGAGAGACATCGAGAGAGGTTCTTGTTCCTCTAGCTCCTTGAGCTTGAGGGCTTCTTGTACTCGGCATACACGTATACAGAGAGAGAGACATGAGTGGGGGTGTTACCTCCACACGAGGGCCCCGAACCTGGGAAGGATCTTGTTGTTTACAGTGTTGTGAGCGCGCCAGTTAGGCGTGCGATCCCTCCCCGGATACCTACAACGTCCATCGGTCCCAAACTCAAGCCATCCCATGGCATATGTCTGTTTGCATCCACGACATGAGACGTTTTGATAAAAGCAACAAGTATCACAAGGAATAATTATGTTTTATGCCATGATACAACCTACAAAAGGTTCAAATGTTAGAGTATATGCATGAGGTAGATACTTGTTACCGAGGTAGCATTGGTGATGCTGTACGATATAAGAATTCATCCATCATCATAGCTTGACTCCAATAATCATATAGTGATAACACCTTATTTGTGAATGAGGCAAGCACCCAATGCATATCAAATGTACCTAAAACATATTTAAGTACAAAAAATGGTCCCCAAACTCATTGGGTCCAAAGTAGTTAGACAAACTACAATATATAGGACACAATCCACATGAATATGGGCATATAGATATGAAATTGAATATCATGAACATCTTAGCCAATTTAGGATTGATGGATATTATTCTATATAAATATTTGATCAAGGAAGATAAAACATGTCATAACATATACATTAGTAGTTATGCATGCAGTCACTTTCAAGAACCAAAAGCGACGTAATTTGGAAAAAACACCTAGTAAACCAAGATATGCACACAAAGGCATGACACGACATAAAGGTTGTCCAAATTATATCAAAGGTCCACGTCAACACATGAAAGGAGATACCAATCGGAACCAAACAAAATCAACTCATGATTGATAAGATACCAATTAGAAAATATACCATGTAAAAATAAAATACCAAAGGAAATACTTATCACTTGGGGGATACTAAATAAAAATGCATCAAGGAGTAAAATATTGAGATCCTAATAGACATCAAATGAACCATGTAAAATTCCAAGAGATGTCAATTGAAGAAAATATCTATGAGTGAGATATCAAACTCCAATTAATACCAATTGAGGGCATCAAAGCAAGACAAATGAGCATAGAAGATGACTATATAAAATATGCTCAAAGACTTATCTCACTCAAAAAAATGGAATGCAAAACAAGGAATAAGATAACCAAGCCCTATACACTTTTTATGATGGCACAAAGTACTAAAAAATAATAGTTGTGCCTTCCACAAACACACAAGATATTGATTAAAATACCAATTTAAAAAGATCTAAAATCAATTTATGATAACTAGTGTTCAAAAAGAATATATGATAGCTCCCCGTGATCTATGAATGATTTTTGAATTTTGCACACAAATGGGATCATCACTCTCCACACGCATACACTAGAAACTTTCATTAAGTGGCAAGAGATCCAGTTGAAAATATAGTATTCTAAAGGAAGTAATATAGCTATCCCATGACTTGTGCATTATCTAGATGTTTGCATTTTAATACAAAAGCACTATAAGGGGATCCTCGCTTTTCTTACAACCATTATACTAGAATTTTGTTTGATTATAACACATAGATCTTCAAGAGGCAAGGAAGACAATGAGAGTTCATACAAAACAATTTCTCGTCGATAATACAAATGGAAGCAAAGCGCAATGTAAATATGATCAATAACTTCTACCACAAATATGGTTGTCACTTGTCCAAGGACAAGGAGGGTATGGTGTTACTTTTCGGTGGTATATTGAACAAATATTCATGATCATGTTCACAACACAAAAGCATATGAAAGGGGTATGAGTTAATTACCATGCTTACATAGAGATTCTTGGTGGCTTCAACTAGTCAAATGATCATGTAAAGCAATGCTTAATATATCTTGAAGCAACCGGTTTCCCATATAATAAATACTAGTGCACATTTGAGGAACACCGCACGAAGAAACTTTCTCAAATTCAAGAAACCAAAATATGAGATACAAAAACTCATTTAAGAAAATATGGAACTTGTTTGAGCTAATCATGCCACATAGTAACAAGATAATTTAGAATTTCAATTCTAAGTTGCATTACCTCACATGTTCACATTTTATAGGATTGTAATATGCACATAGCTTATTAATCCCCCATAATGTGACAATCCATTTATCTTAAACAAGAGGCAAGTGAAATCCAATAAGAGATAATTAATGAACATTGTAAAATTTGAATTTCTCATGAGAATGAAATACCACATGGATACTATATAATCTTGCCACATTATAAGAAGTGATATACCTCATGTACACATATTTTAGGATTGTGAGGTGGCAAAGCACATCACTCCCCCAAAATGAGATAGTTCATTAATCTTTCAAAAGAGGCAACTAAATTAAACATAAATTGCAATAAAGGCTCAACACAAAGCAAACAAGTACATGGAATGCAAACCAACAAACACATACTAGATTACTCAAGATAGGTAATTAGCAAGCACACCATATACAAACACATGCTAGATACAAAACTAACACATGCAAGGGGCAAGCAACTTTCAATGTATATAATTTAAATACAAGTCGCCACGAGGAGACACATTGGGTATGAGATAGATATATGATGATACAAATGACTTGGCTTGAGTAAATATAATTGATAAAGATCCCTTAATTCTTCATAAGATAGCCAAATATCCAATGCCCTCCAACAACAGCTATTGATCAAGTTTTAGCTTGTTGGTCCCCAACCAAGTTGGGTCCTAAGAGGTTAGTCACAATATTTTTGGCAACCCAAATGATTCGTTTCTTGACACCATTTTGAGTGCCAACATATTTGGCAAACACATTGCCAAACTTATCCTCTGAAGGGAATAAACATCATAAATAATGATAGGGTTGGATAAGGTACCATTAGTGCATGAGGAAGCGAAGTGGACCTTTTCACAGCATAAGTTGCAACATCGGCTTCCTCCTTTCTTCTTAGTTGATTTCTCAACTTGAGGAGTTCTAACTTGATTATTCTTGGGAAGAGGCATTTATTCATCTTGAGGTTGAGCATGAGATTGAACTTGTGGCCACTTCCGTTGTTGCTTCTCACTAAGAGGCTTCTTCTTTAATGGGCAAGACCTAACATGGTGCCCTTCAACCTTGCACTTGAATCAAACAATCTTGGACGAATTCTTGACTTGTTCTTGGCCCTTGTTATTGTTGATTGTATGATTCTTCTTGATATTGTACTTCTTGTTATTATTGGAGTTGAATCCAAGTCCACTCTTGTCATTGGGTAATCTTTACACACTCAACATGTTGTCAAGTGCGGACTTCCCATGACGCTTTTCCAAGTATTTCTTCAAAGAAGTGACTTGGACCTTGGGCTCTTTTATTTCCTCTACATGGTTAGTAGCAACACAAGTAATAAAGGAAGTAGATGTTTAATTGTTAGATCAACAAGGCATGGAAAGCAATTCATCACAAGATGTAGCGATATTATGAGTGAATGAATTACTAGGACTAGCACAAGGCAAAATAGAATTTTGAGTAGAGTTTGTGCTAATGTCCACATGAGGCTCACGAGATATCACCTTGGTGATAATAGACTCATGAGCTAACTTTAGCTTATCATGTGAGACTAAAAGATCCTCGTGAGATCTTGAGAGTTTTTCATGACTTTCTTCCAATTTCCCATAATTGCTAGTTAGCAACTCAAGTTGAGCCCTTAGCTCAACATTCTCCTTCAATGTAGATGCTTCACAAGAAATAGAGTTAGTAGCACAAGAATCATTATTAATAGAAATATGAGAAGGCAACTTGGCAAGCCCTTTTGAATATGAAGCTTTAAGTTGAGTATGTGCGACTTTTAGCTCATAATTTTTAGTTTTAAGATAATTAACCACCTCAAGATTTCTATCATGAGAGTCCCTTACTTTTGATAACTCTAGAGTAAAAGTCTCTTCAAGAGATTCATTGGTGGTTTGTTCTTCTACAAGAGATTCCTCTAGTTTTGCAATTTCATTGGAGTAATCACGCTCGCGGCTATAACACATGTCAATGCATGCTTCCAAATCCTTAATGGCGATATTGCGCCTATCAAATGCTCTAATGATTTCTAGGAAATTGGCACAAGAATCTTTATCCTCATAAAGGATATTGTGAATCATTTTACCTTCCTCCATTAACGAATCATTGTCATTATCATCGTCATTGTCATCGTCATCATCATCATCACCATCACCATCATAATCATCATCATCACTAGATACATTGGTGTTCAAAGTAGGATCTACCTTTTAACCTTTAGCCATAAGGCATAAGTGAGATATGGTAGATGATGATGAACCATTACTTGAAACACCACTTAAATCCACATCTTGTTCCATGGAATGTTGAGTTTCTTCTACATGGTTAGTAACACAAGTACTAGAGGAAATACAACCATTTTTACTATGGCAACAATATGTATCAAGCATATCATCATAAGATTTAGTCAAGGAATTTCTACATGATATACATGGACTATCAACACAAGCATGTAAATCATTTTGGGTGCTAGATGTGTTTAAGTCCATATACAAAGTATTGCAATAAGATAGAGATGAAGAATTGTCAACAATAAGATTACTATCAAGATTGCAATTTTTGTCACTACTCACCATATCATTATGTTGTGCCTTGCCACATTTTGGTTAATTAGAAGAAGTTGAGAACTCATCACGCCCGGAGGTGGAGGGAGAATAATCATTCCCACAACTTTTGGACACATCATATTTATCTCGAAGCTTGGTCCATATCTCATGAGCTTTCCAAGATGGCCTAATTGACTCAAGAACTACAATGCTCAAATATTTGAAAAACACGTTAGTAGCTTGAGTATTGAGATATAAGTTTTTCTAATCCTCTAAAGATCAATCAAGACCCGTTGGAGTAGAAAAACCCATATCTACAATTTTCTCTATATTTGGACCCAAGTCCTTAAAAATATTAAGCATGCTAATTTTCCAAGTATTATAATTTGTGTCGTCGAATATAAAAGTGTCATTATGCACTAATCCCCTAGCCGACATCTTTACTCTCTAGGTTGTGAAACCCTATGATGAGAGACCCGGCTCTGATACCAATTGAAAGGACAGGAATGTCGCCTAGAGGAGGGGGTGAATAGGCGTTTAAAAATAATATGGTTAAGGATTTAATAAATGCGGAATAAAACTAGCGTTTAATTTATCAAGACAAAACCTGAACAAACTTGGTTCACCTATGTGCACCAACAATTAATGCTAAACAATTCAAGTAACTATGTGATAGCAAGATATGTTACTTCAAGCTCGATGGCTATCACAAAGTAAATTGCATAAGTAAAGAGATCAAATATAGAAATAACCGAGAGACGTGGAGACGATGATTTATCCCGAAGTTAACTTCCCAATGGAAGCTAATCTCCATTGGAGAGGTGTGGAGTCACAATGACTCCAAGCGCCCAATTGCTCACCTTATTCTCCCCATGCCTCCACCAATGCGGAGTGCCATGATCCACTATGGGACCTTTGAGGGCGGTCACCGATCCCGTACAAGGTTGGGGCAATCTCCACAACTCAATTGGAGGCTCCCAAAAATATCCCGCGAGCTACCAAAACTCCGATATAGCAACAAGGCCTCGAAATCTTCCAAAGCTCTGAGGCAACAATCAACCGTCTAGGGCACTCCAAGTATCCAAGAGGACAAGCTCAAGGGAACTCCAAGAACCCAAGAGTAACAAGCTTCTCAACCTTTCACTTGAACGAATCCTCGTAGAGAACTCAAACCGATGCAACCTATGCAATTGCAAGAACACAAGAAGTGCTCAAATCCTTCACTCCCAAATCCCACCAAAGCAACAAATTCTATGGGGGGAGAAGAGGGGAAGAAAAAGGAAGAACTCAACAAATGAATCTCCAAGATCCAGATCCCAAAGGATTCCCCTCACTAAGAGGAGAGATGGATTGGTGGAAAGATAGATCTAGATATCCTCTCTCTTTTCCCACTAATTGGAGGCAAGAATCATGGAGGAATAGAGAGAAAGCAAGCTACAAGAGGTCAACAATGGTGGGGAAAACTTTCCTAAAAGGTGGGGAACCATTGGGGAAGAAGACCCCTTATATAGGCCCCCAAATCAGCCCGTTGGGGGCATTCTACACGTCCCCGGCCTCTAGGCCGGACACCTAACAGACCCGCCTAGCCTGGAGCCCGGCCTGGGCTGGCCTCTTTGCGTTTCCCGAAAAACACTTACACTAAGACCGCGATATCTTTCGCCTCCGAACTCCGTTTTCGATGATCTTGGGCTCGTTGAACTCGCAACGATGAGCACTATAAGATAATGCAGAGAAACATCATAGTCCATCATTGGAGGATAAAACAAACTGATGAAAGGTTTGACCTCTCTATAAAGGAACAATCGGTAAAACCTCCAATATAAAAAACGCAATAAGTTTTTCATGCGAAACCCTTTTTTTTGATGAACTTGAGGTTGTATTGTGACGAAGGCATGGATCCTGGACCCTGCGAGTAAGGACACCCCCTCTCAGGCCTTCTGGTCAAGGCCTAAAAGGAAGCGCCCTTGGAGTACTCTAGAAGGCCCATGTGAAGCCCACCCGCATCAACTTGCGGGTTAAGTTAGGGAATTTGTAACCGACCCGGCTAGGGTTTGAGTCCTCTCCGGGTAGAACTCGAGACCTGGCCGTCTATATAAGGCCAGGAGAGCCCCCAAGGAGAGGACCAAGTAATACCGCATGACCAAAAAGCCTCGGAACTTGAGATCTACTCTCGATTCGAGCAATCTGTAACCGATCTAATCATCCAATACAGATCAGCAGAAGGCAGGAGTAAGGGTTTTACCTCTTCGAGGGCCCCGAACCTGGGTAAATTTCGCCCCCCTGTCAAGCCGACGATTTCACCAGCGCTCATGACTTCTCCTAGTCGAAACCCGATAGGGTCACCTGAGGGATTTGTGGAGTCAGGACTTCGACAATTGGCGCCGACCGTGGGGAACGCGGGCGCTGGATCACCGGCATCTTCGGCTTCATCGACATCCAACTCCCGTTGGAAACCATCGACTACGGCTCCGAACAATCCCGTACGGATCGGATCCGTCATAGTCACGCCTCACTCGCCGGAATCACGCCCGGTGTTCGAGGATCTGGAGAAGAGCGTCACCCTGACGTTCGGAAGCTTCAATTTCATGGCGAACAGAGACGGAATCCTCCACTTCTCGGACGAATCTGAACCTGAATCTGGAGCCGTCAACTCACGCTTCCCTATGGAGAAAAGCGGCGAGTCCATCCGCTTCAACACAGTCGACTACCACGCACTCTCGACAGAGGAGCCATCTCGGGTACGGGAAGCCTTCCGATCTGCGCCTAGGACGCACGAGCCACGACTGGCCCAAGTCTGCATGGCAGGATCGGAACAACCCTCGGAAACCGAATACAGCGCAACCGAGCGCGATATAATCGGCGTTTCGCGGGAGGCCTAGAAGAGGGCCAAGGAGGCCATGCGGCGGAGTCAGCCACCCGCGGCAGGAGCCTCACAAGAAGACCTAACCGCCTACCACTACCACCTAGTAAGAGCGGCCTCAAACATCAAAGAAGCCCGGGCGGATCTAGCCCGTCGCAGAAGAGCGGCGGATGAATCAAGCCTGCGGCGAGTCGAACAGTCCCTTGCACCCTCAGTCGGTACCCGACCCGCGAGGAAGGGACACGCAACATCGTCAAGGGGCCACGAATCCGTGACTGCGACCGACAGGTCGACCACGTCTTCCTTCATGAGGGTCGACGATGACGGCAACGTCTATCCGCAAACCCCAGCTGCCGCGATCCTAGCCGCGGCAACCTACATGCAGATGAACCAACCGACGGACAGCGACCCTCGGGTGGAACAGTACAAACAAATTCGCAAAGGACTAGGATTGGCGGCCGCAAGGCTCGCTTCCCACGATCGCAAGAAGACCGAAGAAGAATTGGAGAAGGAGCGACAGGAGAAAAACAAGGATAAAGAAACGCCCCGCAGACACAGAAGTTCATCCCCGAGGAAAGACAAATCGCCACGGCGTGGTCGAGGAAAAGAAGCCCGCCGTCGCGGCGACAGTCGAAGCAGCAGTGACGATAGCCCGAGAGACAAAAGCTCGCGGCGCCACAGCAGCCGCTCGAGAAAGCGAAGCAAAGAACCAAGGAAAGACAACGACCGCGACCGGTCCGAATACGACGCGCGATCAGATCTCGCCCAAAAGAAGGTGGATAGGGCGAGAGCTTCACGATATCGCGAATGCTCCTCATCCAGGTCCTCAGACGACGAAACCTGTGGAGCGCTCTGTTTCGCTCGCAGTATCCGAGAAGCACCTCTACCCAAGAGGTTCAAGCTCAGCACGGAGGTGACTAAATACGACGGCTCGCTCGAGCCCTCCCAGTGGTTAAGCGATTACCTCACGGCAGTAAAATGCCAACGTGGGAACAAGAACACAGCCATGCAGTACCTCAATTTGCATCTTACAGGCGCGGCCCGCAGTTGGCTGGAAAGAAGACCTAAATCTTGCTACGCATCATGGGACGACCTGCACCACGATTTCTGCAAAAATTTCCAGTCGACGTACAAGAGGCCAGCCACAATCGAAGAACTACAAGCGTGTAAACAGAAGAGTGGCGAATCCACACGAGAATATATCCAGCGGTGGACCACACTCAGGAACACCGCAGGAACCATCTCGGAAGAGGTGGCGATTGAGGCCTTCGCCAAAGGAGCAAGAAGAACCGCGTTTCGAGAAGAGCTAGGAAGAGCTGCGCCCAAAACCATTGGGGAGCTAATGATCATAGCCGAAAAATGGGCTAACGGAGAAGATGCGGTACGCAATGAAAGAGCATCGTCGCCCACGCACGAAGAAGACCGTCATGGGCGAAGGAAGAGAAGGAAATACTACGACCACGAGGACAGGGAGGAATTAGTGGCGGCAGAATTCACGCGAAACCGCGACTGGCCGCCGCGGAAGTCGCGAGTGGAAACCAAAAGCAGAAGAGAAGTCCCCCGAGGAGGATCTTGATGCATACTGCTCGCTACACCTGTTTACAGATAAGCGCACGGGCAAAACTAAGGCAACACACCTTCTCAAGGATTGCCGAAAGTTTCTTGACATCTCGGATGCTCTCGCGAGGAAAAGATTCGCATCCACTCAAAACTACCCGCCGCTGCCAGGAGGGGGACAACAGTTCCAGCCGCCTCCACCACCACCTCCACCAGCAAATCCAAACATGGCGCTAGCCGCACTACCTGCGCCACCACCACAAAACAATGGAGCCAATGCATACCCGAACCCGGCAGGACAACTCGCGATGATACAGAAGGTATGCCCCTCTCGCAGAGCTCAAAAGACTAACACGAGGAAACTATGCATGGCAGTGCAGACACCGCCAACAAAGACCGAGTACCTGAAGATGGCAGATCAGCCCATCACGTTCTCGAAACAAGACCATCCACCACAAGTCTATCGACCAGGACACGCCGCCCTCGTCATCCAGGCTCAAATCGGAAATTATGACCTGGCCCCCGTGTTCATGGATGGCGGCAGTGGAATCAACATCATCTACGCGGATACACTCCGTCGAATGAACAAGAACCTGGACGGCCTAGCGGAATCAGAAACATCCTTCCACGGGATAGTTCCGGGCAAGGCAATCCGTCCACTCGGAACAATCAACTTAGAAGTTGTATTGGGCTCTCCAAGCAATTACAGAAGGGAATTCCTGGACTTCGAAGTCGTCGACTGGCCCTCACAGTACCACGCCATCCTTGGCCGAACAGTGTTCGCCAGATTCATGGCAGTACCACATTACGCGTACTTGAAACTCAATCTACCCGGCGAATACGGTGTGATCACCATCGACGGAGACTTCAAGAAGTCAGACAAATGTGACATAGAATTCAATGAAATCGCGAAATCTTTCGGGATGCAAGAAGAACTTCAAGAGCTGGCAAAAATCACGGACCACTCCGTCATGCCCCTCACGAAGAAAAACGCGCCTGAACTGGAATTCAGCGCCAATAGCGACACCCGCAAGCACCAAGTGCACCCGACGGATTCCGCCAAGACCGCGATGGTTTCCACAACCCTCTCGCCAGCATAGGAAAGCGCGCTCATCAAACTCCTCCGTGAGTACTGGGAAATTTTCGCCTAGCAGCCCTCAGATATGCCAGGAATACCCAGGGAGTTTGCCGAGCACTCACTCGAAGTCTTTCCTAACGCCAAAACCATCAAACAGACGACTCGACGATTCTCAGAACCCAAGCAGAAGGCGCTTGGAGAAGAAATAAACAGACTGCTAGCCGCCAACTTTATTAGGGAAATCAAGATATCCACCTGGTTGGCAAACCCGGTGCTGGTCCCCAAGAAGAACACGGACATCCTTCGGGTGTGCATCGACTACACATCGTTGAATAAGCACTTCCCCAAGGACAATTTTCCTCTACCACGAATCGACCAGATCGTGGACTCTACGGCAGGCTGCCAACGCCTCTCCTTCCTGGATGCCTATTCGGGATACAATCAGATCCGAATGAAAAAGGAAGACGAAGAGAAGACGGCATTCATCACACCCCACGGTGTCTACTGCTACACGACAATGCCCTTCGGGCTGAAGAACGCAGGCGCAACATATCAGCGCTGCATGCAAAGATGCCTCGCCAATCTCATTGGCAAAAACGTACAAGTGTACGTCGACGACATCGTCATCAAAACTCGAGTAGAGGACACACTCCTCGAGGACATCAGAGAAACGTTCGACGCCCTTAATGCATATCGGATCAAACTCAACCCGACCAAAATCGTTTTCGGCGTCCCTGCAGGAAAACTCCTCGGGTACCTGGTATCCGCTAGAGGCATTGAAGCCAACCCGGAAAAAATACAAGCCATCCTGACTATGAAGGAGCCCACCAATCTACGCGGAGTTCATCAGCTCGCAGGACGACTAGCCGCCCTAAGCAGGTTCATCGCACGATTGGGGGAGCAAGCGTTACCCTTCTACAAATTACTAAAGAAGACGGACAAATTCGAGTGGACACCCGAAGCTAAACAAGCGTTCGCAGACATGAAGCAATCGCTGCAAAGCAGGCGCGTCCTTGCAACACCGCAAGAAAGGGAGCCGCTCCTATTATACCTAGCCGCTACAAACCAGGTCATCAGCACAGCAATCGTGGTCGAACGACCTGAAGACGGCAAAGCATACGGAGTCCAACGACCAGTATATTACATCAGCGAAGTGCTCTTGCCATGCAAGCAACGATACCCTCATTATCAGAAGCTGGCGTATGGAGTCGTTCTCACAGCCCGAAAGCTCAAACATTATTTCCAGGAACATACCATCACAGTGGTTAATGATGCGTCACTCGGGACAATCATGAACAACCCTATGGCATCCGGAAGAATAGCAAAATGGAGCATCGAGCTGGGTGCCTGGGACATCACCTATACAGAGCGAAAAACAGTCAAATCTCAAGTACTCGTGGAATTCCTCAGCGAATGGACAGAGCTACAAACGCCCGGACCACCCGAGTACACGAGCAATTGGATAATGTACTTTGACGGATCCAAGAGAAACGAAGGAGCAGGAGCTGGAATCGTCCTTATCTCGCCTCGGGGAGACAAGCTACAATACGTCTTGCGACTGGATTTTCCACCAGACGATCCAGCCTCAAACAACGACGCAGAATATGAAGCCCTGTTGCACGGGATGAAGATGGCAATCGCCTGTGGAGCTACCCGATTAATGATCTACGGTGATTCCAATCTCATCGTGCAGCAGACGATGAAAGAATGCGACGCCATCGCTGAAAACATGGTCGCATATCGTGACATGTACAACCTACTCGAAGGAAGCTTTAAAGGCTGCGAGCTGAAACACATTGCAAGATCTAGCAACGAAGAAGCAGATAGACTGGCAAACATGGGTTCCACCAATACACCTATACCGCCAGGAATATACTTCGAACGGATGATCAAGCGATCAGTCAAAGTGAAGAAAGCTGCAGTAGCGCCAGAAACAGAGGTCAGCCCGCAGGTCGCGCTTATCGAGCTTATTCACAATATATCACGACAGGTTTTCATGGTCGAGCCAGTCTGGACGCAGAAATATCTCGACTACCTGCTCCACAGACAGCTCCCGGCCGACCCACGTGAGGCTCGACAGATAATCAGGCGTAGCAAATCCTTTCGAGTAGTCAACGGAGAATTATACAAGCAAAGTATCTCGGGAATACTCCGGCGTTGTATCGCACCCGAAGACGGCAAGGAATTGCTCCAGGACATACACCAAGGAGACTGCGGACACCATGCTAGCTGGAAAACAATAATGGGAAAAGCTTTCCGAGCAGGATTTTACTGGCTAACAGCAGCCAACGATGCAAAAAGCCTGGTCGAACGATGCGACGCTTGCCAGCGATTCGCACCAAGGCCACACGCCCCTGCTACGGAACTACACATGATACCAATAGCCTGGCCCTTTGCACAATGGGGGCTAGATATGGTTGGGCCATTACGCAAGTCCACGCCAGGTGGATACACACACTTGCTGGTCGCGGTCGACAAGTTCACCAAATGGATTGAGGCTATGCCAGTGACCTCAGCAAACGCCCAATGCGCCGTCAAGTTTCTCGACTCCATTGTATGTCGATTTGGGGTGCCACACGACATCATTACAGATAACGGTACAAATTTCACAGCAAAGGAGACACAACAATTCTGCGAGGAAAAAGGCATCAATTTCAAATTTGCCTCAGTCGCTCACCCGCAAACGAACGGACAAGTCGAAAGATCCAATGGCTTAGTTTCGATGGGCATCAAGAAGCGACTACTCGATCGTCTACACCCCGCCGCAGGACATTGGGCAGAAGAGTTACCCTCCGTACTTTAGAGCCTGCGCACAACTCCTAATCGATCAACGAAGTACACGCCATTCTTCATGGTATACGGGGCAGAAGCAGTCCTTCCCGAGGACGTTCGATTCAGCGCCCCACGAGTTGTAGCCTACAGCGAAGAAACTTCCAACAAGGCGCTCGCAGAAGATATGGATGCACTCGACGAAATGCGCGACATCGCACTCGCAAGATCCGCGGTGTATCAGCAATCCTTGCGCAACTATCACAGTCGCCGCATACGCCACAGAGCATTCGCGGTTGGGGATCTGGTGCTGCGGCTCAAACAGAAGGAAGGACACAAGCTCGAGCCACCCTGGGAAGGGCCCTTCATCATACATGAAGTCATCCCAGGCGGAGCCTACAGGCTAAAGAATCCAGCGACCGGAGGGGTTTACTCCAATCCGTGGAACATCGCACACCTCCGCAAATTTTATCCTTAGGTTTATTTGTTATCACAACAAAAATAAGGCTATACTAGCCAGTCCTGTAGTTCGAATACATGGCTTCTCAGTCATTGCAATAAAGACGCGATTCCTTCATCGTATTCACTCGAAGCTTTTCATTCTTTACATGCTACAAGTTACAGGTATACACCCCCTAAAACACACGGGGGCTACCTTACAACTATGCATCACAAAGAAACAACATCAAATACAAGGTTATACACCTTACATCAATTTTTTACAAATTATAAACAGATTACAGGATATTTACATCCGACAATCAGTCAAAGTGCTGAGCATTCTCAGTCGCCAAGATTTTATCCACCTCTTCAGAGGTCATTCGGATAATCTTCTCCGCCGCAGGACGTACGGCATCATAGTACGGCGAGATATCCTTGATTGCATAATCTGGACGCCGAGCAACGGAGTTAACATCTATCTCAGGATGCCATATGCGGACAAAAGAGAGAGCCACAATCGCGCCGCACGTCATCTGATTGCGCAAACACGCGCGAACTTCTCCCTCACGTCCAAACAAACTGAGAAGATAACCCCAGTCTTCGGGACCTTTTTCAAGTGGATAAAATGCAGCATTCATCGCAACCAAGACCTCATGAAATGAACTCACGAGAATTCTCGCCTGGCGGACTCGAAATTTCAAGGTGGCCATCACAAAACCCCGACTGCGATCAGACCAAAAATTGTTCGCATGAGGTTTGGAGCTACTAGCCCCTTGAAGGATGTGATTCTCTACCCACTGCTTTTCTTCCCTGTCATCCGGATTAACGACTGAAGACAAAAACACACCCAGTCAGATGAGGAAACAAGGAAGAAAAAGACACGGGGGCTGCACTACTTACAAAGCAAGTCCCTCGCGACTACAGCCAGCTCATCCATCAGGAATTGTTCGCGTTCAGCTGCCAATTTCTGCTTGGACTTCGCCACATCGGCTATCCCGCGCATAGCTTTCAGCTTGCGCTCACCCTCCTGGACCTTATCACGAAGGCCCGCAAAAGTGCCAACAGCGGCAACAAGTGGATTTACTGGAGTACCACATCCACTCGACGTTTCTGCGACAAACCCAGTAGCCTGGAAGCATAAAACGAAAGAAGTAAGATGCCCTACTCGAGTCAATTCTAATCGCCTATTCGACAAACGCTCGGGGGCTACTCCCATCGGGAGACAAGGCACAAACAAAGGGAACGAATTGCAAGATGAATTCTTCGATTAAAGACAACAAAGGTACGGGAATACATCCCAAGGTTCATTACATTCAAAGAGAAGAAAAAGGAAAAATCTACGAAGCTACATTGGTGCTCCCGCTGGCAGCAGTCGCCCCTCCCCGCAGCCGAGCAAAAATCTCAGACAGCTTCCGAGCAAGAATAGCGGCTTGCTCGCTAAAACGAGAGAGCCGTACCTTTTTGCCCGTGGAGGGGTCGACCGGAAGAGCTGTGTACGCCTCCTCCAAACCTTCGACTCCATGCGCCAAAGCGAATTGTATCGCAGTCTTCGCACCAGATTCCGCCTGTGCGACTGCGAAGGCATCCAGAAGTTTTCCTTCTGAGAAGACCTTCAACAGATCATCTAGCGCGGGTGCAGGAGTGGCGTTGGCGAGGAGGCGGCCGTGCAGTTGCCCCAGCACTTGAGTGGCATCATTGATCATGGAGAGAACTCCATCAGCGTGCCTTTTAAGCTGGGCAAGTGTGTCGGTTACCACATCCACCCGCTGGAGTCCAGGGATTTCTAGAGGAACATCCAGAATGCCTGCGAAGGAAGAAAAGAATACTTAGCAAAGTACAGCAAAATGAAGAATCAAAGTCGCAAAATACCAACACACTTACCCGCAAAGCGCTCAGCAAGGGGACGGAGGAACCCGACAATGTCGTTGTCGGCCTTACTGCCAGCTTTCTCTAACTCCTTCAAGGACTTCCACGCATCTGCAAGCTGTCGACCAAAATCTTCTGACTGCATGCGGGAAGCCTCTAGCTCTTGTCGAATGGCCGTCAGGTCAGCCTCCCGAGCAGTTACCTGCTCAGAGAGTTTGACCTTTTCGGATTCTGCAAATTCAAGTCGAGATGCAAAGAGATGCTTGTCAAAAACTCAAGAATGGACGGAGTGTGGAAGACAGGGAAACGATAAAGCTCACCCTTGAGAAGAACGTTTTCAGTCTGAAGTCGGCTACGGTCCGCTCGAAGAGACTCGCAATCCGACTCGGCAAGAACGACGCGGCGACCGATCGCCGCAAGAGAATCAATAAGCGACTGCGAAAGTACGAAGACAAAAGAGTTAAAAGGGATTAAATTAGAGTCTGTACCCGATTATTTACAATCGACTACAGCCTCGGGGGCTACTCCCATCGGGAGCACTGCCGTGCACCCGATAAAAATGAAATCATGAAGAGGAATTAAACTAGACTTTGAGCCTGTGCCCGATCGCATGCGATCGACTACAGCCTCGGGGGCTACTCCCATCGGGAGCACTGTCGTGCACCCGATAAAAATAAATTATGGTTTGAAGACGAAAGACGAAGTTTACCTGGCCGGAGGCGCGAGACAGCGGATCCGCAGAGCTATCCGTCACTTCCTTAGAAGCAGAAGCCCTGGCGGCAAAGCTGGGAGCTTCACGTACCATCGTCGCGGCTTCGGGGGCTGCTCTGGGGGAGTTCTGGACGGTGCCCGCGGTGGGAGTTTCACCCGCATCCTTGCCCTTATTCCTCTTCTCGGGAGGAACGGCAGCGGCGTACCTGCGAGGACTGATCGTCTGCAGACTGCACCGCAAGATAGAAACAATCGATATTGAAGCACAGAAAATGTTCGGCCAAGATTAAGGAAAAAAAACACTTACTCGTCATCCTCGTCGTCATCCAGCAAGTCCGCGTTCCAAGCGGGCGTCATCACTGGGAACGAAGGCGAAGGAGCAAGGGAGCGAAGTGGAGTCGCATGGATAGGAGCTTGACTGGGCGATGCTTCCAAGGATTTGTCCTTGGAAGTAGCTTCGTCCTCATCTACCCGACGACGTTTCGTCGGAGCGCCATTCGAGTCCGCAACGTCATCCGAAGAATCGTGCTCTGAACTCGAAGAGGCATTGGCGACGCTGGTGTCAATCGCGCCGTCTTGATGACTCGACACTTGCTCTCAGGCGGCTTCCCCCGTAGTTGGCGGGTAGCAGTCCGCCATGGCTAGGCTCTGCAAATGCAAGAGGAAGACAAGGAAAATCTTATCGACTAGGACTCTGAACGAGAAAAAGGAACAACACAAAGACGAAAAAAGAGAAAGAAACTAACCTCGGCTGGGGGAGGATTTGAGGCGGCGAAGGCTTCAACAGAGCAATCGGGGAATTTCTCTCCCACCTTCAGTCGGGTGATACCCGCGATTTTCTTCTCGAATTCTACATTCGAAAGTTCCTCGCGGCTTACTCGACTAGGATCCTCTGAGCCCTGATATTCCCACATGACGGAGGGCCTTTGTTGGAGTGGCTGGATCCTGCGCTTCAAAAAGATGCTCGCCAGATGCATCCCGTTGAGCACAACTCCCGCGGTCTGATCCCGAAGAGCAGCTACCCTCGCGAGTAAAGGCGCAACAGTCTGGGTCTCTTCGGCTGACATCTTGTGCCCCCAAGACTTTCGCCTGGTCAAAACAGCGAACGGGTGGAACTCTACAATCCCACCCGAGCTGTTGTCGACGACGTAGAACCACCTTTTCCGCCAGCTTTGGGCGGAGTCGACGAAATGCATGTTGAAGTAGCTGCCTTCTTGTCGAGCTTGGATCCCGAAGCCGCCGGTGCGAAGCGGTTCGCCAAGCTCGGACTCCACCCGCGACTTCTCGCGGAAGATCCGGACCTTGAAGAGCGCCTTCCACAGCGCCCAGTGCGGGCGAATGCCGAGATAGCATTCGCAGAACACGATGAAGCACGTAATGTGCTGCACCGCGTTCGGGGGGAGATCGTGAAGCTGTATGCCATAGACACACAGCAACCCGAGGAAGAAGGGATGAAGGGGAAAAGAAAGGCCCCGAGTCACGTGGTCCACAAAGACCACGCGCTCGTTCGATTGAGGATTGGGTACCTCTTCCTTTTTCCCGAGGCGGACTCGCTTCTCCGTCTCCGCCGGCAGCAATCCCTCCCGCTGCATCTCCTTGATGCTTTTTGCGGTGGTGTTGGGAGAACGCCAGTCGCCGGCGCGGGGCGCGGGTTGCGCGGAAGGTTCACCGGATGCAGAACCGGCAGCACCGCGTCTCTTTCCGCCAGCCATTGTTTGCAGCGAGAGCTCGAGCGCGGGGAAGACGAAGATGGGCGCGAGGAAGAAGATGAAGACAGAGAGCTGGGAAAGTTTTACCGCAGCGCTAACACCCGTATTTATACACGGGGCAAGGCAATCTCAACCGTACGATGCGCTACGTGGCACCTATCACGGCCGCCACGCGTAAGGATGAAACGAAGCGGCGGCCTGCGCTGTTTCGTGCCACGATCTTAACAGAAGATCGTGCGCATTTACTGCGCGTCTCGCGTAAAAACCGGGAACGACGTCTTGTTTCCCGGTCAAAAAGCTGACAAGGTGGGCCACCATCTGCTACCACTCCGTCACGTCCCATCGGGAGAAGAGGAGTGCGCCATGACGTCATGGCATTCGTCATTCAAAATCCAAATCTTTTCGAATGGAAGCAACTTTTCCATGAACAGTTCATAAAGCAAGACCTCTTCGAACGGAGAGGAAAATACCCTATGCACGAAAACTCTTTCGTATGGGCACAGCATCCCGAACATGAAAACTCTTTCATACGGGCTTGGTTTTTTCAACACGAAATTTCTTTCGTATGGAGCTCAAACAAATAAATCGGGTGGGAAAAACCTACCTCTCCTACACATGATAATTTTACATCATAAAAACCTGGATTGTTCAGCCGACTAGGCACATCCGGATGCCGTATTCTTCGAATATGAAGGTAAGACCCGAAAAGATCTCTCTTTTGGGCCTGGAATCGCACTCGAAAGCTGCGTCCTCCGGTATAATTCTGTGTCAACAACACGAAGAAAAATCCTAGCGGACGCGCCGGGTACCCCCATAGGTTAAGTTCGATTCGGTAAGTCCACAACGGCCCAGTCGCAACAATCACCTTATCGGGTTCGAGTCGAAGGTCTCGAATCTGAGTAGGCCAGGAATGTTTTTGCCCTAGTCGCAATTAATTGGCCCCGATCTCTCGGGAGAGCCAAGCTACTGTGCCACATCCTTCTGCGAAAAAAGCCGTAAAACAGGCGCTTATATTGCTCGATACTCGAGCATGATGACCCATGATACAGGGAACACACCCTTTTGAAAAGCAATGACTGTCAGAGCAATCTTCCATAAAAATAAGAAGAGTATGACCGCCTACTCGACTGGAAAAGCCCCAGTCAAGCACGCGCTCGGGGGCTACTAACGAAGGCATGGATCCTGGACCCTGCGAGTAAGGACACCCCCTCTCAGGCCTTCTGGTCAAGGCCTAAAAGGAAGCGCCCTTGGAGTACTCTAGAAGGCCCATGTGAAGCCCACCCGCATCAACTTGCGGGTTAAGTTAGGGAATTTGTAACCGACCCGGCTAGGGTTTGAGTCCTCTCCGGGTAGAACTCGAGACCTGGCCGTCTATATAAGGCCAGGAGAGCCCCCAAGGAGAGGACCAAGTAATACCGCACGACCAAAAAGCCTCGGAACTTGAGATCTACTCTCGATTCGAGCAACCTGTAACCGATCTAATCATCCAATACAGATCAGCAGAAGGCAGGAGTAAGGGTTTTACCTCTTCGAGGGCCCCGAACCTGGGTAAATTTCGCCCCCCTGTCAAGCCGACGATTTCACCAGCGCTCATGACTTCTCCTAGTCGAAACCCGATAGGGTCACCTGAGGGATTTGTGGAGTCAGGACTTCGACATATTGAAACACATGACAAGCTATAAAACCACATATGGATAAAACACAAACAAGAACCAAGAAAGATGATGCCAAGTATGCAAAGATTTGAGCTCTCTCCGAGTGATGCGATCAAGTTGCTAATATGAGAGCCCCTCTTGATAGTACGGTTATCTATCCTATAACCCGGTCTCCTTCCTAATGCTATGAGACCGTATCAATATCACACCTTTGCCTCGAGCATTCCACTTGAGCTAGATGATGAAGATCTTGACCTCCTCAAGATGGAAAACCTTTCTTGATTTCGCTTTGCTCGGTGAAGACACATAGATTTCTCCCCCATACGCCACTATGGGAGAGGATCTTTTCGGTACATCGTCAGTTGGAAATTATCTCCAAAAGAGTGGCAAGATTCAAGCATGTGATCTCTTTGATATGCTCCCCTTGAAGTTGCACTTCTCGAACTTGATGACGACCACAACTTGACGTCATCCACCATGGACTATATGAAATCTTCCTTTTGATGCAAGCCCATGGAAAGATACCTAACCCCACATAGATATACCACACACACATATAATGGGTTAGAACACAAAGCTATATGAACAATTACTAACCATAGCATGATCCCACATGGTACATCTTCTTGCTTTGTGAGTTGATCAATATTAACCATCCCTTAACACTTTGCCTTGATCAACCTTGTATTGTTTCTTCTCTCTTAATAATAATGATGTCTTGAAGGTAAAGATGAATGTTCACACAATATTCTTCTTCAAGACATACTTGCAATATGCTCAACTCTCTCATGACCAAACTTGGGATATTCACATGAATAGCACCTTGGTCACCACTTGATTATCTTGAATCCAACACATGGACATCAAAAATTTCCTATGGACAAACTCTACAAGTATAGCTCAATGCAACCATTAGTCCATAGTGATTTTCATCAATTACCAAAACCAAACATGGGGGCACCATGCTCTTTTAGCTCTCCCGCCGACAAATTTCGGGGGACAGAAATCTCTGTTCTGGCACCCTTCCGGGACGGGGAAGTGCCCCCGGAGCCATCTTCATCGCTGTTGCTGTCTCCTATGATGAGGAGGGAGTAGTTCTCCCCCGGGGCTGAGGGCTCTACCGGTAGCTATGTGTCTCATCTCTCTCTCCCATGGTGTGATCTTTATGTGATCATGAGCATTGTAATCTAGTTGAATTAGTACATGTTACTCTTCATATGTTATGCTACTCAAGTGGTTTTGTTATGAGATCTCCGTAAACACTTTGATCATGGTGTAAAGGTGACAATGTGTGCACCGTGTGGTTTAGGATGATATTTATATCTTGTGTTGGATGACCCAATGAAATTGTGGTCTTTGTCTAGTACCTTCTAGGTCGCTCAAGTTGATAGTGTGGGGTTAACTAGACATGGGAATGCGACTTTGAGGAGTGTTGTTACAGCCCTACGCAATGAATTGGTGTTTGTTATCCGACCAGAGAGTGGTTCGGAGTAATGTAGTGAAGAATGATATTTATGCATTCAATTATGTTATCATTGTTTAGAGTGTTCACAAGTGAAAGTAGGATTCCTAGGACTTGTTTCTAAGCATTGAAACACCGTTTAGAATCCGTTCTACTACATGTTTGCTTGCTGCCATTTTTTTCCAGATTGCTATTATCACTCATAATCATCTGTATTACTTGTATTTCACCCTCTCTTCGCCGAACTAGTGCACCTATACAACTGAAAATTGTATTAGGTGTGTTGGGGAAACAAGAGACTTCTTGTATAGTAATTGTAAGGTTTCTTGAGAGGGATATCTTTGACCTCTTCCTCCCTGAGTTCGATAAACCTCGGGTGATCCACTTAAGGGAAACTTGCTGCTGTTCTACAAACATCTCCACTTGGAGGCCCAACATTGTCTACAAGAATAGAAGCGTGTGTAGACATCAAGCTCTTTTCTGGCGCCGTTGCCGGGGAGGTAAGGTAAAAGGTTCTCACATCCTCGGGTGTGAGTGCTCGAAGTTATTTCCTTTAGATTCTGCAATAATATCTTTTCTTTCTTGTTTTTATTTTCACTAGTTAGGCTTATTTTTACTTGTTCCTTGTTTTTATTTTTACTAGTTAAGCTTAATGGAAAACAAAAAAAATATGAGAGAACTTTATAATCTTTATATTGAGTTAGGACATGATGCTTTTGAAGAGAAAATTAAAAAACCTATGGAACTTTATATGCATGCTAGTAGCAATGTTATTAGTATGAATTCTTTGAACACCATTATTGCTAATGCTATGGAAAATTCTAATCTCGAGGAAGCTAGTTTTGATGAATATGATATTTTTACTCCCTCAAGTTTTGAGGAGGAAATTTTATTTTATGATACTTTGCCTCCAATATATGATGATTACAATGATTTTGGTATTCTAGTTCCACCTACTATTGATGTTAAATTTTATTGTGACCATGATATGCCTTCTATATACAATGTTTACAATGATGAATATGTTATTTTTAGTCCACCTACTATTGAGGAGAAATTAATTATGATTACAATATGCCTCCTATATTTGATGATTATGGTGATGAGAATAATAATGATAGCTATTTTGTTGAATTTTCTCCCACTATTATTAATGAGAATGACTATGCTTATGTGGAGAGTAATAATTCTTTTATGCATGTGGCTCATGATAAGAATGTTCCATGTGATAGTTATATTGTTAATTTTATTCATGATGCTACTGAAATTTATTATAGAGAGGGAAACATAATTTTATGCATCTCAACAATATCAAGTTTCCCCTCTTTATGTTGAAAATCTTGAAGTTGCACCCGTTTTGCTTTCCTACGCTTGTTGCTTTGTGTTTTCATGACTTGTTTTTCTACAAGATTCTTTTTCATAGGAAGTGGGTTGGACTTAAACTTGTTTTATATTTGCTTCTTGATGCTCCATATTGCTTCAATTAATATTTCTCATGTGAGCATGTTCAAAAATTATCATGCCTAGCTAGAAGGCGTTAAAGAAAATCACTTCTTGGGAGATAACCCATGTTATATTTTTGCTTTGTTTTTCTCTGTTTTCTTTGAGCCAAGGGGTTGTATACTTCTGTAGCAACTCCTTTGTATCTTTATTTTCATGTATTAGTTGTGCCAAGTAAAGTTTCTAGCGAAATTTGGAGTTGGTTTTGGATTTCTGCGCAGGAAACAGATTTCTGTCGTCGACCGTAAAAAATCGTATAAAATCCAGAAATATCAGAATGACCTGAATTGTTTTTTGCTTATTCCTCAGCTAATTCCGATTTTTTCGCTCTTTAAGTTTTTCGATCTGAGCAACATAAGTGCCCCGACAAAATTCGTCTTTACAGACTGTTCTGGTTTTGGCAGATTCTGCCATTTTTCTTGCATTTGCTCTTTTACGATGTCAAGTGGATTTCTTTGCTTCACGAAACATTAGTGGCTGTAGCTAATGTTTAGAAGTATCAATAGCACTTGTGCCCATACAGAACCCATGATTTTTTTTATTGTTGCACTAACCCTCTAATGCGAATTACTCTTTGAGTGTGGTGTGAAGGAAGTTTTCAAGGGTCAAGAGAAGAGAGTGATATAATGTGATCAAGAAGAGTGCAAGGTCAAAGATTGGGGATGCCCCCGTGGTTCATCCCAGAAAATTCTAAGAAGACTCAATCATCTAAGCTTGGGGATGCCCAAGGCATCCCCTTCTTCATCAACAATTTATCAGGTCACTTCTAGTGAAACTATATTTTTATTTGGTCACATCATATGAAATTTACTTGGAGCGTCTGTTTGATTTTATTTTGTTTTTTTTTCCTTGCTGCAATAAACTTATTTGGAACCTATCAATCGTGTGTAGGAGAGACACACGCTCCGCTTTTTCGTTTGAATACTTGTTATACTCGTATTCTTAGTTTTTCTTCTAGCTGCTGCAAAATTACTGTTTAGCTCCTGTTTTTCTTGCATCTCTTATTCAGAGCTGTTATTTTTAGTAGAGTTGTGTTAGTACTCTCTTGTTTCATTGCTGTATATCTTGGATAGTTTTTGTTTATTATGAAATTCCTGGCGTTGGAAAGCAGTAGTACATTTTTTGTGCTTTTAACGATGCAAATAGAAGCTTGTATAGACTGTGGCTAGACTTTTTCATGTCATGTTAGATGTTATTTTAATTCTAAAGCCTAGTAGTTATTTTTGTAGCATGACTTGTCTCAAATAGCCGAGAGTGTTTAATGTGCCTTAGAAAGAATCATGAGTTGTTCTTGTCATTTTGAAGCATAAATTTGTGGTGTTCTCCTTTGAATGTTTTATTTGGTTGACTTGGCGCATGCTCACACAATGTTTATGACTACAAACCTGTCACTTATAGACTCTATGGTCATTTAGTTTTTGAACTTGTAGTACCACTATGCTTTGATTAATGATGTTTTTGTCGCTATGCATGATTACGGCCATTATTCCTCTCTTGATTTGTCGCTCCCAATCTTTTGCTATCCTCCACCTGTACTGAGTATGAGCTCTACTCGTGCACCCAACTCCCCAAAACCAAAGTTTGCCAAATGTGTCCACCATACCTACCTACATGTTGTATTTAACTTCCACTCCAAAGTAAATTGTTCATGTGTTACCTTTAAAACCTTCAAAGTTACTCATGTTTTGTACTCCTATTTTAGCTCATGAGGACGTAAATAGAGAATCTTTATCTCACTTGTTGATTGGACTTTCACATCCTGGACTAGTGACTTCATACTCTTATCAAATTGATAGAAGAGCTGGCAGCGGGGTGCCCAGCCCCCAAGTAATACAAAAAAATCTCTTCACTATTTTTGCCCCTGATTTATCAGTTAAAGCATAATTGTGCAAACAAAAGAGAAAGAGGGATGACCTTCTACCAGATGCGTCCTTCTATGGGAGCCGCTCTTGTGAAGTCTAGTTGGCTTGTGACGTACTGTATTTTTTTGTTTACCATTCGTTGACATAAGCATACACCTCTCTAAAAAAATGTTTTCAATACCTCTGTTTAATAAAATAAAAAGCTCTAGCACATGAGTGATCCCTGCTTCCCTCTGCGAAGGGCCTTTCTTTTACTTTTATGTTGAGTCTCCATCTTCTAACTTTATGCACAGTTGAGAGAGCATGGTTGCCATTATGAGTTTAATGTGCATTTGTCCTAGAAACATTATTAGTTGATTCGTGATGTGTTATTGTTTGTTCTCAAATTATTTGTTCTAGTCTTCCTCTTAAACTTTGAAGGTGTCCTGGAATTTATGTTTTTCCCCACTCTTAAGGACAAATGAAATATCACTTTGCTATGTTATCTTTATGCTTGAAACAAATTTATAGGTTTCAAGTTCATTATTATTCATGATCTTTTGTTTGTGTTACTTTTTATGATGCAAGGTGATTGCTATGTTTCATTGTTAGAATTATATCTATCATGCTTGTGTTAAAGTTCTATGATCTTAGCTATGCTATTCTTTTACAAATTAGATGATCAATTTTATGTTGTTAGTATGTCACCGTAGAAATTATGTGTTTTTATCATCTACCTACTCGAGGACGAGTAGGAACTAAGCTTGGGGATATTGATACGACATAAACGTATCCTTAATTTCTGATGTTCCATGTTGTTTTCGTGCCATATGCTATATGTTTTCCTTACACTTTATGTCATTTTTATCGATTTCCCGGGACTAACCTATTGACAAGATGCCACAGAGCCAGTTCCCCGTTTTCTGTTGTTTTTAGTTTCAGAAAAGTTGTTCTGAAAATATTCTTGGAATTGGAAAATTCGAAGCCCGGAAGTCTTAGAATTCCCGAAGGTTGCACAGAGTCCCGAAGAGACCCGGAGGGGGGGGCCTGGATCCCCCACACCATGTGGCCGCACGGGTGGACCCCTGGCCGCGCCGAGAGGTGGTGTGGGCCCCTCGGGCGCCCATCGCCATCACCCTTTCGCTTATATATGCCCCCTGATGCATAAACCCTAAAAACTTGGCTCCCTTCCACGAAAATTTCCGTAGCTCCGCCGCCACAGCCGACAAGTTTTGGGGGACAGAAATCTCTGTTCCGGCACCCTGCCAGGACAGGGAAGTGCCCCCGGAGCCATCTCCATCGACTCCACCGCCATCTTCATCGCCGTTGTTGTCTCCTATGATGAGGAGGGAGTAGTTCTCACCCTAGGCTGAGGGCTCTACCGGTAGCTATGTGTCTCATCTCTCTCCCAGGTGTGACCTTTTTGTGATCATGAGCATTGTAATCTAGTTGAATTAGTAGATGTTACTCTTCATCTGTTATGCTACTCAAGTGGTTTTGTTATGAGATCTCCGTAAACACTTTGATCACGGTGTAAAAGTGACAGTGTGTGCATCATGTGGTTTAGCATGATATTTATATCTTGTGTTTGATGACCCTATGAAATTGTGGTGTTTGTCTAGTACCTTCTAGGGCGCTCAAGTTGACAGTGTGGGGTTAACTAGACATGGAAATGCGACTTTGAGGAGTGTTGTTACAGCCCTTCGCAATGAATTGGTGTTTGTTATCCGACCGGAGTGTTGTTCGGAGTAGTGTAGTGAAGAATGATATTTATGCATTCAATTATGTTATCATTGTTGAGAGTGTCCACTAGTGAAAGTAGGATCCCTAGGCCTTGTTTCTAAGCATCGAAACACCATTTACAATCCGTTCCGCTACATGTTTGATTGCTGCCATTTTTATTTCAGATTGCTATTATCACTCATAATCATCTGTATTACTTGTATTTCCCTATCTCTTCGCCGAACTAGTGCACCTATACAACTGACAATTGTAGGTGTGTTGGGGACACAAGAGACTTCTTGTATCGAATTGCAGGGTTGCCTGAGAGGTATATCTTTGACCTCTTCCTCCCGGAGTTCGATAAACCTTGGGTGATCCACTTAAGGGAAACATGTTGTTGTTCTAGAAACCTCTCCACTTGGAGGCCCAACACTGTCTACAAGAATACAAACCTCCCAGGATTGTCTACTTCACCATTGAAGTTCACCCATTGTGGTTCTATGTGCATATGGATGAAGATGACCTCTACATGCGAGTTAAAGTCGAGGATAAAGGATTTGGCGTCCTTCAGTTTGGAGACATGTGAGACTATCCTAGTTTGTAGAGTTGAAGATCTTTCTCGGTGATCCTGTCTTCCACCTTGGGTGGCCTCGGTTTGCAACGAGACGTGACGTGGAGCTCGTGGACGTCCTAATCTCCAAGATCAGAGAATGTGCGATGTTCAAGGTAAAGATCTACGAAGACTGAGACCTTGATAGATCACCCTTAGTGCTTGTTTGTTGGCTTGCTAATCAGGCGTATAGAGACCCCTTATCCAAACAAGTTTGCAGGAGCACATAGTCTCGAGCCCATGGATATATTCAGTCTTCAAGGTAAAGGAATGGGAAATTCATGAGACTTAGATTTGTGTGAGAGAGAGGAGGGTAAGAGAAAAAGCCTTAGTTGTCCCTTTTGGATCACGGATATAACTGTTAATGTAATCCTCAATCGACACTCTCATCTTGATGGCATGTTGTCGTGAGTAGGGTCCCTATCATCAAGTGTCGAGAGGTGAATCCCTCTACTTATGGTGATTCAAAGCCTTTAACTTGAGCACAACACACGTGTATTTGACGCCAACGCTAACCCGACGACAGCGGTGGTGAAATGTAATCTGGCGAGGAAAATAGGCTAATCTCGAGTGTATCTCTTAGGTTGTTCGATACAAAGAGATCTACATAGGTTGGCGGGCTTGGACCTGTTTGTAGTAACTTGGATCTCTCTCTTATAAGTTTAATACAATGACATGCAGACTTCACGAGTTCACGGAAAAAAAAATTGTATGAGTTTGCTAGTGGATTACGGTTGTAGAAACATTTTATCTTATTTTGGAACCATTATATTAGTAGTAATATGTACTAAATGAACATGTGTGTTTCGCCGTGGAGCCTGCATGGCATTCTAACATAGCATGGTCGATGCAGTACACTCGCATGCGCTTTATTTTGTGAGACCATCAGGATAAACATGTATGTGCTTTATTCATGGATGTTTTGGTAACTCAAAGGTAGCCCATATCCAAACTGCAGAATCTGATCATTGTGCATCGGTAATTTTGGTTGAGGCTTCCTTAACTGATAACATAAATACAAGACCTAGGCCTTTCCTTTTTGAAAATTCTTGGGTTAGGCATGACAATTATAATTCAGTAGTAGAAGCAGCATGGATTCCCACCTTGGGAGACTTGGACGAGGTGTCAGACGCCCTAGGTGGAATTAGTAGAAGGCTACAAACATGGAGCTGCACGGAGTTTGGGAACGTACAAAGGCAACTGAAGAATATGAGAGCAAGACTAGAATATATCCGAGATCGATCGATGTGGGATAGTCCTTCAAAAGCTGAGAAGGTTTTAATGAATAGGATCTACGAATTATTGGCGCGGCAGGAAATCATTGCAAAGTAACGGTCTCGTATTTAGTGGTTAAGAGAGGGGGCCGTAATACCTCTTTCTTTCATGCAAAAGCAAAGGAAAGAGGAAGGCAAAACAGAATCAAATTTTTGTGTTTGGATGATGGGTCTTTGGTCACGAAGCAGGTCAATTTAGAAAGACAAGATGCAGGATTCTATAAAGCTCTATTTACTTCGGATGGGGCTGTGAACCCGGAGCTTGCTGCAGAAGTTGTGGAGAGTAAAGTGAATGATGAGATGAACGTGTCACTTACCAAGCCTATATATGATATGGAGGTGGAACAAGCCTTATTTATGATGCACCTAAATATATCTCCGGGTCCTGACGGTCTTACTACGGGGTTTTATATTCGTCATTGGAACATTCTCAAACAGTCTGTTACTAACGCCATTAAAAGGTTTTTTGATACATGTACGATGCATGCGGAGGTGAACAAAACTGTGCTTGTTCTTATCCCGAAAGTGTCTGATGCGAAGTCTCTTACCCAATTCAGACCAATTTCCCTTTGTAATGTGATGTATAAAATTGCCTCAAAAGTCATGGCGGTGCGGCTCAGGCCGATATTGGAGGAGATTATATCATAAGAACAGAGTGCGTTTGTCCCTGGCAGATTAATAACGGATAATTTTCTTACTGCGTATGAGTGCATTTTGAAACGGAAAAAGGGAAGATGGGTGACCGTGCCATCAAACTGGATATGGCAAAGGCATATGATCGTGTGGAGTGGACCTATCTTAGGAGAAATATAGAGAAGCTGGGTTTTTCTACATATGGATTGATAGAGTGATGGTTTGTGTGGAAAGAACTTTTTTTTTCTAGTAAGAGTAAATGGTACATATTCGGAATACTTCACCCCCTCAAGGGGTATAAGACAGGGTGACCCCATTAGTCCTTACTTGTTTCTTATTTGCTCGGAGGGTTTAACTTGTTTGCTAAAATATCTTGGTACATGTTACTTGGCAAGAGGCTTGAGAGTGGGAGTTCGCGCACCGGATCTCTCATTTGTTATTTTCTCATGTCTGTCTAATCTTCACTCAAGCAAGTTTGACAGGTGCTCATAGGATCAATGAAGTCCTAGAGAGATACCATGCGGGATCGGGGCAGCTGGTTAATAAATCAAAGTCTGCTATTTTATTTAGTGCGAATTGTATCGATGAGATGAAACATATGATGCATGCGACAATTAGTATCTCTAATGAATCCCTCGTGGAGAAATATCTTGGACTCCCTACTGTTGTAGGTCGGTCATCGTATGAGCTATTTGAAGGTGTTCTTGCAAATATCAAGAGGCTAGTTAATGGTTGGGTACCTCAACATCTTAATAGTGCCGAGAGGGAAGTCTTGATCAAGGCAATCTGCCAAGCAATTCCCACCTATTCAATGAGATGTTTCAAATTGTCTAAAAAGCTTCTGAAAAATATAACAGCCATTATAGCCTGCTTCTGGTGGGGTGGAGACGAGAAGAGACGCAAGATGCATTGGTGCAAGTGGAAGGATGTGGCTGTCCCCAAATGTGATGGTGGGATGGGCTTTAGAGATATGTCACTTTTCAACCAAGCTATGCTGGCAAAACAAGGGTGGAGACTACTTACAAACCCTAATTATCTTTGTGCGAGGGTCCTCAAAGGCAAATATTATCATGACAGATAATTCATGTCAGCTACAAGAAAGAAAAACTCCTCCTCTACGTGGAGAGATATTTTACATGGAAGAGAGGCATTGAAATTAGGCCTTATAAAGAGAGTTGGAGATGGATCCTCGATTAACGTCTGGAATGATCCTTGGATACCTGACAATTTCAGTAGAAAACCATTGAGAAGAGATGATGACAGCAATGCCACTACGGTTGATGAGCTCCTCGACCCCTCAACTAACAATTGGATCGAGGAGAAAGTCCGTTTGAATTTTATGCATGCGGATGCGGAGGTGGTTCTGCGCATCCCTGTCGATATGTTTATGGAGGACACTTGGGCCTCGCATCCTGAGAGGCTCGATTATTTTTCGGTGAGGTATGCATATAAATCTCTTTTACATCAAGAATTGGGCAGTGTATTTGGTTCTTCGTCACGGAAGGATACTCCGGTTTGGAGAAAACTTTGGAAATTACCTATCCCGCCTAAAGTTCGGAACTTTTGGTGGAGAGTAATGAAAAACTTTATCCCTACGAAGAACATCTTACTACAACGTCATATAGAAAAGGTTGGAAACTGCGAGGAGTATGGACAAACCGAGACAATTTATCACTCTCCTTTTAAGTGTAGGTGGGCGAGGAACTTTTGGTCTGAACTAAGATTGGCAACTAATGTTAAAGTTCCTGACCTACATCCAGATAGCTAGCCTCTAGACCTGATCGACGAAGCACAAGTAGCTACTCCCAGCTGTGCGACTATCTTATGCGGGGCTTGGGCCGTTTGGTCGGAGAGGAATGCCAGGAAGCATGGAGAATTAACTAGGACTGTTTCTCAGTCTGTCAAGTGGACATGCGATGTCACTAACGATTTTATTATTTTAGGCAAACAGGCAATGGCGCCTAGAAGGAAGTGCAACGGGAGATGGATCCCTCCTGCCCTTGGCTCGCCGAAGTTGAACGTGGATGCTGCCTATTCAAATGACAAGCACCAGGGTGGCACGGGTGCTGTCCTTAGGGATTGTGATGGGCGACTTATTTCTGCTCAGGCTATCTGGTACGAGTCTGAAGCGTCGGCACCGATCATGGAGGCCTACGTGGTGCGGAATGGACTCAGGTTTGCTTTGGATCCACAAATTCGAAGAGTCATATTGGACTCACAGCAAATTACTCAATTGTGTCCATCTTCAAATTTTAATAGGTCTATTATTGCGGCTATATTCTCATAAGTTAGCGAGCTTTCAGGCAATTTAGAGTCCTTCCAGTTAAATCTTGTGCCTAGTACTGCTAATAGTGTTGCTCATCTGTGTGCAAAGCATTATAGTCATGTTAGGAAGAGATGTCTCTTGGTTAATTATATCCCTACCTTTCTTGATGCATGTATTAGAAAGAAATGTAACCCCGACTAAACTCTATCTGGTTAGCAGCAAGTTTCAGACGCACTCTTTTACTTACCAGTGTAACTAAGGGGACTGGAAGGTTTTTAATGAGGCGGCTTGTGTGCTTAATATAGTAATGTTTAATCTTTAAAAAAAATCTCTTATCGGGAACTTATCGGTCGACCCCCGATAAGTGGTAAATCGACCGATTTATGAGAATATGGGCCGAAATATCGGTCGATTTATCTTAGCGGTCAGGCATGGGTAAGCGATAAATCGGCTGATATATCAGAATATCAGCCGATATCTTAAAAAGAGGTTTTCATATACAATGGTTGATAAAAATTCCTTTTTACGTCAGGTGTGTCATTTAGATTAAACATGTAAACATGTTATACAATGGATTATATCTTGGTGTCACCCTAACACTTAATACTTGCATTGCTCTTAAAACTATGATGCACTTAGTATAAGTAAGAGATGATATGTTAAGAGTTATGTTTAAGCGAGAAGGTTTCTAAGAAGAAGCAACCGGAACAACACGTGCCATCGTCATGGGTTCCATAGACAACCAAATAGAAGAATTAAAGTGAGGCCAAAAACTCTCATAAGTTGTCCCTTCCACCAAGTTTAAAGAGTAGAATAATATACTACCTCTGTTCAAAATATAACATATTTTTGTAGACCATTTTAGTTTACCAAAATGTCTTATATTTTATATTTAGGAACATAGGTAATAAATATGTTAGTTTGATGCTATTTTAGTACGATGCTAGAGGACAACTTCACTGACTTTTGGTTTTAATAAAGATTTTTATCACATGTGTTTTGTTTCAAAAATTTCGATTCAATATAACAAGATACGTCCAGTTTTCATATCTGACCAACTTATCACCCTCGTTAATATTAGTCGAGCAATTAAAGTCAGGAGGGGGAAAAACACGGAGCTAAAGCCACTCAGACAGGTCAATCACTGGATCGATCAGCGCTCCCCTCAACAAGAAAAGTCCCCCGCTTTAGCTCCGAAGCTTCGAGCCTGGGCAGTTGGCACAAGTCGCGGGGACGATGGTCGGAATCTTCTCCAGGTTCTCCGCGGGAGGCGGCCACCGCCGCGCCAAGAGCGCCGTCGTGAGTTTCCCTTCTTCCCCCTTTCTTGTGTTTTTACGGTGCTCATCTGTACTGTATTCCCACTTGCTTCCTAGTTTACTTGCCCAGAGGAGAGATCTGTCTGGGGATGCCATACTTAAATACTTGGTTAGTTTTAGCTGTACGAAGTCGTCCAGGGTCAGATTTGAGCTATTTCGACTTGATCTCGTATTCTTGCTATGACGGGTGGGTGGTGTTGTCTCCAACACATGGTAGCCCCTTAACTTTTCCTCTTTTGGTTTCTCAAGTTAGGATTCTTGTAAGGAGGAATTTTCCTTCAGATGATTCTGCTTGGAGCAAGCAAGCAAACAAAAAACTACCATGCTTCCGGCGTTTCTTTGGAGGGATTAGCCAGCCTTTCCCAACTCGGGGGTTTCGAACTTCCGAATTCACAATCTCATCATGCTTTAATCCTGGGGAAATTTGCTGCGGTTTTGCTGTCTCAAGCATGTAATCCAAGCTTAGCCGATTGTATGGAGAACTTGAGTAGTACTCAGGAGGTGTTCTTGATTTAGTAAAGCCAAGAGTGAGGCATAACTCCTATCAGATTGCGACCGACCTAATGCTGCTAACTCTGGGCTGTCCTGCCCAACTGCTGTAATGAACCAACACTTTCAGGTACTGAAATAGGTATTGATTTGGGTAATCTCGTCTTGATAATGCAGGAGGTTGTGGAGACATTGGCTCCCAACATGGAGACCGGGGATTCTGACCCGGCAGCTGCAGCTGGAGATAGTCCCCATGGCATTGAGGTAGGCATTGAGTTCAAGCCAGTGGAGCACCCTGTGGAGCCTGTCAACCTTGATCAGCCGGTGAAATGCCCGCTTCCTGAGCCGTCTATACTGCATGTAAGCTTGTTCCTCTTATTTAAGAAAAGCTGCATGTTTGATTGTGTTATGTAGTCCACGACAGTAGCAGAGAGATGATGCAAGCCTGTTTTTGTGGACCTGTTTATGTGTTTTGTTTGTACTTGTCGGTACATTTTTCTTCGACCTCTTTTGGCCATAAATGCAAAGGTTTCCTTAAGACTCCCAGCACAAGATCATGCAAGCCTGCTGGTCCTTATTGGTTTTGCTGATTGGTGATTGCTAGGATGGGAGGATATGGCAAGAGAGGATGTCTACAGCGGGTGGGAGGGCGAGGACAGACCTGCCGGTCGTGAAGGAAGGGTCGCAGCTCGAGTCCGACAGCAGCGGAACAAGGTCACGGCCTGCGGTCCGAAGGCGCGCCATACTGCCCTCTGCGAGTGCTCCCGAGCATAACATCCTGGCGCTGCTTGACGAGTGTGACATGCCCGAGAGCCAGCGTCCTGCTGAATGAGCCTGAATACTGTCTTGACTGTATCTGTACATTACTGCCTCTTCCATCTTCGCCGCCGTGAAATGCTACGAGCTGAATACAGCTGCGTTTAAATCTCAGTTTGCAACTATAGCAACAGGCTTTTGTGTGGATCGTCTCTATATATAACTAGCCAGAGTCTGGCGCGGCGTGGATGGGATTAATCTTTATCTTTGGAGGTGTGAGTCGATGCTGTGTAGCTTTGCACGGGGTTGTTACATGTAGAAGGGAAGCGGTCTGTATTTGTTTGGTAGTCCTGCTGGTTGTAGTGTCCAGTTTCATAGGCTGCACACTTTCTATAGTTAGACATGGCATGGCTAACGTACATCATCTGGTAGAATGGCGTCCGTCGGTAATAACAGGGGTAACTGAACTGCAGCGTAGGCATTGATACAGAGGGACATTTAGGCGGAGCTGCATCTAGTTCTACTGAAATTCTCTAAATAACGTCTACCTATTACAAGGGGTAGACAGCGATACAATGTACTCGATGTGGAGCTCTGCGAGTTGTTGTCTTGCTCTGCTCAACTGGCGTTCCCTTGTGTTCGCCCATTGTTGAGCGGAGAGAGGATTTGCGGTAGCTGTGCGAAGGGCTGAGTAGTTGTAGTCATCGATGACGATGTTGTAGCGGGTGCAAATGAAGTCGAGCGCTGCTTGGGCGGCGTTTTCTTGGGCCTCTGCTGCAGTGGCGGCTGGTTCGCCACGGAACGTACGCTGACGGGTGCTTGCCTCGCCTGGCCTTCGCGGGAGGTCTATCTTGACCCAGCCTGTGACAGTCCTTATTGTGCCGTTGACCTGTTGTCGTGTCCCATGCCGTGGATGTCGAGGCTTCGTGTTATCGCCAAGGCTTGTTGCATCAGCTCGAAGGTGTACAGGGCTGCTGAATTATATAATATATGCCACCTTAAAGCGTCAACAAAAAAACTTAAATTCGTTCAGTAAAAATAAATTCGTTCAGTAAAAAAGGATACTGTGTAGGATTTATAAATGTAAACCATAAATATTTGTTTTTCGAACCTGTAACTCTTTGGCAGCCTGTTCTTTCTGTTTAACTAATTATTGGTCTAAAGAGATTCAGACTGGCTGCTGAGCAAGTGACAACAAGGCAAAGAAAATAAACTGGATGCATGAGATATATTCTTTGCAAGATGAAATGACAGTGCACACCATTTAAGAGCAGGCCCTTTCAACATGGGATAGTTTCAAGAGAGTTACAAAGGTATAGTCCGGGTTGTTTTCTCCACGGTAAAATATCACTTGCAATCACTATAATGGCGGGAAAATTTCTGTCCAAGGCTCGATGACTTTCCAATCTATATATGTTGTTTTGTTGACCTGAAAGGCAGAGGTGAATTTTGCCTAAACCGCGACCCTCAACATGTTGGAACTGACGGGCGAACACACATCATAAGACTCTAATGGTCTTAATCGTTCCAGCTTAGAAGCCACCTGCTGAAGGTTCTATAAAGGCCAGTACTGATGCTTTCTTCATTGTTGAATCTGAGGCTTCTAGCAGAGTGGTCGACCGGGAACAGCCGGAAAAAGTTATCATCTCTACAGCCTGTCCGATGGGACTATTGGCGTTGAAGAAGCAAAAGTTAGGGCTATATTGCAGGGCGCGTGTTACAACGTGAAAGTCGGCAGCAGGGACATCTAGCTGTATGAAAGTAGAAGAGAATGTAATAGTGTAGTCTATGAGTTGGCCGCCTTTGTGAGAGCTTCAGGTCTGTCTGCATCCTGGTCGAGCATAGTGTTCAAAGCTATGAAGTGGCTATAGCTGTGCGGCATTAATATATAAGCATCTTTCCACACAAAAAATACTCCCTTTTATCTTCACCATTTAAAACTGACATCTTATGATATATTATCAGATAATAATCTTTCACGCGGCGTGGCGTGACACTCACGCCGGACACTCACAACCAGATGGAAACAAAGATATTTGCGGGAGCGAAACTAACAACCGAAACTATAAAGAGATGCCAAGTTTTCAGAGTAGTGTCGAAGATAATGGGCGTGCTAGTTTATCTGTAACTTTTAAATAAATGGCGTGACACAATTTGAAATATCACAATTTCAATAATCGCTAATAAAAAAAAAGGAAGCTTTCAAATGAATAAATGTAAGCTGTGGTTACCTCTGTCATGTCATAATCATGTCTTCATAAGAAGATTCACATGCTTCACTTCTATATTCTGATTGGAAAAACCGAATGTCTGCGCTCTTAGCATTGACATCTAACATGTACCTTTATCATCAACCTGATAAAAAAACAAAGTTTTTTTTCTCTTAGCGTTGATAGTTGGGGCACACCCTAGCATAGAAGCCGAAAATAGTCTAGAAACTCAAGCCTTGCAAAACAATGAGTATATCTGAATTACTTTGCACTTGTAATGCATCTAACATAACTGGACTGTGCATGAAATCGCTCAAATCAAGACAGAATACTTTCTCGGGCTAGGAACAAACTTTATCCGCACTACGTCCGAGCCTTCTGAGCTGATCTATCCTGCTTCTGGCCTGTACACATGGATTGTACCTAAAATTGCAAAAGTTAGATGGATCAGATGAGGTGGTGCAGGCTGAGACTTTTTTTTATCAGGAACGCGCAAAATACACGCCTTTTTTATATAGATAGAAGAAGAGAACAGACAGTTTTTACATGCCTCCACGACAACGCACCCACAGCCGAAGCCTAAATCTGGTGATGAAGTTTGTCCAGGAAAAATTAATTTCTGTCAATGAGGTGTTGTCTAATGACACAGGATCAATTCAGGATCAATTCAGAGCATGAGCTCCACCAACTCGTATGCATCTGGGATAAAATTCAACAAGTTCATCTTTCGGAGCCTCTTGAGCCGTCTGCCCCAATCTGAGTTTGAGAGGGTCCGAGAGTGTGGAAAATAAAGTGCAATGAAAGTCACATCATTCATCTGGCGAATGCTCGAAAACTGAGACTGGACTGCTGACAGATTACTGGCAGATTAGAAAGATGCCCTCATGCTCCCGCATGTTGGCTATGTGATCAAGGACTCGAGACGGCGGTGCACCTGATGTTGAGATGCTCTTGTGTAAAGGAAGTACGGACAACAGAGCCTGAGACGCACATGCTTCCTGATCGGTGCTATCAATACGATACTGAATGAAGGGTACACATCTATTAGTGCAAGCCTCGGCAGACTATACAAATCTCCATACAACCTGAAAGTTTCTATCGAATGGCTGACTGGTAGAAAACTGAAATGGTCGACGCGTAGATAAAAAAAGAAAGTAAAAGATTAAGTGAGAAATGGAGGTAGCAGATTAGAGATTAGAAAATAAGCATTTGCATAAAGAGCATAACAGTGTATTCTGTTACTTACCACATCGTGTGCTACTTCAGTTCAGATCATCCTTCTATGCGTGCAAATTCTCCCGGTGTACATTTAATTTGATATTATATGCGTGTCTTTCAAATAGACAAATACAATGCCAAATCATCGGATATCTGAGGAAATATACTCATAAGCTGGTATCAGGAGCAAGCTGATCAGGAGAAGGCTAATCAAATTAAGACTCTGTTGAGCAGCAACCTGTCCCTTCATTATGTAATGAATTTTGAGATAATAACAGTATAAAGCATTAGCTGAAAAAAATCTCCGCGAAAAAAAACTATATTAATCAATCTGTAAGTTGGTAACATCTCAAATAGAAGGTCCTGATTCTGAAAATAAAAAGCTCATGATTTTTTGGTCTAAAACAACACAAGAAATACAAACAAAGAAATGATTCCATGAATTTTAGAAAGAGACATATCATTGGGAACAGAGCACAAGGAAAGCATAATTTTTATTGATACATAACTATCAGGATGGCTACCTTCACCAATAGCATCTGATATACCTTGATACGTCTCAGAACGGAGAGTGTCTTGATTGAAAAAAATGGTAGGCCAATCTATTAGCTTCTACACAAGAATAAGCATTCACGATGATCTGCTGGCTAAGGCGACCACAACACGTGAAAGGATTAGGCTCATCTCTCCTATAATGGAAATAATAGCAGTAATATTCCAACATGGAAACCTCAGTCCGTCGAACAAAAGAAGATTGTCTAGTGGCAGCAACAATAGAAGGCCTCTTATAAGGAGTACCAAGATAAAAGCCCTTGTCACCGTGAGGAAAAAGAAGAGGATATTGCAAAGCCATGAGAGACGGATTAAGAGAAGAAACTTCCTGAAGCTGGCCTGAAGTAGGCTCGACAACCACATCGAATCTACTGCGGTCAGGAGCAAGATCACAAACAATTAAAGCGGCAACTTCACATCCAGTCGGTCCAGAAAAGCGATCACCATGGGAACCACCCTCATCTCCAAAAAAATGGATAGCAACATCAACAGAGCCGGAAAGCCTTAACCTTTCACGGGCAAATCTATACTTCTGAACCAAATGGTTGTGGGCATTTAGCATATGGATGAGCTGTTCAACAATAACAGGATCAGCTTCATCGAGACCGTCAGCTTACCTCAGCTCATCTGTAGAATCAACAATGTACAATTGTGCAAATTGGAGGTCTCGGCCATCCGTGGGAAGAAAAGAACCAATCCGATGGAATACAATACCACCCATTTTGAATACATATGGGGCACCACCAACGTTGATGCTGTGGTCAATATTAGCCCCTATGGACGTGAAACAGAAAAGAGAATTGTAATGTCTAATTAGCCACAGGAAGCGTGTCGATAGAGCACCACCATCAAAGCGAAGCAGCTCTTTTAAAGATGCGGCCAATCCTGAAATCCAGGCAGAGAAATCTTTCCAGCACGGCAACATCTATTGTAGGCGGGTAGCTTGCCTTTGCTAACTGACTGCCGTTTGCATCGTTCAGCACACCAATAGACTGCCTGACAATGTGGGCAAGCAAATTCAGGACCCCCATAATATGAATGTGTTGGCTCCGTAGCTGCAAATCGAACAGGATGAAAACTACATGAAACAAAGCACCGCAAGAGCCAAATCGAACCAGCAAACATGGAAAAAGCTACAGACCTTTAAGCCAGGCAATATCCTCTTCAGAGAAGGGTGGCCCTTTCACATACACTGCACGCTCGAAGAAAAACCGGGAGGCTTTTAAAAAAAGTACAATATAATGTGCAGATAACCAAAAAAAGCATAGGAAAAATCGAGCAACAGACCTGGAGCTCTCCCACGGAGAGAAAGGACGACAAACCTTCTCCTACGGCGATTAGAAGCAGCAGCCAACCTGCTGACCCTAGGTACAGGGCGAAGTACTACGTCAGTCTCCCAATGTAACAAAATCGGCCAGAAGAACGGATAATCTGCTAGAGCTAAAGAGAATAACTGACGGTGTTGGATAGGACGATATATAAAGAGCGGAGGCTTGTTCAGCAGGAAACGCCGGCTGCACACGTGAACTCGCACGCTGGCAAGAGGGCACAACTACGACCAGAAAGAAGAAATAAGCCAGACGTAAAGGCACAGGCAGGAAAGGGACGAAAAAACAACAACAGAACACAAACCCGAAGGAAAGCCAATGGGTTGCTTGCCCTGACGAATCTCACGACGGCCGTGAAGACGGTCATCCGGTGTCAGAAGAGGCAATGGGGCCAGCCTAGAACCTGCAAGCACAACAGAGACACATGTAGAAAATAGCATCCAATTAAAGAAAACGCACACGACCGATAATAGATAGTGAAAAGCAACATGAAACAGAGGAAGACGAACCAATCGGTCGTCCACCAACAGGAGGAACAATAGGCAGAGAAGAACCGGCAGACGCCGGATTAGGCAGCGACGGAGCAGCGAGCACACCCGAGAAGTCCAAATGAGAAATAGTACCAGGCTGCAAAAGCGACAAGGAGGAAGAAGAAACGACAGGCTCAAAAACAGGGCCAGGCGCAACATCATGCGGATCCGCACGGGCAACGCCGGCGTGCTGACCCCAAACTCCAAAGCGCACCCCTTGAACCGCGCCGTAGACGTCCACGAGGAGGACGCGGCAATACAGCAGGAGAAGAAGATGAATCATGAGCCGATGGCCGGCGACTGGAAGACGAAGAACTGTCCGGCCGACGGCGAGCGCGACCTCCCCACGTGGAAGAACCCCCGCGTCCAGGGGCACGCGCAGGACCATCCGCCGCACCAGGGCGAGAAGAGGAGCCCACCATATCAGATAGAAAAGCACTATGGAATCGGCAAGGCCTACAGATCGAGGAAGAAAGCGCCAACGACGCCGAGAAATAGTAGGAGAAGGGCAGAACGACCATGCCGAGGAAGGTGAAAGACAATCGGACGGAGATGTGCCAGAGAATGGACAAAATCCACCGACTAAACGCCTCCTCGGGTCGCAGGGCGGGACAGATGGCAAGCAGCAAGCCGCAACACGCAGGGGATGGTGGCCACGACGAAGAAATGATGGCACGACCAAAAAAAACTAAGGAAACAGACGGTGGCCCACCACCACCAGACCAAACGCATGTCCGTAAGGCAAGGAAAAGAAAGGGAAGGCACCCACAGAAAGCAAACGTACGTGTCAGCTAACCAAGACATGTAATGACCATCAAAATTCTGAAAAAATCAGGATCCTACGCGGTTTAGGATAGTATCTATCTATATCTATCTATTTGTATACAAGTGAAAGAAATCTGCAGTTACATCCTTCTCATTTTTTGGAAGACAAACTGAAATGCGTGGCTTCGTTTTGGGCAGCTCTGCTTTTATTGGTAATTTATTACTTAGTTCATCTCCCTGCGTGAGTGTCCTTCCTTATAAACCCAGAACGGTAAAACTTTTGAGAAACATAGAAATCTTACTGGCCAGACTATAATTACCCGATTCTCTGATATGTTATATTAAAATGTCCTGTGATGTTGAAGAGGGGGAAACTTGCTGATAAGATACCATGAAACCGAAGCGCCTCGTCTGAAAACTGTCGTGATAGCAGATTGCAGAGCCGCAGAAGCGCAACCTTTTTCTTTAGATGCAAGAAGCTCGACGTTACAGATCTTCCTAATGTTGATTTCATAACGGACGGCTCTTCTCCAGTTCAACGTATCTCCTTGAATGGCTACTTCCCTTGCTTATTGCATGGCTGTCTTAAACCTCTACAAATGCTCGGGTCAATTTTGAAAAACATTCCCTCGCTAAATGTTGATTTCATAACAGATGGCTCTAAATGTTGGCCAAGCTCACCGAAGGGAATGCAAGCTGCTGATGCACGGAGGAACACGAGGCCCGCGATGCGAGCACACATTTAGGTAGATAGCCTTCATTCGATCGTGGCCCGACCAAAACAGATAAACAGTAAAAAGGACACCAATACAAAGTTATAGCCACTACTGTCAATGACTAAATTATTACTAGTAAATCATGCCACCAAAGTATAGGCGGACAAAAAGAACTGAACGATCAGAAAAACGCAGAGCTTGTTGCACATGAACTGTGTACTTGATACATGCAAGCCACCGAGGTGTCAGGATAGCAGCAAAAAGAATTAACGAAGACTAAGCAGGTGAATCACCCGTCGGCCCATCCGGACACTGTCCAGAAATGAACATTGTAATCTACTCCTACGCATGACCAGCAATTTTTCTCCTCTGCTGGTGCTCTGCGACTTTGTAATCTACGACCTCACGGAACAAGGCCGGCGTGAGCTCACACCCCGTGCTCCCATAGACCGCGGCCTGCACGCTCGCCATCAGCTTCGCTATCTCCCTTCCAGAGAAGCCGTCCGTCTTGGCAGCAGCCTCGCGGATCAAGTCATCGGTGATCCCCTTCACCGCTATCTTCTGAGGCTGGCGGCGGAAGAAGCTGAACAAGCCCTTTCCTTGCTTTTCGCCAGCTTTCACTATATACTTGTCAAGGTATAGTTTAACAAGCTTGGACCTCTCTTCTTCCCCGGGCAGGGGAAATTCAAGAACCTCGTCGATGCGGTCAGCAACAGCAGAGTCCAGGTCACCAGGCCTGTTGGTCGCTAGTGCGAGCACAATGTCCTTGGATTGGTCACCTGTGCGGAAGAGGAGAGCATTCAGAGCACTCCTTTGAGCTTCACTCATGTATGTCTTGTTCCGTCTGCATAATAAAATAAATTACTCAGGAATGTCAACACTGCAGTTGGGTAAAGGCAAAACATATTTACCAACTAGAAGAAAATAAAGGACTTCAGAACAGAAATATTTTGTAGTATCTTATCTACGCAGGAAAAACTAACATGGAATTACAGAGCACTAGAAATAGTCACCCCATTGCTACCCTTTATACTGCTGATGCTTAGCATTCAAGGAAAGTAGTCTGAAGATCTGACTATCACTTACTCGCACAAGAAAGCATCCGCTTCATCAATGAAGAGGAGTAAACCTCTATTGGATTTCTTTGCCCAATCAAATAACTGATGAATCTTGGTGACTGCTTGTGCTCCTAACGGTGCAACATCTCCACCAGTCATCAGTGCATAATCTAGTCCCTGCAATGACTACAGTGTTAGCAAGCTTATGATACTTCAGATGTTTCCATTAGTGCTCACAAGGAACTTGCTTGTACAACTTACAGATTCACGAGCTAGTTCTCTTGCTGCCATTGTTTTCCCTGTGCCAGGAGGCCCATAAAAAAGCATGTTCCTAAAAGGAGCTTGATGAAGTTTCGTGTTTGCTGTGGCATTAGCTAGTTGGTTCACTCTCTTCTGAAGAGAAGGATTTAGAATAACATCACCAAAACCTTTCCCATCCTTCCCCAAATTGCTCCCATTCTTCAATTTGCTAGTAACGGTACTCAAAGCACGTGAGGGGACACCAGACCAAGGATACTTCCCTCGTGATGACTCTCTGATCAGTGAAGGCTGACCCAGAATACGGTCAACATAACCCCAGACTACTCTTGCACCTTCCCTGGAAGCAAATACATCAATCGTGTAAGAGAACATGCACAAATGACTAATACATATACAGCTCCAGAGTCCAGAATGATATTTGTGTTATTGGGACTAAAGATAGCAGCATCGCATTCAACAACAAAGGATAAGGTTGTTAAGAACTTCACACATCCTGAAACAAAACAGTCTTCACCAGTAGTGCTAAAGGCAAATGAACTGAAGATCAGCGAATTAACAGTAAGAAGAGGAATTGGAATATGGCACTAATTGGATTCATATCTGTTACTCCTGATTCACAATGTAAGCCGTTTTGGTAACTTTCAGTCTTCAAGGTGACACTGTTGCTATCAAATTCTATGCTATAATGTATTGCATCACAAAAATTTAATGATGAATCTAGTAACCTCAATTTGATGTCATGCTAGTAATTTTTTCTTTATAGATGGTCAAACTTAGAAAAGCTTGAACTGGTTAATATTCTTAAACAACCTACATTGTGAGCCAGAGAGATTATAGAAGTTGAAACTTGCAAGTGGATGCACAAAAGCAATTTCATACAATTAATTCCTCCGTTTATAAGGTCAAGATAAACATGGAGCATTTCTTCCTATTTTATGGCCATTTTACCAGTCGGTATGTCTGAAGTTCAAACATACAGAGTACAGCTTATGAATTTTACCTTGTCGAGTATATCCCGAGTGCAAGTCCAGTTGCACCTCCAACTGCCACTACTAGCTTATTCTGATCAGTTAATATCGTGTGTAAACCACCTGAAATGTCACATGAAAAATGTTACACCAGATTCCGATATCAGCGCTGATATATCATGATATGAGCATTATTAACACAGATCGCCTCACAACCATGTTCGTTACCCAGTAGAACAGTGCGCGAAGATATAGTACTAATTACACACTCAGGTCGAATCTAAGGAGTAAAGACAAGTGCTCACACAACAAAACTCTAGACTCTTGTTTTGTCGCTGGCACTAGGGTACATGAAAAGCAGGCTGCCACAACCATGATTGTTTTGTCTACTAGTTTGCTACCGGTTTTGGTTTGGCAGCGCTCAGGCCGACTGCCGCTGCTCTAACATTATCTTCCAACTTATAAAGATTCGAGTTGGTGGTCATCCGTTCATTCAGTTTCTAACCTTCGACGTCTCAACCCTGACAAGTGCAACCATACAACCTGTGGTCGTAGCTGCAAGATACAGTCTCCACTCCTGCCCCAGATAAATTAAAGCATCAAAATGAATTAATTTGGCACTTGTTATATTGCTATAACAAATTTATTCTGGAACATATGTTGGTAGTTTTACAATTTATAGGAACTTTTACCTCCACCCTTACTATAAACCCAGAACGATTTATCATGAATATCCGAATCACCTTAGCAATTGAATAAGTTGGAAGGTGCACCAAAACATCACTTAGTAGCAAACATACATGCATGATGAATGAGCAGCAGTCATATAATTAGTCAGAGAGAGAACATGTGAGCTGAGATATTGATTGGTGCACCTGTGTGGGAGTAAGAGAAGGGCACCCGTACAAGTGATCATATCAATTTACTACATAATTCTTGCATTACGACATATGTTTCTGGACATAGGGACTGAGGGAGTTAATTTTTTTGGAGTACTTTTACCTAGGTTTAAATTTAAAGCCATAACTTGGGAATGGTTTGTCCAATTGTTCAACATGCGACACAGAACGTGTAGAAATAGCTTATAGTAGAAAAGGTCCAAGAAATTCACATGTTTAGTCAGTATGCATGTGGAAATAGCAACTTCGCAAGGTATACCTCCTATATGCTCAAAAGTTGTATTTATTGCTTGGATCCACTTCTCCCGCTCAGCATTTGCCGTCTCAATTAATTTTCGCCGATCAATATCTTGTGTAAGTTTCTTTTGAAGTGCGTTTGCCTCCGCTATTGCAAGTTGTTCCAGTCTGTGGGTTTCCTGCTCTATAGCTGCCTTTTCCCTGTCTGTCCTTCTTTTTATTTCCTGGATTTCCTCCTCGCTGTTGCGTCTTATCTGCTCTAACCTAATTGCAGATTCCTCTTGCATCTTCACGAGCTCCTGGTTTCTCGCTCTCTGTGTCTCATGCGCAAATTGCAATCTCTTCCTTGCTAGTTCATCCTCATATCGAGCTCCTTGTGCCTTCATTTCACTTTGAGTTTGCGCAAGTTTTTTTTTCTCATCGAACTCAATGCGTGTCCTCTCCTGCAAATGTGTCAAGATGCAACATGCTAAATAAACAAACAAATAAGCAAGAATCAAATAAAATTATCAGGAGCATGATCTACGTGCAATTAATAAGGTGTGCTAAAACTTGATTTTTCAGTGAAGCAGTTGGTCTATACAGTATTATGAATCGCAAACATATACATCAGCAAAAACTCCTTACAAACTTCTGGAATTATAATACTAGAAAAAAACAGTATATGAATAGTGGTTTTTGTGCGTGTGCGTGTGCGTGAAAATTCGGCAATCCTTGTGTATGACTGTGACCTCCCCTAACTCATTAAAGAATACACCATCGGAACTGAGTTTTCTTCTCATTTTTCTTCCATTCTTCCCTAACGCCTGCTAAATGGCATGAGATATTTATTTGCTTGGTCTAGACTATCAGTATTTAACCAGGGAATGAAAGTACTAGCGGTAATATACACCACAATTGCTCCCTTGTGCAACAGAATGCCTGAAAACGAACTTTCTTTGGCAATGGTTTTGCGAACTTTCACAACAGTCTGAGACTGATGCCAATTCGTTCAGAGCAGTATGCACAACAAAGTAAGAGCCAGCAACGACAAGACAAGAAATATCTCACGAGATCGAGGGTCTTGGCCTCCCTCTGGTACTCGGCCATCTTTACTTCAAGCTCAATTTTCCTCATCTCCTCCGCCTTTTTTAGAACGTCGAACACCTGCACAAACCATGAGACAACTTCAAAACCAAGGAACAGACAATAGCATCCGTTCGGAACTTCCCCCGAAGCTCGGAAATCCTACCTTTTTGCCTTCAGGCTTTTTTTCGATCTCGCGCAGCAGTTCGACCGCGCGCTCCAGCGGAGCCGGGTCGAACCCCGCGGCGGTGGTGCGCGGGTTGTCGTTCCGGACCTTGGGCTTCTCCTCCGCAGCCGGCGCGGGGGGCTGCTGAGATGTCGGCGGCGCCCCGGGGGCAGGGGCAGGGGCAGGGGCGGGGGAGGAGGAGGAGAAGAGGCCGGCGTGTACCCTCTGGGAGGATACGGCGAAGGCCGCCCCGGCGGAGAGGGCGGCGGCCGCGGCCTTCGCGGCGGCGGCAGCCATGGCTCTGTTGGGGGTTTCTGGGTGTAGTAGGGTTTAAGGCTGGGCTAGCCTTGTTCGCCGTCTCGACCGGAAACGTGGTGGGAGATGCGTGCGTATTTGTGCGTTTACGACGGCGCCTCCCAGCTTCGGCTTGCGGCCCAAGAAGATCGATCTGGTTTTTATTTTCTTTTCCTTCCTGAAAGCGCTTCTCGGTTTTCTTGGTACGGAAGACGGGGGCCCCGTTTGTGACTCGTTATTGCGTCATTAGTTGATATATATGCACTCTACTACATTTATACTGTACTTATAAAGACTTTCAGTGTAGTTCTGTGCTCAACGCCATTGACACCGCTTCATTAGCGTCACGAAAAACTGTCGCACGTTCTACTTAAAAACCTGGACTGGGGATTTTTACTAAGCTCACAATTCAAAAAAAAAATCTACAGTAGTTAACTTCTTTTTGTGGTATCGGTTGATTTGTTGTTTTGTGTATATATATAAAAAAAAACTTTGGACTCGCTACAACAGCTGAAAGACAAATAAGACAGGTGAAAGTGTATTTTGTACTATACCCGTTTTGAAGTTTGACGATGACACGGTTAATGTATCTAATTGTTTTTGTGCTTCTCATAGTCTACGGGATCACCTCGTATTTCCCCTCTCAAAAAGAAGATCGCGCAGAATCTTGGAGAAATCATTTTGTCTCTGAAACGCGGTAGTACCGTCGTTTGGTCCGGCAGTACCGGGCAATCAGTAGTACTACTGCCACTACCGGGATCGGCGTTTTTCAACACTGCGGTGTACTGATTTGGGTCCGGTAGTAGCCTGGTAGTGTTGCCTTCGCAAAACCACCGGTGCAACTTCCGGTACTACTGATGACCTCGGTACTAATGCTCTCACTATCGGGATAGACTGGATTCGGAACTAGGCACTGATATTGGGCCGGTAGGCCCGGTAGTACTGCTTGCGCGGTACTACCAGTTGATACTCCGGTACTACCGTTGGTGCGCTACTACTAGGGCCAGTACCGGGTTCGCTTGTTTTCGGTATTGTGGCGTACTGCCTTTGGTCCGGTAGTAGTACTGCCTTCGCGGTACTACCGGTGTACCCTCTGCTACTACTGGGGCTGTGGAAGAAGGAGCGCCCGTCAGATTCGACTGTTGCAAAGACTGGAGGGCCAGTACTACCGGGATTTGTTCCGGTAGTACCGGTTGTGCGGGTCTGGGTTTTGGAGAGAGAGAGTATTTAAAGCACCTATCACCTTCCTAGTTGCTCAAGCTTCACACTCACTCACTCTCCTCCATTAATGTGAGCTTCAACCTCCTAGATCTCCCACTCCGCCCATCCAATCAACACCATATTTCGTGGAGTGCTTGAGGAGAGTTAGATCTGTGACTCCACCAAAGGAATTGTAAATCCATCCACCACATTCTAGTAGATCTAGAAATATATTTGGGACCTAGAAACCCAAGTAGAATCCTTTGTGCTTGAATCTTCCACCTTGTTACAAGAAGTTTCAAATTGTTGAGAGCCTCCATCCATCTTATGGTGACGCCTCAACCTTGTGTAAAGTTTTGGTCAACGTCTTTAAGTCGACCTCATAGTGGAAACAAGAATCTCCCTCACCGGAGAAGCTCGAGGAGAAGAAGGTGTGCACATCCGTGCTATTGGAGTGCCTAGGTGGCTCCACACCTCTCCAGCATAGACATACTTCCCTTGGGAAGGAACTACGGAAAACATATCTTGTTCTCCTTGTTTACCCTTGTGGTTTATCTTGTTACTTTACATATTGCTTCTGTTGCGTACATTGTATCGTATCACATAGGTTATCCACCTAGTTGCACATCTAGATAACCTTGTGTTTACTTGTTTAGCCCAAATGTCGAGACATCGTAGTAAGGATCATGGACGGGGGTGCCATAAGCCTACTGGTAGAACCGTGGGGGGACGTGGAAGAACTGTAAACGAGAACACCAAGTTTACCCAGGTTCGGTACGTCGCAACTAGGCGGTGTTCCTACTCCTGCAATCTCACTAAATCAGGGTTGAAGCCCGAACTATACAGAGTACAATTGTGAGTATGGTTTCGCTAACTCGGCGAGGATGAACTTCCCGGCGAGTTGGCTTCTAACTAATCTTGTGAACTTGTTCTTTTCCTTGCTCCTGTCCGGCTTTATATAGATAGCCAGACTAGGGCTTACAAGAAGGAAACCTAGAAGACTACGGAAAGTATCTAACTTGGAAAGTAGGGAATCTGGCTTCTCCTCCAAGCCGCACCACGTTGGGCCGTGGTCCGGGTTCTTCTAGAATCCGGCTTCCTGCGCGTCATCTTACTAGGTCGCCCAATGGACTCTGTTCCATTGCCTGTGGGCCACCCTGGTAATCCGGCCTCCGGCCAATGCCGGATATACCCCTAATTGGCATATATCCGACAGTAGCCCCCAAGAAGGATTAAGACTTTATTTTGCCTTCCCTCGTGGATTTGTATTCTCTTCACAAATGTCGACGTTTTGTCTTGAATCTTCTTTCAGCAAATATCTTTAATGCCAAACTCAGATTTACTGAAATCCGGCATTTCTTCCACGAATCTTCGCGGAGAAGGAAATTGTGACGCAAGCGGTGAAATCTTGCCCACGTCACGAACGTCTGGGTTCAGTCAAAAGTCTAAAACCCATATCTCTAACAGATTCTCGCGCGAGAAACGAGAAGATAGCAATTATCACCCCGCCCCTTCGTTTCCCGGATTTTTAGGCGATACACGCATCAAACATCCAACGGCTAATAGAGCCGTTGGAACTAATCTTAACGTAACTTTGCTATGAATAGCCGCCTTGGGGCCTCCGGCTCTCCTTCCGCACCTTCTTCCTCCTCGAGCCCCCAGAGCACAACCACTCCCAGCCTCGAGCGAAAGAGCACAGAGAATCGAGCCCAATCCCAGAACCTCACCGGAGACCATCGGTGGTGTTTGCTCGTTTGCACGGTTGCGCCGCCCAAAAATGGCCACCGAAAGCCCTCCACGCGCCTCCGAGATCGCCAACATCGACGCCGACATCGAGGATCTTATCCAAGACCTCGACCCTGCCGTCGGAATTTCTCCGAGCTCTTTCGCAACCGCGCCGGAGGGGCCCGTGAGCGCACCGGCGGGCGGGGATCTCAATCCCGCCGCCGGAACCATGCCGCCGCCCTCGGCTACTCCTCCCCCTCCCTTCCCCAAAACTGAGGAGGGGGAACTTCCACCCGCGACGGCGACAACACGGCGGCCGTCGTCACCGCCGGAGGCGAGGAAGAAGAGGAAGGCGATGTCGGAAACTGGAGCCACTGCAACGTGGCAATGGCTCTCCTCAACACCATGGAGAAAGACGGGTTCATCGCCAAAGACAAATGGCGGATGGACGAGGACGACACCGAGCCTTCTCTGAAAGACGGAGAACGGGTTGTTCTAGCTTCCCATATCAATAGAGGTATTGGATTTCCACCATCCGCTTTTTTCGTCCAAATCCTTAACCACTACAACATCCAACCCCACAACCTGCCTCCGAACTCAATTCTATACATAGCCGGGTTCCAGGCCCTTCTTGAGGGATACTTAGGGATAGAACCCTGTTTAGACTTTTTCCAGTATTGTTTCAACGTGAAACGCAACACCACCGAAGGTGTTCTTCCAACTTGCGGGGCCATCTCCTTCAACCTTCATAGGTTTAGGGAGGAGTGGTTTCCGAAAATCAAAACTTCCGAGTCCGTCAAGGTTTGGACGGGCTCTTTCTTCTACCACTCGGATATTCCCTATACTACAAAGGATACGAAAATTCCGCCTTTTGTCAATTCCGCGGCCACGCCCCAGGACAATTGGGCGTTGGACGCGGTCCAGGTTCTGCCTCCAGACCTGATGAGAATAAAAATACGGATCGCAAAGCTTGTTTCTTCCTCTCCTCCTCTGACCGGCATGGATACAGTTCTATGCTGGCTCAGAAGGAGGATCCAACCTCTTGCTCACCACGGTGGTCGGCTCCTTTGTGAATACACGGGCCCCGAGGACATAATGAGGGTGACAAAGTACGCTTTGTCAAAGAAAGAGTTCAAGAAACGCGTCAACCAGCTCGTGCCTACTCGTGATCAGTACGAGGAAAGCCTACAGATGTACAACGCGCAGAACCCCGCTCCCAAAGTATGCTTTCATTTTCGCCTTTTGAGTAACTTTTTGAACTTTGTCTTTTCTCGGATGTTTTGATACTAATCCGGGTTTTATTTCTTTTTCAGCTTCTGGATCTTCCAGAAGATGAACTTGCCACCGATGTTGAGCTAGCAGAGCTCAAAGCTCTCTTTCAATCAACCGGAGGGCGAAAGCGCAAGAAGATCTCTTCAATCCATGAAGTGATCGATCTTGATGGAGTACCCGTCGCCACTTCCAGGTAAGACTCGGAATTTTACATTCGTATGCCTTTTCTTGCGTCTCTTCGTTCTCGGTTATTTGATCTCGGTTTCTTCTTATTTTCTCTTTTCTAGCCTTGATCTTGTCCCTTTAAAGGGAAAAGGCAGGAAGAAGATGAAGGTAGTTGCTCTTAGGGGGGCCAAAGCCATCCCCCACGGCTGCCCCGGACACTCTAGTGGCAGCTGGAGAAGAGAATTTGGCTGCTCGGGAAGAGTATCCTTTGCAGACCAGCCAGCCCAATGCATTCGACACGGATGTGCGGGAAAGGCCGGATCTTGATGAAGGCGGACCTTCGGCGCTTCCAGAAGTTGAGCAAATGCCGACTTTTGACGTGAATTTCAAAGTAAAACAAGAGGCCTGCTTTTATGAACTCGGATACATTCATCTGTGGGCAAAAAAGTATTTCGCCCGAGCCCCATTGATACGTCCTTGGCCAAAAGGCGGATTGCTCGTCCGGAATAATTACGTCTTCTCATCTCGGCAGGTTGTCCAAGACGGAATCCACCATATAGGGATCACCTTCTCGAAATACGGCAAGGAGTTCACGGAGCTTCTAGGCGGTTTGCAAAATATGAGCCAGGTATTATCTCTATCCCCCAAGTATCAATACAAAAGCATACTTTTTTGTGTTAATCCTTTTCCTTTTTGCTTGCCTGTTTTTATTTAGCAAATCTTTTCCTTTCTATGCTTTTCAGCAAACTGCCGAAAACATAAATGTGGAAGTTTTCGAGAAGCTGACCATCAAGAACCAAGAGGTGAAATCACTTCTTGGTATTCTTAATGAGAAGGACTCGGAAATAACCGAGATACAAAAGCAGCTGAAGAAGACTGCTGATAAGCATGCCTTTTCTTTCCTTGATTCTGATTCTAAATTTTTCTAAGGACTTTTCCGGGTTTTAATCCTTCGCATCTTTTTCTTCCCAGCCTGTTTGGATAAGGCCAAGCAAATTGGTGAGGATGCTGGCAATGCCGAGAACCTGCGCAAGGAGAACTCTAAGCTTTACAAAATGACTGTAAAGCTTCAGAATGACCTAGAGGCGAGCCAGCTGGCCCTAGGTTTGTCCGAGTCTCGTGCTTCCTCACAAGCCGAGAAAGACCGGAGGACCATCCAGGACCTGGAATCTTCCCTTCACCAGCGCCTTGAGGAAGGTGCTGAGACGGAAAAAATCCTTGGTAAGTTTCTTGACTTTTACCAAGTTTTCTTTCACTTTGCATAATGCATTACTTTTCTTCCTTTTGTTTGTCTAATCTTTCTTTATTTTGTTTAACAGAAGGGAATCCTCTGATTACTCGAATTGATCGAATCCGGGCTTTCGGGACGTTCGTCACCGAGCTGAAAAATGTCAGGATGTTGCTTATCAATAAGTGCATTCCGTACAAAGCTGGCGAATTCTCGGAAGCCAGTAGGCTCTCGGAGGCTATTGCGGAGGTGGCGAACCAGCGTGAATCCTGGCTCCAGTCTGCCGTCCGCGGTGGTGTTTGCATGGCCCTTGGGCTGATGCGGATGCATTACACCACCGCCAAGTCTTGGCGCATCGCCACCGGTGTTCCGCAAGGATACACCAAAGCGCAAAGGGCGGAAATCTTCAAGTCTATCATGGTCCATGCCTCCAAGATAGTTCGGATGGTCTCTACCTCGACGTTCTACCCGGAGGAAGAAATTCCAGCAACTCCGGAGAATCAGAGCGATAGCGACGAGGACGACGAGGAGGAGTTCGTGGATGTTGACTAATCCTGCATAGCCATTAGCCAAATAGAATGCATTACTATTCTTACAATGTAAACTCAATTTTAATGCATTCTATCTTTTTTATGAACAAGTTTCTATCCTTTTGCAGTAAATTTTGCAAGTTTTTCAGAGTTTTAATTTATTTTCTTCTAATCTCTCTAGTTTGTATGCTTTAACTTTCCTTAGTGTTAAAGTGGTTCCAAAAGTACGCAATCTTCACGCCAAGTGACCGGGTTAAGAAACCAATCAGTCGAAACTCGGAATCATGGATTATACTTTGGCACTTTTACTTACTAAATCAAGTTACCCAACACAACAAGCAATCAAATAATACTTAGGAATAATAAGGAGTTTGAAAAGTATGAACCTCACGCATGCAGGCACAATCTGGGGTTCTGAAGCCTCCTTAGGCAAAAAAGCATTCAGTTTTATAACTCCGAGCACGCAGGCAAAATTCGGGTTAACATTGAAGCAAATTTAAAGATCATTGGAAAATAGATAAGACGGAAACATGCTTTGAACAGAAAGACAGAACAAAACAAAAAATGCATGAATTTCCGACAACTTTATTTCATGATCTCAATGATGTTTACATAGAATTGAACTAAGTGTGGAAGGGACGTAACTGTTGGATGCTCCAGGGCCTATTTGTCTCTCCTAGTTCTACATCTATGCTTCTTTTCCTCTTGCGATTCGGAATTTTTGGGTCGTCTTCCGTGTCTCGAATATCTACAAGGTAATATAATCCATTTTTCATAGTCTTGCTAATGAAAAATGGTCCTTTCCAGATTGGGTCTAACTTGTGCTTCCTATCCTGTACCAATCTTAGCACCAAATCACCTTCTTTAAAAGATAGGTGTTTGATTTTCCGACTATGATATCGCCGTAGTCCTTGCTGATAAACGGCGGATCTTTGCAACACAAGTTCTTGTTCTACTTCTAAGAGATCGAAGGTATCCTGGCATGCATTTTCGGCATCCGGGTCATCGTATGCCTACACTCTTGGGCCATCATGGATCATGTCCATGGGAAGCACTACTTCTGCACCATAAACCAAGAAAAAAGGCGTTTTCCATGTTGATCTATTTGGCGTCATTCGAATACTTCAAAGCACGGAAGGCAATTCTTCTACCCATGCTCCAGCTGCTCTGTGAAGTGGAGTTTCGAGTCTTGGGCGTATTCCTTGCAGGATTGAACTATTCATTCACTCAACCTGGCCATTGGATTGTGGGTGTGACACAGATGCAAGATCTAGGCAAATTCCCGTTTTTCGGCAATATTTTGCCAACTCTCCAATCGAGAAATTTGTTCCGTTATCCGTGATTATGCTATGTGGAACGCCATATCGTATGACTATGTCAATGACAAAATTTCTGGCGGTCACACCGTCAAATTTTTTGATGGGTTTTGTCTCCACCCAATTGGTATACTTATCCACTGCAACGAGTAGATGTGTAAGTCCTCCTCTTGCAGTTTTGAGTGGCCCCATCGTATCTAGCCCCCAGACCGCAAACGACCATGTTATGGGGATAGTCTTGAGTGCTTGAGCCGACATATTTGTCTGCTTGGCGTAATACTGGCATCCAACACATGTGTTCACTATGTGCTCTGCATCTGTCTTGGCTGTGAGCCAGAAAAACCTTGCACGGAATTATTTTTAACTATGCTTTTTTGATTGAGCATGATGTCCGCGATTTCCTGCATGGATTTCTTGCAGAATTTTTCGTCCTTCTTTTGGCGACATACATCGATGAAAAATTCCAATAGTACTGCATTTGTACATGCAACCATTGATTACCGTGTATCCTTTGCATTGCCGTTTTATCTGCCTTTGCAAGACTTCGTCTGCTCCATCTGGGAACTTCTGATCAACTAAGAAGTTTAAGTATGGAATTTTCCAATCTGGGTTAACGAGCAAAATTTCTATTGACTCGGAAACTAGGGGATATTCAACATCTCGGCCTTTTATTGATGGTTCATACAAATGTTGGACAAACACACCAGGTGGTAGAGTTTTCACCCTTTCCGAGCCCATGCGGGCTAAAGCGTCTGTGTTCCAGTTTTCTTCCCTTTTGACGTGATGTACCTCAAATCCTAGGAAGCAAATGGCAAACTCGTCGACTGTCCTCCGATATTTGGCCATGATGGGGCTTTTAACATCCCATGTATGATTCATCTGATGTTGTACGCAGTCCGAGTCACCGTAGCAAAGTATGCGTTTGACACCTATTTTGTTTGCAATATGCAAGCCATGAAGCAGTGCTTCATATTCTACCATATTGTTGCTGGCGTTGAAGTGTATCTGTAAAACATACTCCATTGTGTCGCCTTTTGGATATTTGAACACCACACCATCTCCAGCGCCTTCTTTCATTTTGGATCCGTTAAAATGCATGATCCAATATTCTGACTCCGATATTGGTGTGTTTTCCATTGCTTCTGTCCAATCAGCCACAAAATCTGCCAACACCTGGGATTTAATTATCGTCCGGGGTTGGTACTTAATGTCGAACGCAGAAAGTTCAATGCCCCATTTGGCTAATCTTCCTGTTGCATTTGCATTGTTTATAATATCCCCAAGTGGTGCTTTTCTTACCACTGTTATGGAATGTCCTTGGAAATAATGACGGAGTTTTCGAGATGCGAAAAATACGCCATATGCCAGCTTTTGATAATGTGGGTACCTTTGTTTTGACTCGGAAAATACCTCGCTGACGAAATACACCGGATGCTGATCTGAAATACTTTGCTCGTCTTTCCACGATTATCACTGCGCTAAAAACCCGATTAGTTGATGTAAGATACAGTAACATGGGTTCTTCGTCTTTTGGGGATGCCAAAATCGGAGGTTTCAACAAATTTTCTTTCAACTGGGTTAATGCTTTGTCCGCCTCTTCTGTCCATTCAAATTTGTCGGATTTCTTCAACAATTTGTATAATGGCAGAGCTTTGTCACCAAGCCGGGTTATAAACCTGATACGGCGGCTGCAGAACCCGTCAGTCTTTGGACATATTTTAGACACATAGGCCTTTTGATGTTTAAGATTGCTTTGATCTTTTCCGGGTTTACGTCTATTCCTCTGTGAGAAACGATAAAACCTAGAAGCTTTCTTGAAGGAACCCCGAATACGCACTTTAATGGATTCAACTTCATTCTGTAAGTGCGGAGATTGTCGAAAGTTTCTCGTAGATCTTCAAGGAGCGTATCTTTTCCCTTGGAAACAACGACAATATCATCCATGTAAACATGGAAGTTTTGCCAATTTGACTATGCAAGCATCTTTGCATGCAACGCTGGTATGTTGCACCGGCGTTCTTCAGGCCAAAAGGCATGGTTATGTAATAGTATGGTCCATAGGGTGTTATGAAAGAGGTTTTTATTTGGTCTTCTTCTTTCATGCGTATTTGATGATATCCGGAATAAGCGTCCAAAAAGCATAAAAGTTCGGAGCCAACAGTGGCATCTATTATTTTATCGATTCGTTGTAAGGAGAACCTATCTTTTGGACACAATTTGTTCAAACCGGTGTAATCCATACACATCCTAAGAATAATACTATCCTTCTTCGTGACTAATACTGGGTTCGCAGACCAATCAGTATGTATAACTTCACGGATAAAGTAAGCTGCTAAAAGCCGGATAATTTCCTTGCCAATAGTCTTCCGCCTTTTTCCATCAAAACGACGGAGACCTTGTTTGACGGGTTTTGATCCTCGAATAACATTCAGTTGGTGCTCAGCAAGTTCCCTAGGAACACCTGGCATATCAGCAGGACACCAGGCAAAAATGTCCCAGTTCTCATGTAGGAACTTGATGTGCGCGCTTTCATATGTCATTCATTCATGTTCCCACTATGACAAACTTTGTCAAATCTTTGGGGTCCAGGATGATCTACTTTGTATTCTCCGAAGCTTTGAAATTGTCTACCGGCTTCCGACTTTCTTTTCCTGTTGGCATTTCTGTCGGCGATACTTCTTTAGCCAGCTCCTTCAGCTCTTCCTTTCGAATCACCTGCTTGGCACAAAGGGTGTTTCCTTTTTCCAGCTCGTTCGCCAATTTGAAGTCGCCATATATGGTGATTACTCCTCCTTTTGGCCCTGCCATCTTCAGCTTGTTGTAGATATAGCATGACCTTGCCATGAATTTGGCGAAAGCCGGACGTCCGAGTATTGCGTGATACACACTTTCGAACGGCACTACCTCGAATGAGATCATCTCCTGACGGAAGTGTTCTCTCTTTCCAAAGGTTACTTCTAGGGAAATTTCTCCTAGGGAATGTGCTTGTCTACCAGGAACAATGTCGTGAAAACGTACATTGCTATGTTTGAGCTGGGTCTCGGAGAGGTGTAACTGCTTCAATGTACTTAAGTACATGATATTGATACTGGATCCTCCATCCATCAGCACTCTTTTGAGCCTAGTGTTTTTAACAAAAGGGCTTACGACCAAAGCATGTGTGCCGGGTTCTGGGATGTTTCCGGGATGATCAGACTGATCTCAGGTAATTGGCGTATTTGAATACTTCAAGTACTTTGGGGTTGGAGGTACAACTGCATTGATTTCTTTAAGTGTTCGTTTTGCTTGTTTGGCTGAAGGAGTTGCCAGGAAAGTTAGGTTACATTCACCTTCAACTCTTGGGAATTTAGGTTCGCCTTTTTGCTGCTGCTCCTGGATTTTATCGTTAGTGTCAGACTCGCTTTCTTCTTTCTCAGCTTCTGGCTTTTGCTTGTTGAATTTCCTTTTGGAATTCTTTCCTTTATTCCCGGATCCTGCATTGCCTTTCATGTTCTTATTAAGCCGGCACTGCATATTTGTGTGGGTAGGCTTCCCGAATTGCGAATGGTGGACACAGTTTTCTGACTTAATCTTTTCCCACTCTTCTTTAGAGTAGGAGATGGGTTCTGTGCTTTTTCCCTTCCATATGCTGCCATTATCCTTTCCAAAGGCTATATTCACTTCTTTGGGTTTTGGCTGTGCTTCTGGAGTAGCCTTCTTTTCAGAACGAGACAACTTTTTGTCTTGAACCAAAGCATCAATGTTTCCGCCTCTCACCTTGATATCATCTTCAGCCGCTGCGTTCTCATTGGCGGTGGTAAGCATAGATCCGATATCTTTGTGCTCTTTCGAACCAACCATGAACGGTACGAGGCCGGGTTTCAGGCCGTTGATGAAAGCATGCATTGCTTGTACATCACTTACTCCAAAGAAACTATTCTTCATTGCAGTCCATGTTGAGATAAAGTCGACGTACGACTCATCTTCATATTGTACGCAACGGTTCAGCTGGTTGATGCTCTTAGGGCGTTTATACGTACCCCAAAAGTGCTGAGAAAATACTCTAGCCATATCTTCCCAGCTATCTACTGTTCTTGACGGAAGTCCGTTAATCCAATCTCTGACCCCATCCAGCAACATTAGGGGAAGAAACTTCACAACCTCTAAATCTGTCCCTTTATTGATCTGGACGGCAGTATAGTAATCTGAAAGCCATGTATCCGGGTTTGTACTTCCGGTATACTTTTGGTATGTTGGACCGACTTTGGCAAAGCCAGAGCGTAGACTGATTCTCTGGATCCTGTGAGTAAAACACTTTGGTCCGAAGTATAAATTGTCCTTTCCGCCTTATCGACGTCAACGGAATACCTTCCAGCTGAATGCACAGAAGGGGATCTGGTCCGTTCTGGTCCATTGTTGTGCGAGTGCGCTCTTCTGGGATTATCCCTATTTCCTCCAGCGTCCTGTCCTTTGGAATAAGGTGGAGTTTTGCTCCTTGGCCTTTCTTTGTTCCTTGGAGGAGTTCGGGATCTCTCACGCTTGTGAGTATTGTAATATCTTCCGGCTTTATCAGCTGGGTGTCTCACATGCGGTATTACTTTTCCGTCTTTACGGTTTTGCTCCTCCTGTTCCTTGTTGTCACGGGGATTATTTCCGCCTTTCGGCAGATGGGATCCTGTTCTGGACGATGCATCCTTGTTATCCGGAATTTTTTTGTCCTTCTTAGGGTCTCCTTTCTTTTCCTTAGAATCGTCTGAATCTCCGGGTTCGTCAGGGTCAGGCGCTCCAGCAGCGCATATTGATACGTCCAAAACGTATCTCCTTTTCCGAACACTTTTCTTATTGTTTTCCTCTAAACTTGTGAGTTTTGGATACCACTTACGCGGACTGACGTTGTTTTCAGCAAATTACCTTGGTGTCTCATTTTTGTGCAGAAAAATTAACTTTCGGGAAATTGCCCAGAAAATACCCCATTGAGCTTATATCATCAGATGACCCCGGGAGCGAGAAGGAAACCTGGAGGGGGGCAGGAGGGGCCCAGACCACCCCTGGGCGCGCCCCCTAGGCCGCGCCGCCAGGTGGTGTGGGGGCCACCTCCACCCCCTCGGGCTCCCCTTTCGACTACTTATGCCCCGTAACCTAAAAACCGAGAGGGTTCGTCATATTCAACAAACACACAACAGGGCACCACCACCACCTCGAAACTTGATCCGGGGATCAGAAGTTCTGTTCTGGCGCCCTGCCGGGACGGGGATTCGAAGGAGATCATCACCATCAACACCACCACCTCTTCTCCATCAACCATCCATGATTCCCCCATCCATGTGTGAGTAAAAACCATTGTATGCTGAGAGGGGTGGACGGGATTGTATGAGATCGATCATGTAATAATGCCAGATTGTTAGGGCATAGTGCCTAGTACCAATTGTTATTGTTTTCTACCGTTGTTGCAACTTGTTATGCTTAATGCTTGTCACTAGGGCCCGAGTGTCATGATCTCAGATCTGAATATGTTATTGTTTCATGAGTATAATTATGTTTTCTTGATCATATTTGCAAGTTGTTTACCCAAGTCATTGTCCGGAACCCGAGGCCCCAAAGTGACAGAAATTGGGACAACAGGAGGGGATGGTTGTGATGTGAGGATCACGTGTGTTCACGGAGTGTTAATGCTTTGCTCCGGTGCTTTATTAAAAGGAGCACCTTAATTACAAGTAGTTTCCCTAGAGGCCCCGCAGCCACGGGCTGGTAGGACAAAAGATGTTGTGCAAGTTTCTCATTGCGAGCATGTATGACTATATTGGAACACATGCTTATGGTTTTCCTAGAAGTTGGATGCTTTATTATTATCTACAATGCCCATGTTTAGATTATTACATGACCTATATTATCCATGCAACACCCATTCATCCATTCCCTATATGCCTACGGTACTCCCATCCTAATGTTTTCCGCGATTGCTACTGCTGCTACTATTTTACTACTGATGTTATTTTACTACTACTGTTGCTATAAAACTGTTACCACTGATAAATTGTTGCGAGAAAGTCTACTTTCAGGTGCAGCTGAATTGACAACTCAGTTGTTAAGGCTAATAAATATTCTTTGGCTCCCCTTGTGTCGAATCAATAAATTTGGGTTTTACTTTCCTCGAAGACTGTTGCGATCCCCTATACTTGTGGGTCATCAAGACTATTTTCTGGCGCTGTTGCCGGGGAGCATAGCTTTATTTATTTGCACACTTGATCGTGATATTGTTTGTTGCAAGCCATTCATCGTGGGCAAGACTCGTGATGGAAAAGTCTCTATATTAACATCCACTACAAGGAGAGGTACAACTTTGAACACCTCTGTTGCTCTTGATTCACCATCTGTTAGGAGTAGGTTTCTTACTCCACCACATGCTACACGTACTGTTACTTCTGCTGAGTCTAAAAATGTTTATGATACTTTCGATTATGCTTCTACTGTGCTTGATGATACTGGTTCTCTAGGTCCTTTCCTAGATGCTACTATTGCTAAATCCAAACAAATTGAAAATGCTGAAATTTCCGTTGAAAATGTTAGTACACATGTTAATTCACCTGAGCCTATTGATGATCTTGATGAAACCTATATTGAACTTAATGATGATTTTATTGAAGAAGATCGTGCTACTACTGGTGCAAGTGCTCTTAAGAGTATTCTAGCAAGACATGTTGTGCAATATAAATCTTCTCTTGATGCTAAGTTTGCCACATCTCCCATACACATTAGAGATAAGGATTATGATTTCACTCTAGATTTATCTTACATATCTATTGTTGAGGAGGAACCTTTTTGTGGAACTGAAAGTAAAAGTGTTATGGAACACATGAATGAGCTTTCATCTTTGAGTAGTTTATTTTCTGATGATACTAAACTGCGTACTTATTTTTTTACCAAGATCTTTCCTTTCTCATTGAAATATGAAGCTAAAACCTGGTTTAACAACCTGTCACCTGGATCTATTACTAATCCTATGGATTTGGTTAATGCTTTCTTTCAAAAATATTTTCCTTCTAGTGCCCAACATGCTGTTGTGCGGGATATCTTTAACTTTGAGAAAATTGAAGGAGAAAAATTGCATGAATCTTGTACAAGGTTTTGTTCTTTGATAAGAGCTAGCCCTGGATATCCATTACCTAAAAACGAGCTCCTAGATATATTTTATAATGGACTAACTGTTGAATCTAGTACATACCTGGATAGGTGTGTTGGTTGTGTTTTCAGGAAAATAACTCTAGAAGAAGCCGAGGAATTAATGGCTAAAATAGCCAAAAATAATGATGATGGGAATATACCTGAGCCTACACCTACACCAGAGCCAAAAATAATGATGATTGAATTAAATGATGAAGTGATGAAGGAAGCCAAGAAATCTCTTAAATAGAGGGGTATTAAATCTGAAGATGTGAAGAATTTACCTCCTATAGAAGAATTATGTAAGCCTATTCCTCATCCATCAACTGTTGAGGTACACTCTCTCCAATACTTTTATAATAGAGATATTTCCTACTCTAAACCACCTAATCAATGCTTAGATGAATTTGATAATTATGTGGTTAAGCAAGACAACTTTAATATGAGAGCGCAAAACCATCTTATGGAAAACTCTAGGGCTATTGATAATTTGCATGGTATTATTGAAAGAACCTCTAATGATGTTAAAATGCTTGTTAAACATTTTTCATATGGTTCAAACTCAAATTGATCAACTTACTAAAGTGCAAAAATATATGCTAGCTAATGCATCTAGAGATAAACATGTTTGTGAAATAATTACTAGGAGTGGTGTTTCTACTCAGGACCCCTTGTATCCTGAAGGACATCCTAAAAGAATTGAACAAGATTCTCAACAACCTAAAAAACAATAGCTCTCCTTCTAAGAGAAATAAGAAGAGACATAAAAATGTTGTAGAATCTCCTGAACATGCTAAAGATCTTAATAGTATATCTATTTTCGATGCTGAAACTGAAGTGGTAATGATAAAAGTGATGTTTCTGATAAAGAATAAACTATAGCTGAACCTGAAAAGCAAACTAAAACTGTGAAGTATACTAAGGAGGATTTCATTTCTAATAAACCATGTAATGAAAGAGAGCCTTGGGTACAAAAAAGAAATTCCCTTTCCTAATAAGAAACACAAATCAAAGGAAGAAGAACATTATAACAAGTTTTGTGAGTGGATGAAACCTCTGCTTTTGCAAATCCCTTTGACTGATGCTATTAAACTGCCTCCTTATTCTAAATATATGAAAGATATTGTCTCTAACAAAAGGAAAATTCCAAATGAGGAAATTTCCACTATGCTTGCTAATTACTCTCTTAATGGCAAGGTTCCAAAGAAGCTTGGAGATTCTGGTATTCCTACTATCCCTTATTCTATTAAAAATATTTATGTTAGAACTGCTTTATGTGACTTGGGAGCTGGAGTTAGTGTTATGACTTTCTCTCTTTATAAGAGACTCTCTCTTAAAAAATTGATACATAATGATATATCTTTGCAAATGGTTGATAAATCTACTGCTATTCCTGTTGGTATATGTGAGAATGTTCCTGTTCAAGTTGCTACTAATTGTTTGATATTAACTGACTTTGTTGTGTTGGAAATGCCTGAAGATGATAATATGTCTATTATTCTTGGGAGACCTTTTCTTAGCACCGCAGGGGCTGTTGTTGATCGCGATCAAGGAAAAGTAACTTTTAATGTTAATGATAAAGAGCATACTATTTATTTTCCCAAGAAGATTGATAGAAGGTATGGTTTAAATTCAATTGAAAATATTGAGACCATCAAGATTGGAGAATTTTATTGTCCCATTCCAGTACAACCAGAAGAATATGAAATTATTATGATTGGGACTATGTCTATCAAGGTTAAGGTAACATAATTATTTAGTGATTAGCAAAGTTTTGCTTCATATGAAAATTGTTGTGGTAACAAGACTTGATCACCCTTGTTAACAAAATGATTTTGAATGAAGAGGACAATGTTTTCACTATGTTTTCACCTTTCCCATTATGTTTTCACCATGTTTACTTATGTTATCACCTTGCTACTTTAGTACAATCATGTTTTCCATCATCCATATTCATGTTTTCATCATGTTTTCACCCTGATTACTGTGGTTATGCATGTTTTCACCTTCCATACTTTTGTTTTCACCACTTTCACCTTTATTTTCCTTGGTTAAATTTCCATTGGAGTGTCATAGAACCTTTGTAGTGCTGGTTTTGGTTTTGTTTTCCACCTTTTCACTTTTGTTTTTCTGGTTTTTATTAATTATTAAATTCTGGAAAAACCTCAAAAATGAAGTTTCTCGGAAAATTCCAAAAAAAATCATTAGAATTTTTTACGTAAAAAATGAGGCAGAGAGCCACCTACGAGACCCCAGGGGGACCCACCAGTCAGGCACACCATAGGGGGGCGCGACCTGCCCCTGGTGGCGCCAACACATGGTGTGGGGCCCCCTGGCCCCCCATTAACTCTCTACCCTGGCAAAGATCCCTATCTCACCTCCCAAACTCAAAACATTTACTGGAACATGAGTTCTTGTTGTTCTTCCTCAAGATTTTTTGATCTCTTTGCTCAGCCCATCATTTGTGCTGAAATTTGGTGCATTTGCTCTCCGATATGTGACTCCTCCGATTATCCAAGTAGAATTTTGTTGGTGGAGTATTTCTTGAGTATTTAGTATTGTATGTGACAGATTATGTGAGTTTTCATGCTTTATTTGAGTATAAATAATATAGTTTTGATGCATGTTTATCTCTCCTATAAGTCTCTATGGTAGTTTCCACCTTTTATTTGCTTGAAATCAATTTTTGTGATGATTGTTAAAAAAAATTCAGAGATGGAGCACAATGTACATCAACTGAACCAGCACGAGATGGAGTTGCATGAGGTCATGCATGTGCACCATGAAGTAAGAGTGTTTCCATCGATTTATCCATGCCAGGAATTCATCCGGATTACGGGAATTCTGCAGGATTTCTATACCCTTGTGCATAATGCAGGATTGGACCGCTTCATTGAGGATGAACCTATCCAACATGTTAAACTAACTATGTTTGTGGTGCAGGCCTTTCACTTTAGATGGTCTTCAACTAACCCTATGGTCCATTATAAAATTTACAATAAATTTGTGGACTTGCCTTTCAGTAATTTTTGTGCAGCTATCAAGGTACCAGCGTGGGGTTCATGTGAGAAAATAAGAGGGCAGCCTAAACCACTGCTGGATTTATATGAGGAGATATTCCAAGGCAGAAGCTTCACGAGGGAGAGTGGTAAAATATGAGAAAGTCAACTTCATAGCATTCGATACTTTGCCTATTTTATTTCTAAATGTGTGTTAGCTAGAAAAACTACCAACAAGCTATCTGTTTATTATTTGGCGTTTATCTCAGCTGCCTTAAGATGTGATAGGTATTATAACTTTGGTGCTTTAATTTTTTACCGTCTCTCACTTAACCGTGAGAAGGGCGAAATTTGTGGAGGTCTTATTGCCTCACGCTTGCTAGCTTTGCATGGTTTGGAGCCACACCCTCTAGAGCTGCAGTTTCCTTTAGAGAGGCTGGACCTTGTTTCCATGATTCAACATAAGTTTCTCTCTACCCATGCTCACCTGAAGAATTTATCTTACGAAATAATCTTCTCCAAACAATCCAGGCAGAGAGTTACTGTCGCACCCAAGGTTTCTAGAGGATACTCCCCGCACGAACTGGAAGTCAGGTGCTTGGATTATGGGGCATAACTGCTCCCACGTCCCAGCTTCCTGGTAGGCCTGCGCTTATGCGCGACAACGCAAGCCCTGCTTCCACCGTCGAAGTAAACTATCCGCTAGGAACCTAAGGCACTACTGTCGACGTACTTCATAATCATACACGCACTGTACGTCAACAGCTTTGAACGAAATGATAGCACAAACTGTCTCTAAGACACAAAAGAATGAAATAAGGGCAACTGGCCTTCATTAAGGCAGAAATATCGAATACAAACATCCAGAGGACACATGTCCCAACATATCATCCATTACAACAGCGGAAGCAATCAAAGGGGTCTGAGTACAGACAAATCCATGGCTTAAGAAGCCGGAGAAAATAAATAAAAGCGAAGCCCATCCACGTAGGTCTGGATCCTGCCCTGGTCCAGCTAACTACTCGTCTGCAGCGTCGTCGAACTCCACAAAGTAGCCATCCTGGGAAGCATCGTAGTCGTAGTAGTACTCTGCGTAAACCACAGCCCCAAAGGGGTCAGTACATCCAAGTACTGGCAAGCAAGACTCACAGTTCATCAAGGAGTTACCCGTCAACACAAGCATTGATGCTTGGGATCAACGGAAGAAAGGGGTAATATAAAAGTTGCTGCTGGCTGCTCTAAACAACTACAGAGTATAACTACAAGTTCCGGCTAACAGAAAAGATAAGATCGAGGATTGTAACCAACTGAAAGATAACTCCAACCAAACCCATCCTGGATCTCGCCCCTTATCCAAAGAAGCAATCCGAGGATACTCACACAGTTGTGATAAGGTGAATCAAGTTATTGTGTGAATAACCTATTACTAGTCAGGTTATTAATCATTGGGTGAAACATGATTTATCATTATGTTGAAGTTGTCCTGAGTACTTGTTAGCCAGTACTTTCACCAAGTAATCCATAACCGCGGAAAACACGGCTTCTCGAGAAGATTATCCCTGCAGGGTTGCACCAATTTGGCCGTACACTCAAGAATAACCCGCCAGATGGAAATGCACTTCCACCAAGCGGGGTACTCTACACAACCAACCATTCCTCGCATCAAGCCCAAAGCACCTTGGGCGCACGGCTAATCGAGCCCAGAAGAAAATGGACCCTCATAGCACTCTAAGAACGTGTCCCCCTATATGCCGACTACAAAAGTTCCACCCTGCGCTGGGCTCGCAAAAACATGCATGCGGCAAATGGAAAACACGAACTAAATGAGGCGATTTGGACGAGATGCGAATCAGGTCAAGTTGAGGGGGGCGCCCATACTCGCTTCCCAAATGCGGGTAGTGCGCTCATCATGGATCAGTAGACAAGACCCTTTTCCTATTAGGGTCGACACTAGCAGGCTCCAAAACCACTCATGGGCCTCCTGCCGGTGCCTTATCATCAAATTATTATTACCATTAGCAATTAACAGGATTGATTGATTAACAACGAGCCCCGGTACAAGATAATAAGATAGTAAAAGTAGTAACCGACATCAGACTCGAGTAAAAGCAACCCTAAGCATGCTAGATAAGAACAGGCACAAGCAATGACTGTAGGTATGGAGGTGGTGGCAATATCATGGCTCAAGGTATCATGTGATGGGTTCGGAGAACAAGCAACGATACATAGGGCTAGCAATAGTAGACAAAAAGATAGTATCGACAACAAGTGTGGAAAGGAACTCGATGATTCATGTGAGTGATAACTTGCCTGGCAGCTCAGCCTCGTACTGGGCTAGGTCCTGAGTAGTGGTGTCGTAAGGCTCGTCGGTACCAACGTCGTCGTCTAATCGAGAAGAAGCAAAAACAACAACGAAGGAAGACGGGCAATCAATACATGGCATAAGTGCACAAACATTGGATGATGCATGTCATGTTTAATAGATGCACCAAACTAAACTAGTTGATATGAGACACAAGTTTAAATGGATTCCATATGCAAAAGTTGCATATGGAAGCCCATGCTTTAGAGTTGAATTAATTGTTCTATCACTAAGCATCATGTGTAAGTGACTTAGTATGATGCATGCATGATGAACAACAACAACATAACAATTTAAATGCAATTGGAATGATAGTTAACAATTTAGAAAGCATTTATTAAATTTGGAACTTGTTACTTAAACATGGCACACAAGTAAAGGTTGTTATCATCAATTTAAAGTGTGCAAAACAATTTACAAATTTTATATTTGAAAAGTTTATCAAATTTTAGTTGGATTACATGTTTCACAATTTGAAATTGGACTTTGGATTAATTATTTAAGAATTAAACAATTTTAAACAAGTTTTAATTGAATTTAAAACAAGCTTAATTATTAATTGAATTTTTGTTTGTTCAAACCATAAATTCAAATCCACATTTGAAAAGTTCACACTTTGGTGGTTTGAAAACATAATTTGCATGTTCAAAAATATTTTATATTAATCAAGTTATAATTTTATCAAATTTTATTGAATTAAACAAGGTTTAAATTGTTTAGGCAATTCAAATTGTTTAAACCAGAAAACAAAATTTATAATTGAATAGAACATTCAAAAAGGTGTGAAAAACATATTTTATTTGGATTATTTGAAAACAGTATGAATTAGTTATGAATTATTTCAATTTGCATTTGAATTATTCAAATTTGAAATTTAAATGAATTTTGAAAATTCAAAACAGAACACAAATGAGCTAGATGGAAAGATTATGAAATTTGGATATGAAAACATATAAAGTTTGCATTTGTTGGATTTATGAAATGGGAGATATTGAATTTTAAAGTTTTGATTTAATTCTGTTATTTAAAAAGAATTTGGAATTTTTGAATTACGCAGAAAACCTTTTGCTACTCAGGTTCTAGCTACCCACTGCCACTGCGCAGTGGGCCAGAGGGGCCAGCGTGGCGCACACGCTGGCGTGGCTTCCAGTGCCACTGCCTGGTGGGGCTCTGCGCGTGGGAGAAAATCTCCAAAAAAGTTGCGGCCGCGGGGCTCGAACCCGCGAGCTCCACTGCGCGCTGCGAGACTGAAACCAGATGCGCTGCTGAACGTTTGTTACTAGTAGTAGCTACGCAGCAAAGTTAATGTTCAGTTAAAACTCTGAACTTTTCTGACGAACAAACGCATGCTCGCCGTCAGGCAGAGCTCGTCGGAGTGAATCCACGCTGATCTCGAGCGATTGCTGGTGTGGGTGGTGCAGATGGATGCGCAGGGATGTACTGGATGGATGTAAGAAGGGAGGAGGAGCAGGCGATGCTCACCACCGGAGCAATTGGACGCGGCGGCGGACGGTGACGTTGGGTGACGACAGCTTCTGCGGCGAGGTCGAGGATGGCGCCGTCGACGTGGTGCTTCTCCGGGCTGCCTCTGATGTCCGCTGTGTAGAGGAAGGAGAGACGGTGCAGATGCAGCAACCCGTTGTCGACGAAGGGCACTGCAACGGCGGCGCGAGCAACGGATTCAGAAACACGGTGCGCGGTGGCCGGAGCAGAAGAAGATGGCGGCGAGGATTTGGGGCTTACCAGGGGTTCTTCTGGTGTCCAAGAGGGAGAAGGAAGAACGGGGACTCGATCCAGCAGCTCAGGTGGGGTGCAGGTGGACGGAAACGGCGGAGGCCATGGTGGATTCAGAGCTGGCCTCGCCGGTGAGATTCAGATGGTGAGGGGATGCGATCGTGGAGAGGATAACGGCGGCGCTGAGGAACCCTAGGGCGATAGGGGGTACAGGGGTGCCCTAGGCACGCTTATATATGGTGGAGGCGAGGTGGTGGCCGCCGTGGTCGCGTCGGGGTCGCCGTGGAGGCCTCCGATGGCCGCCGTACCGCGCAACGATGAAGGAGCGCGCTGGCACGAATCTTGGCGCTCCGCGAACCGGTAAGTTGCGCGTAGGCGGGCTGGGCTGCGGTTAGATGGGCTGGGTAGCTTAGGTAACGCGCGCGCGCGGCTGTTTTTCTCCTTTTTAATTTTTCTTTTCTGTTTTTTTTTGTAGCCAATGCTTTTGGTAGAAAAACATAGTTTTTAAGTTAGGGAAAAATCTAGAAAAATTAGGGGAGTTTCCTTAGGTAAAAAGCAAACATTTTATGGCTTTGATTTTCAATATTTTAAATGGTTGGCTTGCTGTTTAAAATTCAAACCAATTTGGTTGCAATTTGTTAATGTTTATAAACATTAATAAAAACCATCATTTAAATAGGGTAACCCCTATTGTAGAAAGGCAATTTGAATTGGTTTGCTTTGGGTAACAACATAAGTTCAAATATGGTTCTGTTTGTGAGTTTGAAATTGAATTTTAAATGGGGTTTGAATCATAATTAATTGATTTTAAACATCATCTTCCCAAGTGATTATTATGGAAAACATGGAACCAAAAAGATGGTTATTACTTGTGATTTTTATTCAAAATGTTGTAACAGAGCAAGTATGAAACCAGGTTTGAAAAAGGTTTGAATTTGAATTGTGAAAACATGATAAAACAGATGGAAAACAAATGCAAACAATAAGTAAACATGATGACATGATGCATTGCTTGAAATAAAACAAAGAACAAAGCATTCTAGGGGTATTTTCATACTTGGGATGTTACAAAACGCCCCCCCTTGAAGGAATCGCGCCCCGAGATTCCCTACTGAGAAATGAACAGGTCCGGATACTTCTTGCGAAGATCCTCCTCGGTCTCCCACGTTGCCTCTTTATCAGAATGATGCGACCATTGGACTTTCAAGAACTTGGTGCTCTTGTTGCGAGTCTTACGCTCGGTCTCATCGAGAATACGAATAGGGTGCTCCTCATAAGATAGATCATCTTGCAGTTCAATGGAATCATGATCAACTGCACGATCTGGATCTTTGAAACACTTCTTGAGTTGTGACACGTGGAACACATCGTGCACTTTGGAAAGTTTTTCTGGAAGTTCAAGACGATAAGCATTCTCTGCACGTCTTGAGAGGATGTTGAAAGGGCCAATGTATCTTGGTGCAAGCTTTCCTTTCACACCAAAACGATGAGTGCCTCTGAGGGGAGTTACACGGAGATATGCCTTATCACCAGGTGCATAGACCATATCCCTGTGCTTGCTATCATAATAGCTCTTCTGACGAGACTGAGCAATCCTGAGATTGTCACGAATGATACGAACTTTCTCCTCGGCCTCCTTAACAATGTCAGGGCCTAAAAGTGAACGTTCACCAGCTCCAGACCAATTGATTGGACTCCTGCATCTGCGACCATACAGTGCCTCAAATGGTGCCATGCCTAGGCTTGCCTGGTAGCTGTTGTTGTAGGAGAATTCAGCATATGGAAGGCAATCCTCCCATTTCATGCCAAAGGAGAGACCACATGCTCTGAGCATATCCTCGAGAATCTGATTGACTCTTTCGACTTGCCCCTGAGACTGAGGGTGATAAGCTGTGCTGAACAGAAGTTTAGTGCCCAATGCTTCTTGAAAGCTCTTCCAGAAATGAGAAGTGAAGATACTTCCACGGTCTGAGCTTATTTCCAATGGAACACCATGAAGGGGAACAACCTTTGCTGTGTAGAGCTCTGCTAACTGGCTAGCTGAGATAGTTTCCTTTACAGCATAGAAGTGAGCAACCTTAGTGAGACGATCAATAACAACGAAGATTGCATCGTTGCCCTTTTTGGACTTTGGAAACCCAGTAACGAAGTCCATTTCAATCATGTCCCACTTCCACTCAGGAATTTTCAGAGGTTGGAGTAGACCTGCTGTCTTCTGATGGACTGCCTTAACACGTTGACAAACGTCGCATTCAGAAACGTATTGAGCAATTTCACGTTTCATGCCAGACCACCAATACAGAGTCTTGATATCCTGGTACATCTTTGTACTTCCAGGGTGAATGGATAGAGGAGTTTCATGAGCCTCCTTGAGAATGATATCCTTGAGACTTTGAATCTGAGGGACTGCAATGCGTCCTTCGAAGAACACAGTTCCCTTGTCATCAATTGAGAAGGACTTGAACTTATCATTGCCCTCCTTGATGTGATCCACAATCTTCTTGATTTCATTATCACGAAGTTGTTCAGAACGAATCTTGTCCTCGAGAGTTGGACTGGCTGTCAAGCTAGCAAGGTATCCTTCAGGGACAAGACCAAGGTTCAGCTTCTGGAATTCTTCATGAAGTGGAGGTTGGCTCTCCATGATCATGAGATTATTGCAATAGGATTTGCGACTGAGAGCATCGGCCATAACATTAGCCTTGCCTGGAGTGTAAGAAATGGTGAGATCAAAGTCTTTAATCTTCTCAATCCATCTCCTTTGCCTGAGGTTCAGATCTGGCTGAGTGAAGATGTATTTCAGACTCTTATGATCGGAAAAGATTTCAGTTTTGTTACCCAACAAGTATTGTCTCCATTTCTTGAGGGCAAACACAACTGCTGCAAGTTCAAGATCATGAGTGGGATAGTTTTGCTCATGTGGGTTCAACTGACGTGAAGCATATGCCACAACTTGACGTTCTTGCATAAGAACTGCTCCTAGGCCTTGGAGAGATGCATCACAGAATATCTGGAAAGGTTTGGTAGTGTCGGGGCCAACTAGAACAGGTGTGGAAGTGAGTTTAGTCTTCAGGAGGTTGAAACTCTCATCACATTGTGGAGTCCAAACGAACTTTTTGTCCTTCTTTGTGAGATCAGTGAGAGGTTTGGCAATCTTGGAAAAGTTTTGGACGAAACGACGGCAATAGCTAGCCAAGCCAAGAAAGCTTCTAACTTGCTTCACCGTCTTAGGGGGTTTCCAGTCAAAAATTGCCTTAACCTTTTCAGGATCAATGGCAATGCCTTTGGCAGAGATGATATGACCAAGATATGCAACTTCTGGAATCCAGAACTCACATTTGGAAAACTTGGCATACAGACGATGCTCGCGAAGTTTCATGAGAGTGAGACGAAGGTGTTCTCCATGCTCTTCCTCGGATTTGGAGTAGACTAGAATGTCATCAAGATATACCACAACGAACTTGTCGAGGTATTCATGGAAGACAGAATTCATGAGTCTTGAGAACGTTGCCGGTGCATTGGTGAGACCAAAGGACATGACGGTGTATTCATATAGACCGTACCGAGTGGTGAAAGCTGTCTTAGGAATATCTTCCTTTCTGATCTTTATCTGATGGTAACCCATCCTCAAGTCCAACTTTGAGAATATTGAGGCTCCAGCAAGTTGATCAAAAAGATCATCGATACGAGGAAGTGGATACTTGTTCTTGATGGTTTTCTCGTTGAGAGGACGATAGTCAACCACGAGTCTTTTTGTTTGATCCTTCTTGGCAACAAACAGAGTTGGGCAACCCCAAGCGGAGGAACTAGGCTGAATGAAACCTTTGTCCATATACATATCGATTTGCTCCTTCAACAACTTCAGTTCAGGAGGAGCTATCTTGTATGGATGCTTAGAGATTGGAGCAGTACCTGGCTCAAGCTCGATCACGAACTCAACTGCTCTGTCCGGGGGCATCCCTGGCAACTCTTCTGGAAAGACGTCAGGGAATTCACAAACCACCGGAACATTTTCAATTGCAGGAAGGGGTTTGGCATCGAGGCTGAACAGCTGAACAGAAGTTGATCCATATGGAGAATAGACTATCTGGCCTGAAGTGTGGGAGAGAGTTATTGACTTTTGAGCACAGTCAATTTTAGCTTTGTGGGTCTTCAACCAATCCATACCCAGAATGACATCAATGTCAGAATTTCCCAGCAACATGAGTGAAGCAAGGAATACACGACCTCCAATTAGGATCTCATTGTCCATGCTTATCTTGGAAGTCAACATTTGCGGTCCCGGCGAGTGAACAGTCATTTGATTGCTTAGCGGAACCAGAACTAGGTTGTATGCTTTTGCAAAAATCTTTGACACAAATGAATGCGATGCTCCAGTATCAAACAACACTTTAGCTGGAATAGAGTTTACGGGTAATATACCGAGAACGACGTCAGCAGCCTCCTCTGCTTTGTCGGCCTTGATATGGTTCACCCTCGCGTTCCTCCCGACAGGCCTATTGTTGGAGTTGAAGGCTTTAGCCGGAGGAGCACGAACCATAGCCTGGTTGGTGTTGGGGCGAGGAGGTAGGGGTAGCTGCTTCTGAGTGCACTTATCAGCATAATGTCCAGTATCCTTGCACTTGTAGCAAGTGACGATACGAGAAGGACCTGGCCTTGGCTGCCCCATCGGGAACCTCTGACCCTGCATCTGAGATGGGTTGGGTGGGCGGGGACCAAAGCCTGGAGAAGCTTGGGCATTTGGAGCCCGAGTGACAGCACCATTTGGCACCCAGATGCGGCGCTTCTGCGGAGGGGTGGTCATGTTGGAGGAGGAACCACCCTCACGCGAGTGCTTGCGGGACTCTTCGAACGCCTTGCGCCCATTCTCCTCATTGAGCGCGGTGTTCACAAGCTCCACGAAGTCCTTGCACTTGATGTTGGTGAGAGCGTACTTCAGTTCCGGGTTAAAACCTCGGCGGAACCTTGCCATCTTCTTGGCTTCGGTGGACACTTCGTCACCAGCGTACCGAGCGAGACGATTGAACTCGTTCTGGTAGCCTAGAACGTCCAGCTTGCCCTGTCTGAGAGAGCAGAATTCCTCACGCATCTTTTCCATGAGACCATCCGGGATGTGGTGCTTCAGGAAGGCATCCTTGAAACATCCCCAGTTGATAGGAAAGCCAGCCCTCATGGCCTGGTAGTTCTCCCACCAAGTAGCTGCCTGACCCTTCAGTAGGTAGGTGGCGTACTTGACCTTATCCTCTTCAGCAACATGAGCTATCTCCAGAGCTCTTGCTACGTCACGGATCCAGTCATCAGCATCCAGGGGCTCACGTGTTGTCACGAAAGCTTTTGGGCCCAAGCTGAGGAAGTCCTTGATGGTGACCCTTGGAGCATTCTGGTTGTGTTGCTGGTTAGCCTGGATCTGGGCCATCTGTGTCACCACTTGGGTCATCTGAGCCAACAGCTCCCCCATTGGTGGTGGCGGAGGCGGGTTGTTCCTGGTTGGAGGCATCCTGAACAGAAATTCATTTTAGCACAACAACAGAAAAGGATAGACTTGGTAACCGAAAGATAGATTATTCCGACGCATGAATAGATAACCAACAGGTACATCATCACATGTTCAAATACATCAGAATATCCAACAGACCAATACATGGTTCGAAAACGAAAGGATAAACTAGACACAGCTAGTAATGGATACAACGGTACTCCCATGCTCATCACGCAGGACGGCGGTGAGTAGTACGACGAGAGATACGGTGAGGAGGAATCCCACGGAAGTAGGTATCACGACGATCCATGTAGATAGGAACTGCTCTGAGAGCAACTCTCGGTGTGGTGAAGTGGAAAGCGTCCTCTCCCTGTGCTCCATAGCGGGGAATCCCTGTGTAACCAGCTCCGAGGTCGAGAAGTGGGCCTCTGATCGGCTCGTAACCTCCAGCATCTGGCAACGGAAGACCAGCTGGCTGAACGACACGTGCGAAGCGCTCGTCTCCAACAAAGTCTGTGGTGTACGTCGCCAGACGAGTGAGAGCAAGGTGGAGCTGCTCCCTGACTGAGGCTAACTCCTGAGAAAGTGCGGAAGCAACGGCATCACTGTGACTAGCGAACTGGGCAGTGATCTGGAGCCTGGAGCTATCAGTCTCGTAGGTATCCATGTCGCGGTGGATAGTGAAGTGAACTCCCGCTGCCGTGATGTAACCACGGGGGATGTGACGAAAACTGGACTTATCAAACCCCCAGTAGTCAGCACGGAGAACGGTGATACTCACGTACGCTGCCTGCTGCACGGCCATATCCACTGTGGACCCTACTGCCTCGTACTGGTGTGCAATGCTCCTGCCATCATCCGACAGAATGTAGACGATAGCCCGGTAGCAAGTCTGGTCAAACTCTCGCTGGTGCTCGTAGACCTGGTACTCTGGTGCCCAACGGAACCCCAGAAAGGTAACCATGTCTCTCAGCAACTCTGGAAAACCGGCGGTGCTCTCACAGCGAGTCATACGAACCACCTGCGGGTAGTAGCTGAGACCCATCTGCAGATTATTTAGAAGGTTTTGATTAGACTCCGGTAGATGAAAAAGGATGTGGAAGAACAACAACAAGGTTCAACGGACGAAAAGGATGTTGAAAAGAACATGATATCGAAGCAACATCGGGAAAACGAGACCAAAAGTCCTGAGGTACTAAGGAGAACCCAAAACACGTGAAATCCTAACTTGAAAGTTTAGGTGAGAACAGAAAACAACGTTTCACTTCCTTACCAGAAAAAGGGTGGGTGGGTGGGAAAAGAAGAAAAATGGCAGAATTCCTACTCTCACGTTTCATTTTTCCTATATAGCTACAAAATAGTTTCTAGACTCAACTGCGACCAGTAAAAAGGGATCCTACAGGCAGACAGGCTCTGATACCATTTGTCGCACCCAAGGTTTCTAGAGGATACTCCCCGCACGAACTGGAAGTCAGGTGCTTGGATTATGGGGCATAACTGCTCCCACGTCCCAGCTTCCTGGTAGGCCTGCGCTTATGCGCGACAACGCAAGCCCTGCTTCCACCGTCGAAGTAAACTATCCGCTAGGAACCTAAGGCACTACTGTCGACGTACTTCATAATCATACACGCACTGTACGTCAACAGCTTTGAACGAAATGATAGCACAAACTGTCTCTAAGACACAAAAGAATGAAATAAGGGCAACTGGCCTTCATTAAGGCAGAAATATCGAATACAAACATCCAGAGGACACATGTCCCAACATATCATCCATTACAACAGCGGAAGCAATCAAAGGGGTCTGAGTACAGACAAATCCATGGCTTAAGAAGCCGGAGAAAATAAATAAAAGCGAAGCCCATCCACGTAGGTCTGGATCCTGCCCTGGTCCAGCTAACTACTCGTCTGCAGCGTCGTCGAACTCCACAAAGTAGCCATCCTGGGAAGCATCGTAGTCGTAGTAGTACTCTGCGTAAACCACAGCCCCAAAGGGGTCAGTACATCCAAGTACTGGCAAGCAAGACTCACAGTTCATCAAGGAGTTACCCGTCAACACAAGCATTGATGCTTGGGATCAACGGAAGAAAGGGGTAATATAAAAGTTGCTGCTGGCTGCTCTAAACAACTACAGAGTATAACTACAAGTTCCGGCTAACAGAAAAGATAAGATCGAGGATTGTAACCAACTGAAAGATAACTCCAACCAAACCCATCCTGGATCTCGCCCCTTATCCAAAGAAGCAATCCGAGGATACTCACACAGTTGTGATAAGGTGAATCAAGTTATTGTGTGAATAACCTATTACTAGTCAGGTTATTAATCATTGGGTGAAACATGATTTATCATTATGTTGAAGTTGTCCTGAGTACTTGTTAGCCAGTACTTTCACCAAGTAATCCATAACCGCGGAAAACACGGCTTCTCGAGAAGATTATCCCTGCAGGGTTGCACCAATTTGGCCGTACACTCAAGAATAACCCGCCAGATGGAAATGCACTTCCACCAAGCGGGGTACTCTACACAACCAACCATTCCTCGCATCAAGCCCAAAGCACCTTGGGCGCACGGCTAATCGAGCCCAGAAGAAAAATGGACCCTCATAGCACTCTAAGAACGTGTCCCCCTATATGCCGACTACAAAAGTTCCACCCTGCGCTGGGCTCGCAAAAACATGCATGCGGCAAATGGAAAACACGAACTAAATGAGGCGATTTGGACGAGATGCGAATCAGGTCAAGTTGAGGGGGGCGCCCATACTCGCTTCCCAAATGCGGGTAGTGCGCTCATCATGGATCAGTAGACAAGACCCTTTTCCTATTAGGGTCGACACTAGCAGGCTCCAAAACCACTCATGGGCCTCCTGCCGGTGCCTTATCATCAAATTATTATTACCATTAGCAATTAACAGGATTGATTGATTAACAACGAGCCCCGGTACAAGATAATAAGATAGTAAAAGTAGTAACCGACAACAGACTCGAGTAAAAGCAACCCTAAGCATGCTAGATAAGAACAGACACAAGCAATGACTGTAGGTATGGAGGTGGTGGCAATATCATGGCTCAAGGTATCATGTGATGGGTTCGGAGAACAAGCAACGATACATAGGGCTAGCAATAGTAGACAAAAAGATAGTATCGACAACAAGTGTGGAAAGGAACTCGATGATTCATGTGAGTGATAACTTGCCTGGCAGCTCAGCCTCGTACTGGGCTAGGTCCTGAGTAGTGGTGTCGTAAGGCTCGTCGGTACCAACGTCGTCGTCTAATCGAGAAGAAGCAAAAACAACAACGAAGGAAGACGGGCAATCAATACATGGCATAAGTGCACAAACATTGGATGATGCATGTCATGTTTAATAGATGCACCAAACTAAACTAGTTGATATGAGACACAAGTTTAAATGGATTCCATATGCAAAAGTTGCATATGGAAGCCCATGCTTTAGAGTTGAATTAATTGTTCTATCACTAAGCATCATGTGTAAGTGACTTAGTATGATGAATGCATGATGAACAACAACAACATAACAATTTAAATGCAATTGGAATGATAGTTAACAATTTAGAAAGCATTTATTAAATTTGGAACTTGTTACTTAAACATGGCACACAAGTAAAGGTTGTTATCATCAATTTAAAGTGTGCAAAACAATTTACAAATTTTATATTTGAAAAGTTTATCAAATTTTAGTTGGATTACATGTTTCACAATTTGAAATTGGACTTTGGATTAATTATTTAAGAATTAAACAATTTTAAACAAGTTTTAATTGAATTTAAAACAAGCTTAATTATTAATTGAATTTTTGTTTGTTCAAACCATAAATTCAAATCCACATTTGAAAAGTTCACACTTTGGTGGTTTGAAAACATAATTTGCATGTTCAAAAATATTTTATATTAATCAAGTTATAATTTTATCAAATTTTATTGAATTAAACAAGGTTTAAATTGTTTAGGCAATTCAAATTGTTTAAACCAGAAAACAAAATTTATAATTGAATAGAACATTCAAAAAGGTGTGAAAAACATATTTTATTTGGATTATTTGAAAACAGTATGAATTAGTTATGAATTATTTCAATTTGCATTTGAATTATTCAAATTTGAAATTTAAATGAATTTTGAAAATTCAAAACAGAACACAAATGAGCTAGATGGAAAGATTATGAAATTTGGATATGAAAACATATAAAGTTTGCATTTGTTGGATTTATGAAATGGGAGATATTGAATTTTAAAGTTTTGATTTAATTCTGTTATTTAAAAAGAATTTGGAATTTTTGAATTACGCAGAAAACCTTTTGCTACTCAGGTTCTAGCTACCCACTGCCACTGCGCAGTGGGCCAGAGGGGCCAGCGTGGCGCACACGCTGGCGTGGCTTCCAGTGCCACTGCCTGGTGGGGCTCTGCGCGTGGGAGAAAATCTCCAAAAAAGTTGCGGCCGCGGGGCTCGAACCCGCGAGCTCCACTGCGCGCTGCGAGACTGAAACCAGATGCGCTGCTGAACGTTTGTTACTAGTAGTAGCTACGCAGCAAAGTTAATGTTCAGTTAAAACTCTGAACTTTTCTGACGAACAAACGCATGCTCGCCGTCAGGCAGAGCTCGTCGGAGTGAATCCACGCTGATCTCGAGCGATTGCTGGTGTGGGTGGTGCAGATGGATGCGCAGGGATGTACTGGATGGATGTAAGAAGGGAGGAGGAGCAGGCGATGCTCACCACCGGAGCAATTGGACGCGGCGGCGGACGGTGACGTTGGGTGACGACAGCTTCTGCGGCGAGGTCGAGGATGGCGCCGTCGACGTGGTGCTTCTCCGGGCTCCCTCTGATGTCCGCTGTGTAGAGGAAGGAGAGACGGTGCAGATGCAGCAACCCGTTGTCGACGAAGGGCACTGCAACGGCGGCGCGAGCAACGGATTCAGAAACACGGTGCGCGGTGGCCGGAGCAGAAGAAGATGGCGGCGAGGATTTGGGGCTTACCAGGGGTTCTTCTGGTGTCCAAGAGGGAGAAGGAAGAACGGGGACTCGATCCAGCAGCTCAGGTGGGGTGCAGGTGGACGGAAACGGCGGAGGCCATGGTGGATTCAGAGCTGGCCTCGCCGGTGAGATTCAGATGGTGAGGGGATGCGATCGTGGAGAGGATAACGGCGGCGCTGAGGAACCCTAGGGCGATAGGGGGTACAGGGGTGCCCTAGGCACGCTTATATAGGGTGGAGGCGAGGTGGTGGCCGCCGTGGTCGCGTCGGGGTCGCCGTGGAGGCCTCCGATGGCCGCCGTACCGCGCAACGATGAAGGAGCGCGCTGGCACGAATCTTGGCGCTCCGCGAACCGGTAAGTTGCGCGTAGGCGGGCTGGGCTGCGGTTAGATGGGCTGGGTAGCTTAGGTAACGCGCGCGCGCGGCTGTTTTTCTCCTTTTTAATTTTTCTTTTCTGTTTTTTTTTTGTAGCCAATGCTTTTGGTAGAAAAACATAGTTTTTAAGTTAGGGAAAAATCTAGAAAAATTAGGGGAGTTTCCTTAGGTAAAAAGCAAACATTTTATGGCTTTGATTTTCAATATTTTAAATGGTTGGCTTGCTGTTTAAAATTCAAACCAATTTGGTTGCAATTTGTTAATGTTTATAAACATTAATAAAAACCATCATTTAAATAGGGTAACCCCTATTGTAGAAAGGCAATTTGAATTGGTTTGCTTTGGGTAACAACATAAGTTCAAATATGGTTCTGTTTGTGAGTTTGAAATTGAATTTTAAATGGGGTTTGAATCATAATTAATTGATTTTAAACATCATCTTCCCAAGTGATTATTATGGAAAACATGGAACCAAAAAGATGGTTATTACTTGTGATTTTTATTCAAAATGTTGTAACAGAGCAAGTATGAAACCAGGTTTGAAAAAGGTTTGAATTTGAATTGTGAAAACATGATAAAACAGATGGAAAACAAATGCAAACAATAAGTAAACATGATGACATGATGCATTGCTTGAAATAAAACAAAGAACAAAGCATTCTAGGGGTATTTTCATACTTGGGATGTTACAGTTACTAAAACTGATTGAGTAGTATTTTTCGCTGCACCTCTTTTGTTTAATCTTAATGACATGCAAGGATGGATGCTTTCTGATAGTGAGCTGGACACATACATTGAGCACCACCCCCAGCATGGGGAGGATGCCGGAGAGGGGGACGATAGTGATTTCGTCCAGCCCTCCGACACCGCGGGGATCTCGTACCAGCACTCTGGAAATGACTATGCGCCTGCTGCTTCATCTTCTTCGTGGGCGCCCGAGTACAACCATGGAGGGACAACCCACCACAGTGGGATACTTCCCGTGCCATGATTGATCTCCACTTAGGCCAAAATCCTAAGCTTGGGGGGAGGTATACCGACAGCACACTCATCTTTATATCATGTTCAGTCGGTTCTTTGTATACCCATGTTTTCGTTTCTTTCGTTTGTAATGACGATTTCTGACAATCCAAGTTGTGGTGAGAGGCTGGTATGAACTCTATTTGTTTTATTTTTGTACATATACTCATCCATGTGAACATGCTTAGTTTGTTTATGTAAGGTGTATGTTATTTAATTGATGCTTAGTAGTTCGTGCTCTCACGTGTTTAGTTCCAACTTATTAATATAAGATAGCATGTCATATGAATGTTTGCTTGCATTGTTTTATTCATAGAAGGGTATGACATTGTGGTATCTCCCTCTGATTGTTTCGCTTGAATCGACTTGGCACATGCTCACGCATGCTATGACTGAAAACAAAAAGTCAATTAAGCCTCGGTGATTTATTTTCCCTCAGAGTATTTGTATCATTTTTATGCCCCTGTTAATTTTGTTTTGTCGCAAGCATGATTATGACAGCTGTTGCTCTCTTGATTGTCGCTTGTAACATCCCAAGTATGAAAAATAGCCATTAGAATGTTTGCTCTCTGTTATTTTATGTTTTGCATCATGGCATCATGTTCATTGCAATTGTTTTGCTTGTTTTCCTTTTGTTTTCCTCTGTTTTCATTTGTTTTCCAACTGTTTTCATTTGTTTTCCTTTGTTCTCTATTTGAATTTCAAACCAAAATTCAAACCTTTTGTTTCATCCTTGTGATGTTACAATTTCCAAAATCATATTTCAAATAATAACAACCAATTGTTTCCATTAAAGTGTGATTTCAAAACTGTTGTTTTGTTTCTATAAAAATGCATCCAATAACCAAACCCTTTTCAAATTCAATTAATTTCCAAAACAACAACCCTTTTGAAAGTTATGAAAATTGCAAAACAAATCAATCATTTGTTTCCAATTAATCCATAAGGTTCAACCATTAAAATTATGGCTTTTAATAATTTAATTAATCCAAACTTAATTCAATTGTTATTTCAAATTCAAATCAAAAACATCAAACAACACCCAATTTCAAAGTATGACAATTACCAAAACATTCTAATCCTTTTTGTTCTAAGTTAAGCAATAGGGTTCACCCTATTAAAAAATTTGTTTTTAATAATAATCACTTAATAAGCTAATCATTTCCAATTTGATTCAAATCACAAACAACATTTAAAATTTGAACTTTTTGGAAAACTAAGTTGACCATTGGTTTTTTTTTGACCTAATCAGCCCACACAATTTTTCTCAAAATTTTCCCTAACTCCCAAACCCTCATCCTCTTCCTAATTCATTTCAGCAAAAAAAAAATGGAACAAATAATAAAAAGAGGTGAGAGAGGCAGCAGGCCCAACTCTCCCCCCAAGCCCACTTTCCCTCTCAGCCCGATACCCTTCTGGTTGTCGTCTTCTTCCCCCGACGTCACCTCTGTACGACTGAACCTCCACCGTGTGATCTCCCCCCTCCTCCACCCGATTGCCTGCCGTACTATGGCTAGGCTCCCCATAAGACCCCTCCTAGCTCGCCCTATTCCTCTCCCATCCTCCTGCGCCGCCATCCTCCCTCTCCCCCCTCGATTTCCTCCTCCAAAGGCCACTGCAAGTTCTCTGAAATTTCTGAACCTGGAGATCGCCGTGGTGGCCGTCGTTTTGCGGGCTCGCCGCCGTCGCCCTAGCCCCCGCCGGCGCCATCCGTGCCCGGGAATGGAACCGGGGGGATGTCCTCCGCGCCTCCGTGCCCTCGGCCAGGCCGGGGAGGCGTCGGAGCTCCGCCGCCTTCCATGCCTGTCGCCGGCCAACCTCTGCAGCCACACCTCTGCCCCGACGCCTCCTGTCCGCTCGAGGCCATCGAGGTGCGCCTCCCTCTCCTTCCCTTCCTCTCGCTCTCCCCTCTCCTCGGCCCGCACACGCACGCCACGAGCAGCAGCATCCCGGCCCCCACGAGCACCGCGGCGCAGCACAGCTACCGCCGGCGATCTTCTCTGTCGCATCAAGGTTCAGTTACCTGAACCTTAAAGTTCAGTTAACCGCAACCCGCACCTTATACCCCCCCCCCCCGAGATCCCTTCCTTTCAACACACAGAGCACTAGCCCACTGGTTCCTGTCCCTTGCACGCAGCAGGAGGTGGGGGGTTCGAGTCCCCCCTCTCCCAAATAAAACCAACCTTTTTATTTTCATTTGTTTGGTCACAACAACATCTCAGAATCACACATAGGCCCCTGGTAATTAATTCTAGCCCCTGTAAAAATATTTCTAAGTCCCTAGAGGTGATAAAAATGGCAGATTTGCACCAAATCTTGTAAAATGCATAAGTAATTCATCCCAACTCCAAATTCAACATTTTTAATATGTTTTCTGTACCAAATTAAATGTTCTATCCAAATATAAAATTTGTTTACTGTTTTGAATATTTTAACTTGTCGAAATATTTGAAAACTTGTTTAATTCCCTTAAACTTGCAAAATTCATAACTTGGGCATAAAAAATTCCAAATTCCACAAACTAAATATGTTTTCCAATCAACTTTTCATGTACTTTCCAAATATCAATTTTGTTTGCTGTTTTGAATAATTTAAATTGCTGAAAACAAATGTTTCTTAATTATTGCATTTAAAATTGCCAAAATAATAACTTGCTCATTTTAAATCCAATTTCCACAAATAAAATATGTTTTCCATGCAAAATTAAACCACCTTTCCAAATATAAAATTTGTTCCATGTTTTGAATAACTAAAATTGGTTAAATGATTTAAACCTTGTTTAAATCATTTAATATTGCTAAATTTATAACTTGATCAAATCCAATTCTTTTGGGACATATAAAATATGTTTTCAAACCATAAAAGTATAAACTTTTCAAATATGAATCTCACTTAATGTTTGGAACAAATAAAAATTCAAATAAGTTCATGTTTGAATTAAATTCATTTAATTCTTGCTTAAACTTGTTTAATTCACAAATAATTTATTTGAAATCCTTTTTCAACAAGTGAAACATGTAATCCACCTAAAAATTGTGTGTTCTTATCAAATATGAACTTTGTTATCTGTTTTGAACAATTTAACTTGATGAAAACAACAAATTCTTGTGTGACACCTTTAAGTAACCAAAATTTCTTAACTTAATAAACAAATTTCCAAACTTGGTAAATTTCATTCCCAATTGATTCTATTGTTGTTATTTTGCTGTTTTCCTCATCCATGCATCATGCTAATCCACTTTCACATGTTGCTTAGTTGTAAAACAATTGTTTCACCCTTAATTCATGGGCTTTCCACATGCAATCCAATTGCATATGGGTCCATTTAATCATGTTGCTATCTTGTCAACTAGTTTATATTGATGCATCCATTAATTTGACATGCATCATCCCATGTTTGTGCACTATGCCATGTTATTTATTGTTTATCTTTCTGCGTTGTTTGTTTGCTTCTTCTCGGATACACGACGACGTTGAGACCGACGATACTTACGACACCCCTTCTAAGGAGTTAGCTCAGTACCAGGCTACTGGGTTTGCAGGCAAGTATTCACTCACATGAACCATCGTGTTCCTTTCAACATTGGATACCGATACTTTTCCGTTGTCTATTCTGCTAGCCCTATGAATAGTTGCTTCTGTTACGAACCTATCACATGTTATCCTTACCCCTGATATAGCCTCACCTCCACTCCTATAACCCCGTTGTTTGAGCCCGTGTCTTACTAGCATGCTTAGGGTTGTTTCTGCTCGAGTCTGTTACCCGTTACTTTCTGTTACTATATCCCTATTATGTTCTGGGGCTCGATGTTAAACAACAACCTGTTAATTTTGGGTAATAATAACTTGCTGATAAGGCACCGGCAGGAGGCCCGGGTTAGGGTTTTGAGGCCTGCTAGTGTCGAACTTAATTAGGAAAAGGGTCTTGTCTACTGATCCATGATGAGCGTGCTCACCGCATCCGGGTGGTAGTATGGGACCCCCCTCGACTTAGACCTGATCTGCAGCTTGTCCGAAGAGCCACACTTAGTTCGGGTGTTCCATTTGCTCCTTTGCATAATGGGAGGCGCCCCCATGGTTACTGGTGATGGCTATGATGATGATGATGCATATAGGGCGAGGCCTGTAGTGCCGGGGTGTTGTGTCCTGCGGGAGTTTTGCACACCTGCGCTGAGTATTCGGCTGCGTGGCTGGGACCTTATAGCTCCGTGGCTCCTAGGATGGGTTGTAGAGATGGGTTGGGTCGTGTCGAGTCAACCTGAGTTTTAGTTGGTGACTCGAGTGTGTACGGGTACTGGAGCACACCCTGCAGGGATAAATCTTCTCGAGAAGCCGTGTTTTCCGCGGTTATGGATTACTTGGTGAAAGTACTGGCTAACAAGTACTCAGAACAACTTACACCTAACTAATGATAACTTGACTAGTAATAGTTATATTGACACAACAATTTGAACCATCATTAATCCAACGGTGTGAGTTATCCTCGGATTGCTTCTTTGGATAAGGGGCGAGATCCAGGATGGGTTTGTGTGGTGGTTAGTTGTTAGTTGGTTACGATACGCTATCTTATCTTCTTTCTGTTTAGCCGGAAGTGGTAGTACCTCTGTAGTTGGTTAGAGCAGCCAGTTGCCGCATCTTTTTATCCCCTTCCTTCCGTTGAACCCAAAGCATCTGTGCTTGGTGTTGACGGGTTACACTTTGGTGAACTGTGAGTCTTGCTTGCCAGTACGTTTATGTACTGACCCCTTTGGGGCTGTGGTTTCCGCAGACTACGTTTCCGAGGATCTACATGGTGGCTACTACGTGGAGTATGACGAGACTGCTGACGAGTAGATAGCGGACCCGGGCAGGATCCGAGACTTCGTGGATGGGCTCCGTCTGTTTGTTTCCGGCCTCTTAGGCCTATTTGGATCTTGTCTGTACTCAGACATTTTGGATGCTTCCGCTGTGATGTAATGATGTTATGTTGGGACATGTGTCCTCTGAATGATTGTATTTGCTATCTCTGCTCTAATGAGAGCTATTTGCAACTTATTTCAATCTTTTGTGTCGTAGAGATCTGTTGTGATATCAATTGTTCCAATGCCGTTGACGTACCATGTGTGTATGTTTTGAAGTACGTCAACGGAAGTATCTGGATTTCTACGGGATGGTTTGCGCAGACGATGAACAGTACGAGAATGGTTGTCACACGTTTACGTGTTGGCCTGCTCATATTGAGATGCGGGTGCCGGTATGCCCCGTAAGCCATTTCTCTACTGTTTAGCGGACTGTGAGTATCCCCTAGAAGTCCGGGTGCGACATCGCTCCCGTCTATTGCTAGCCTTCACATGTAGTGAGTATGATCTCTAGTCGTGCATCCAACTCCCAAAAACCAAAGTTTGCCAAATGTGTCCACCATACCTACCTATATATGTGGTATTTAACCGCCACTCCAAGTAAATTTCTCGTTTGCTACTGATGGAGTATAGACACACGCTCGTTGGGAGACCCCAAGCGCAAGGTGTGAAGAGTGCAGCAGCAAGTTTTCCCTCAGGAAAGAAACCAAGGTTGAATCGACCAGTAGGAAGAAGAAGCACTTCTGAAGGTTGATGCAGCTGAGATGGTAGGGCGCACTAACGGTTCAGCAGCAACGTGGAACCTACACAACACAATCAAATCACTTTGCCCCAACGAAGCAGTGAGGTTGTGAATTTCACCGGTTTTGCTGAACACAAAGAGGTTAAACGTATGGTGTGGAAAACAGTAGGAACAGTATGAAAGCAGTATGAAAGTAGTAGGTATTTTATCAATATGAGGAAAATGGACCGGGGTCCACAGTTCACTAGTGGTGTCTCTCCGTGAAAGATAAATAATATGTGTGGTGAACAAATTACAGCTGGGAAATTGACATAAATGAAGGCTGCACCGTAGTGCATATGCAAGACATAAAGATTTTTATGTGATTCATGCAGGCATTACAACAAAATACATAGACCATCATCCAACTACATCTATGTCTAATAATCCACCCTCCGAATATCATTCGAACAAACGTTGGGTATTAAGTTGCTAGCAACAGATTATCGTCGTAAGCAAAGTGTGTAATGTAAACTAGGTAAACATCGTTGTTTTCTCCCTAATGGCAACAACACATCCTCCATCCATCACGTTTATGTCACTCGAGCACATATGCAAAGGAGGCATGAACCCACTATCGAGCATAAATACTCCCTCTTGGAGTTACTAGCATCTACTTGGCGAGAGCATTTACTAATAACGGAGAGCGTGCAAGATCATAAATAACATATGCATGAAGATAGCATGATTGATAGTCAGAAGACATAACATTCAACATTCATCAGATCCCAGCAACATGTAGCATTACATAAAGATGATCTTGATCATGTTAGGAAGCTCACATGATCTAAACATGAGGTACAAAGTGGAGAGAACAACCATCTAGCTACTGCTATGGACCCATAGTCCAGGGATGAACTACTCACGCATCACTTCGGAGGAGGGCATGGTGGTGTAGACCCCTCCGGTGATGATTTCCGTCTCCCGCACGGTGCCGGGGAGAGCCCCAGAACTCTCACAATCTTGGGATGACGGTGACGGCGGCCTCGGGTGTTTCTCGGGTAAAAGTGGTCTCTCCTTAGGGTTAACGTTTCGGGGGGGGGGTATATAGGCGAAAGGGCAAAGGCGGTGGAGGCCTGGGGGCCCCACACCACCCCTGGCGCGGCCAAGGGGGGCGCACCACCCTATGGTGTGGGCCCCTTGAGGCCCCCCCTCCGGGTCTCTTCGGGACTCCGTGGAACCTCCGGGATTTTTAAGACTTTCGGGCTTTGAATTTTCCAATTCCGAGAATATTCCAGAACAACTTTTCTGAAACTAAAAACAACAAAAAACAGGGAACTGGCTCTGTGACATCTTGTCAATAGGTTAGTCCAGAAATTTGATAAAAATGATATAAAGTGTATAGCAAACATGTGGGAAACAATAACAAAACAACATGAAACATCAGAAATTAAGGATACGTTTATGACGTATCAACATCCCAAAGCTTAGTTCCTACTCGTCCTGGAGTAGGTAAACGATAAAAACACAATAATTTCTGAGGTGACATGCTACCAACATAAACTTGATCATCAAAATGTAAAAGCATATGTAAGCTGAGATCATAGAACTTAAACACAAACATAATAAATAAAACTTTAATAATAAAGCATAGCAATCACTTTGCATCATGAGAAGTAACTCAAATAAAAGATCATGAATAACAATGCAAAGAAAGATATATGTTTGTTTAAAGTATAGAGAGAACATGTCAAAGTGATATTTCGCTAGTCCTTAAGAGTGGAGCAAAACATAAATGTCAGGACACCTTCAAAGTTCATGAGGAAGACTAGAACAAATAATTAGAGAACTAGCAATAACACATCATGAATCAATTAATAATGTTTCTGGGACAAATGCACATAAAACTCAGAATGGCAAAAATGCTCTCTCTACTGTGCATAAAGTTAGAAGATGGAGACTCAACATAAAAGTAAAAGAAAGGCCCTTCGCAGAGGGAAGCATGGATCACTCATGTGCTAGAGCTTTTATTTTATTAAACATAGGTATAAAAACTTGAAACTCCTCCCGACCATCTTTCACAAACCATGGCTAACCGAATCCTCGGGTGCCTGCCAACAATCACATACCGTGGAGGAGTGTTTATATTTTAAGAGAGGTGTATGTTTATTTCAACGAATGGTAAACAGAAAATGCACTACGTCACAAGCCAACTAGACTTCACAAGAGCGGCTCCCATAGAAGCACGCATCTAGGTAGAAGGTCATCCCCCTTTCTCTTTTGTTTACACAATTATGCTTTAACTAATAAATTAAGGGCAAAAATAGTGAAGAGAATTTGTGTTATTAATTTGGGGCTGGGCACCCCGCTGCCAGCTCTTCTATAATTTGATAAGAGGATGAAGCCACTAGTCCAGGGTGTGAAAGTCCAATCAACAAGTGAGATAAAGATTCTCTATTTACGTCCTCGTGAGCTAAAACAGGAGTAATTTTGAAAGTTTTAAAGGTAACACATGAGCAATTTACTTGGAGTGGCGGTTAAATACCTCATGTAGGTAGGTATGGTGGACACATTTGGCAAACTTTGGTTTTTGGGAGTTGGATGCATGAGTAGAGCTCATACTCAGTACATGTGGAGGCTAGCAAAAGACTGGGAGCGACAAATCAAGAGAGCATAAGAGCCATAATCATGCATAGAGACATAAACATCATTAATCAAAGCATAAGTGGTACCACAAGTTCAAAAACTAAATGATCATAAAGGCTATTTGTGACTGGATCATATTCACAAACATGGTGTGAGCACGCGCCAAGTCAACCAAATAAAACATTCAAAGGAGAACACCACAAATTTATGCTTCAATATGACAAGAACAACTCATGATTCTTTCAATGGCACATTAAAAACTCTCAGCTATTTGAGGCTAATCATGCTACTAAATAACCACAAAGCTTTAAAACTAAAATAACATCTATCATGATATGAAAAAGTTCTAGCCAGAGTCTTTACAAGCTTCTACTTGCACCGTTAAAAATTCTACCTCAAGCAGTAGTTTCTTTTCCCAATAAGCACCATACAAAACATGCTTTAACAAAAATCCTCTACATGCTACAGCAAGCAAACATGAGAGGACTCACATAACAACTCTGAATAAGAGATGCAATGAAAACGAGAGCTAAACAGGAATTATTGCAGCAACTAGAAGAAAAACTAAGAATACTAGCATAGCATGTATTCAAATGGAAAAGCGGAGCGTGTCTCTCTCCCAAACAAATAATGCTAGGATCCAACTATATTATTTAAACAAGGAAACAAAAGAAAACAAAGTAAAACAAAAGAAAAGAAAAAAGACGCTCCAAGCAAACTTCATATGATGTGACCGAATAAAAATATAGTTTCACGAGAAGTGACCTGATAGATAGTTGATGAAGAAGGCGATGCCTTGGGCATCCCCAAGCTTAGATGCTTGAGTTTTCTAAAAATATGCTTGGATGAACCATAGGGGAACCCCCATGCTTTGACCTTGCACTCTTCTTGATCACATATATCACCTCTTCTCTTGACACTTGAAAACTTCCTTCACACCACACTCAAACAGTAATTCGCATTAGAGGGTTAGTACAACAATTAAAAATCCATGGGTTCTGTATGGCACAAGTGCTATTGATACTTTTAAACATTAGCTACATCCACTGATGTTTCGTGAATCAAAGAAATCCACTTGACATCGCAAAAGAGCAAATGCAAGAAAAATGGAAGAATCTGTCAAAACCAGAACTGTCTGTAAAGACGAATTTTTTAGAGGCACTTAAAATGCTCATATTGAAAAACTTAAAGAGATAAAAAGTTGCGGAATTAGCTGAGGAATAAGCACAAAAAATATCAGATTATTCTGATCTTCCAGGATTTTATACGATTATTTACAGCGGACAACAGAAATCTGTTTCCTGCGTAGAAATCCGAAAACCAACTCCAACTCTCATTAGAAACCTTACTTGGGACTACTAAAACATGAAAATAAAGATACAAAGGAGTTGCTACAGAAGTACACAACCCCCTGACTCAAAGAAAACAGAGAAAAACAAAGCAAAAATAAAACCATGGGTTATCTCCCAAAAAGTGCTTTTTTCTTTAATGCCTTTTAGCTAGGCCCAGAAAAGTGGAATCAAGTATTTTCAAAAGGAGGGGAATTCAAATCAAGATTGGGAAACTCCTTAATAATGCATTGTATTTTATCTAAGTGAGTTTCAGAGGATACTTTCTTAGTACATTTAGGTTTATTATCTTCATCAAAAAAATCTCAGAAACAATCCAATCAACATTCTTTTCTTGGGCTTCATGCAGTGCTATCAATTTAAAGGGGATTGGTATTTTATCCTCCTTTTCGTTATTAGATTCAGTTTTTTCAAGAGCACCAACAATTTCTACACATGATCCAAGCATATTGAAACGATCAAAGACTTTTCTAGCTTCTATAGCAACATCTCCAAATTCTTTAAGCATAACTTTTAAGATAAAGTTTCTTTTCTCAACATCATCAATGTTATTCAAATTGAGGAAGATATGTTGTAATATGGGATGGAGATTAACAAACCTAGCTTCTAACATGTGAACTAAATAAGTAGCAGTAGTCTCATAATTGGGATCAAGTTCTACTATGGATTTTTCCTCAAAATTATCATGCTTCCTAACATTATCAAAGAATTCTTTAATAGTGTCCTTTCCAAGTATAGAACCACTTCCTACTAGCAAATATTTCAAGATAAACTTAGGGAACAACATGATGAAAAATAACAACTAAGTGACAAAAATAACAACTAGAATAAGAACTAAATTTTTTGTGGTTTTGATAAAGAGAAGCAAACAAGAAAAATAAAATAAAATAAGCAAAACAAAAACAAAGTAAAGATATTGGAAGTGAGAGACTGCCCTTGCAGAGATTCTCTTCCTCCCCGGCAACGGCGCTAGAAAACTTGATGGGTGCCTTGACGGGAGGCTGCTTGCTCTCGAAAACTTTGTTCCCCGGCAACGGCGCCAGAAAACTTGTTCATGGCCTTTATGCCCTCGTTGTTAAACCCCAAGAGAAAGGTTGTGAATTCTGTAGCGGCAAGTTTTCCCTCAGAAAAGAAACCAAGGTTGAATCGACCAGTGGGAGGACAACCAATCTCTGAAGGTTGATGCAGCTGAGGTGGCAGGGCGCACTACCGGTTCAGCAGCAACGTGGAACCTACACAACATAATCAAATCACTCTGTCCCAACGAAGTAGTGAGGTTGTCAATCTCACTGGTTTTGCTAAACACAAAGAGGTTAAACGTATGGTGTGGAAAACAGTAGTAACAGTATGAGAGCAGTATGAAAGCAGTAGATGTTTTATCAGTATGAGGAAAAAGGACCGGGGTCCACAGTTCACTAGTGGTGTCTCTGCGTGAAAGATAAATAACATGTATGGTGAACAAATTACAGTTGAGCAATTGACAGAAATGAAGGCTGCACCGTAGTGCATATGCAAGACATAAATATTACTATGTGATTCATGCGGGCATTACAACAAAATAGATAGATCGTTATCCAACTACATCTATGACTAAAAATCCACCCTCCGAATATCATCTGAACAAACGTTGGGTATTAAGTTGCAAGCAACAGATAATCGCAGTAAGCAAAGTGTGTAATGTAAACAATAACATCATATTTAGACAAAGCATTGTTATTTTCTCCCTAATGGCAACAACACATCCTCCATCTGTCACGTTTCTTTCACTCGAGCACAGATGAAAAGGAGGCATGGACCCACTATCGAGCATAAATACTCCCTCTCGGAGTTACTAGCATCTACTAATAAAAGAGAGCATGAAAGGTCATAGATAACATAAGCATGAAGATAACATGATAGATTAATAATCAGAAGACATGATAGATTCATCAGATCCCAGCAAACACAAATGTAGCATTACATAAAGATGATCTTGATCATGTTAGGTGTCTCACAAGATCTAAACATGAGGTACAAAGTGGAGAGAATAACCATATAGCTACTGCTATGGACCCATAGTCCAGGGATGAACTACTCACGCATCACTTCGGAGGAGGGCATGGTGGTGTAGACCCCTCCGGTGATGATTTACCCCTCTGAGAGGGTACCGGGGAGAGCTCCAGAACCCTACCGATCTCGGGATGACAGTGACGGCAGCCTCGGGTGTTTCTCGGGTAAAAGTGGGATCTCCTTAGGGTTTACGTCTCGGGGGGATTATACAGGCGAAAGGGCAAAGGCGGTGGAGGCCTGGGGGCCCCACACCACCCCCGGCACGGCCAAGGGGGGTCGCGCCACCCTATGATGTGGGCCCCCTAAGGCCCCCCTCCGGGTCTCTTTGGGACTCCGTGGAACCTCCGGGATTTCTAAGACTTCCGGGCTTCGAATTTTCCAATTCCGAGAATATTTCCAGAACAACTTTTCTGAAACTAAAAACAATAGAAAACAGGGAACTGGCTCTGTGGCATCTTGTCAATAGGTTAGTCCGGAAAATCGATAAAAATGACATAAACTGTATAGCAAACATGTGGGAAACAATAATAAAACAACATGGAACATCGGAAATTAAGGATACATTTATGACGTATCATGTATCAACATCCCCGAGCTTAGTTCCTACTCGTCCTCGAGTAGGTAAACGATAAAAAACATAATTTCTGAGGTGACATGCTAACAACATAAACTTGATCATCAATAATGTAAAAGCATAAGTAAGATGAGATCATAGAACTTTAACACACGCATGATAAATAGAAATTTAATAATAATGCATAGAAAGCACCTTGCATCATGAGAAGTAACTCAAATAAAATATCATGAATAACAATGCAAACAAAGATATACGTTTGTTTCAAGTGTAGAGAAAACATGTCAAAGTGATATTTTGCTAGTCCTTAAGAGTGGGGTAAAACATAAATGCCATGACACCTTCAAAGTTCACGAGGAAGACTAGAACAAATAATTAGAGAACAAGCAATAACACATCATGAATCAATAAATAATGTTTCTGGGACAAATGCACATAAAACTCAGAATGAAAACTATGCTCTCTCAATCGTGCATTAAGTTAGAAGATGGAAACTCAACATAAAAGTAAAAAAAGGCCCTTCGAAGAGGGAAACAGGGATCAACTCATGTGCTAGAGCTTTTATTTTATTAAACAGAGGTAGAAAAACTTGACACTCCTCCCAACCATCTTTTATAAACCATGGCTAACTGAATCCTCGGGTGTGTGCCAACAATCACATACCGTGGAGGAGTGTCTATATTTTAAGAGAGGTGTATGCTTATGTCAACGAATGTTAAACAGAAAATACAGTACGTCACAAGCCAACTAGACTTCACAAGAGCGGATCCCATAGAAGGACGCATCTGGGTAGAATGTCATCCATGTTTCTCTTTTGTTTACACAAGTATGCTTTGACTGATAAATCAGGGGCAAAAATAGTGAAGAGAATTTATGTTATTAACTTGGGGCTGGGCACCCCGCTGCCAGCTCTTCTATCATTGGATAAGCGGATGAATCCACTAGTCCAAGGTGTGAAAGTCCAATCAACAAGTGAGATAAAGATTCTCTATTTACGTCCTCATGAGCTAAAACCGGAGCATAAAAGAGGAGTAATTTTGAAAGTTTTAAAGGTAACACATGAGCAATTTACTTTGGAGTGGCGGTTAATTACCACATGTAGGTAGGTATGGTGGACACAATGGGAAAACTTTGGTTTTTGGGAGTTGGATGCACGAGTCGAGCTCATACTCAGTATAGGTGGAGGCTAGCAAAAGACTGGGAGCGACAAATCAAGAGAGCATAAGAGACATAATCATGCATAGCGACATAAACATCATTAATCAAAGAATAAGTGGTACCACAAGTTCAAAAAATAAATGATCATGGAGGCTATAAGTGACTTGTACATAGTCATAAAAATGGTGTGAGCATGCACCAAGTCAACCAAATAAAACATTCAAAGGAGAACACCACAAATTTAAGCTTCAATATGACAAGAACAACTCATGATTCTTTCAATGGAACATTAAAACCTCTCAGATATTTGAGGCTAATCATGCTACTAAATAACCACAAGACTTTAGAACTAAAATAACATCTAGCATGATATGAAAAGGTCTAGCCACAGACCCACAGTCTATACAAGCTTCTACTTGCACCGTTAAAGTTTCTACCTCAAGCAGCAATTTCTTTTCCCAACAAGCACCATACAAAACATGCTTTAACAAAAACTCTCTAAATGCTAAAGAAAGAAAACATGAGAGAACTCACATAACACTACTCAAACTAAGAGATCTGAATAACTAAGAATACTAGCATAGCATAGCAAGTATATAAACAAAAAAGCGGAGGGTGTATCTCTCCCAAACAAAGAATGCTAGGATCCAACTATATTATTGCAGCGAGGAAAACAACAGAAAAAAAGGAAAACAAAAGAAAAACAAACAGACGCTCAAAATAAACTTCATATGATGTGACCAAATAAAAATATAGTTTCACGAGAAGTGACCTGATAGATTGTTGATGAAGAAGGGGATGCCTTGGGCATCCCCAAGCTTAGATGCTTGAGTCTTCTAAAAATATGCTTGGATGAACCACGGGGGCATCCCCAATCTTTGACCTTGCACTCTTCTTGATCTTATATATCACCTCTTCTCTTGACCCTTGAAAACTTCTGTCGCACCCTGATTTCTAGGGGATACTCACCGTACGAACTGGATAGCAGATGCTTGGATTATGGGGCATAACTGCTCCCACGTCCCAGCTTCCTGGTAGGCCTGCGCTTATGCGCGACAACACAAGCGCTGCTATTCCATCGTCGATGTAAACTATCCACTAGAGATCAAAGGCACTTCCGTCGACGTACTTCAAACCATACACACATGGTATGTCAACGGCGTTTAACGAGTGATATCACAACAGATCTCTACGACACAAAAGATTGAAATAAGTTGCAAATGGCTCTCATTAGAGCAGAGATAGCAAATACAATCATTCAGAGGCACATGCCCCAGCAATTCATCATTACATCACAGCGGAAGCATTCAACATGTCTGAGTACAGACAAGAACCAAATAGGCCTAAGAGGCCGGAACGAAAAGACGGAGCCCATCCACGAAGTCTCGGATCCTGCCCGGGTCCGCTATCTACTCGTCAGCAGTCTCGTCGTCATACTCCACGTAGTAGCCACCATGTAGATCCTCGGAAACGTCGTCTGCGTAGACCACAGCCCCAAAGGGGTCAGTACATAAACGTACTGGCAAGCAAGACTCACAATTCACCAAAGTGTAACCCGTCAACACCAAGCACAGATGCCTTGGGTTCAACGGAAGAGAGGGGATATAAAAGATGCTGCAACTGGCTGCACTAACGAACTACAGAGATTCTACCACTTCCGGCTAACAGAAAGGAGATAAGATCGAGGATTGTAACCAACTGAAAGATAACTTCAAACAAACCCATCCTGGATCTCGCCCCTTATCCAAAGAAGCAATCCGAGGATAACTCACACAGTTGGATTAATGATGGTTCAAATTATTGTGTCAATAAGCCTATTACTAGTCAAGTTGTTAATCATTGGGTGTAAGGTTGTTAATCCTTAGGTTTAAGTTGTCCTGAGTACTTGTTAGCCAGTACTTTCACCAAGTAATCCATAACCGCGGAAAACACGGCTTCTCGAGAAGATTATCCCTGCAGGGTTGCACCAATTTGGCCGTACACGCATGAATGGCCCGCCAGATGGGAGATCACCCCACCAAGCGGGGCACTCAACACAACCAACCATTCTTCGCATCAAGCCCAAAGCACCTTGGGCGCACGGCTAATCGAGCCCATAAGAAAATGGACCCTCATAGCACTCTAAGAACGTGTCCCCCTATATGCCGACTACGAAAGTTCCACCCTGGCCTGGGCTCGCAAAAACATGCATGCGGCAAATGGAAAACACGAACTAAATGAGGCGATTTGGACGAGATGCGAATCAGGTCAAGTTGAGGGGGGCGCCCATACTCGCTTCCCACATGCGGTTAGTGCGCTCATCATGGATCAGTAGACAAGACCCTTTTCCTATTAGGGTCGACACTAGCAGGCTTCAAAACCTCTCATGGGCCTCCTGCCGGTGCCTTATCATCAAATTTATTATTAATAGCAACATTAGCATGATTGATTGATTAAACATCGAGCCCCACAACGTAATAGATATAGTAACAGAAAGTAACGGATAACAGACTCGAGCAAAACAACCTAAGCATGCTAGTAAGACACTGGCTCAAACAATGGGTTGTAGGAAGGGAGATGAGGCAATATCAGGTTTAAGGGATTCATGTGATAGGTTCGTAACAGAATCAACTACTACTAAGGCTAGCAGGAAAGAACAACGGAAAGTATCGGTAATCAATGTTGAAAGGAACACAGTGGTTCATGTGAGTGATAACTTGCCTGCAAAACCCAGTAGCCTGGTACTGAGCTAACTCCTTAGAAGGGGTGTCGTAAGTATCGTCGGTCTCGACGTCGTCGTGTATCCGAGAAGAAGCAAACAAACAATGCAGAGAGATAAACAATCAATATCAGGGCATAGTGCACAAACATGGGATGATGCATGACCATTTAATTGATGCATAGAAATAAACTAGTTGACAAGATAACAACATGATTAAATGGACCCACATGCAATTGGATTGCATATGAAAAGCCCATGAATTATGGTTGAATTAATTGTTTTACAACTAATCATCATATGAAAGTGGATTAGCATGATGCATGGATGAGGAAAACAACAAAATAAAAACAATAGAACCAAATGGAAATAAGGTTCAACAAGTTTAGAAATTCATTTATTAATTTAGGAAATTTTGGTTACTTAAAGGTGCCACACAAGCATTTGTTGTTTTCACCAATTCAAATTGTTCAGAATAGATAACAAAGTTCATATTTGAAAAGTTTATGCTTTTATGGTTTGAAAACATATTTTATATGTCCCAAAAGAATTTTATTTGATCAAGTTATGAATTGAGCAATATTAAATGATTTAAACAAGGTTTAAATCATTTAACCAATTTTAATTATTCAAAACATGAAACAAATTTTATATTTGAAAAGGTGGTTTAATTTTGCATGGAAAACATATTTCATTTGTTGAAATTTGATTTAAAATGAGCAAGTTATTATTTTGGCAATTTTAAATCCAATAAACAAGAAACAGTTGTTTTCAGCAATTTAAATTATTCAAAACAGCAAACAAAATTTATATTTGGAAAGTACATGAAAAATTGATTGGAAAACATATTTGGTTTGTGAAATTTGGAATTTTTATGAACAAGTTATGAATTTTGCAAATTTAAGTGAATTTGACAAGTTTTCAAATTTTGCACCAATTTAAAATATTCAAAACAGTAAACAAATTTTATATTTGGATAGAACATTTAATTTGGGACAGAAAACATATTTAAAAAGTGAAAATTGGAGTTAAAATGAAATAGTTATGCAATTTACCAAATTGAGGTGCAATCTGCCATTTTTACTGCACTAGGGACTTAGAATTAATTTTACAGGGACCTGGAAGAACTGGCAGGGACTGGGTTGTAATTAGCTGTTTACTGGAGTTGTGAAAAATAAAAATAAAAAGACTTGGTTTAATCCGCGGGGGGTGGGATTCGAACCCACCACCTCTACTGCGCTCGCAAGGCACAGGACCAGATGAGCTGCTGATGTACTTGTGACAGAACAGGGGAACTCGGGGGGTATGTGTTTCTGTTTCGGGTTTTAACTGAATTCTTGCCTGCACGTTACTGAACCGAGCGGACAGGCTACCGATCGATGGTCGATCTCTGTAGCGGATGCTCGCCGGAGAGGACCAACCGCGGGGGGGGGGGGGCTGCGCGTGTGGGGTTGGTTCAAGGGGGGAGAGAGGGAGGCAGGGGACCGGAGTGGAGCGGTTGCTCACCTTGGCGATCGGGAGCAGATCAGCAGGGAGCAGCAGGTGCAGGTCGGGGCAGAAAAACGGCGGACTTCTCCGGCACGGCGCGGCCGCCTCGGAGCTTCCCAGCAGACGGCGAGTGGACGAGGAGCGAGGGTGAGGCTCCGCGTTTCCATTCCCACCCTCGGTGCTCCTCGAGGTGGCCGGTGGTGGCAGGGGCGAGAGGAGGAAGGTGGCGGTCTCGGTTGGGGTTCAGTCAATGTTCAGAAGAACAGAAGGAGTTGGATGAGGAGGGAGAGAGGGTGGAGGCTATGGAGGAGAAGGGCTAGCTAGGGTTTGAGGTTGGGAGAGGGGGAGGAGGAGATATAAGGAGGGGGAAGGCATGGTACGGCTGCACATCCAGGGGGGTGGAGGAGATCGTCTGGTGGTGGAGGGGTTCGTACAGGTGACGTGAGGAAGATGACAGCGACAGGGGTGAGGGAAAAGGTACTGGGCCAAGTAATTGGTGGGCTTAAGGGTAGGTTAGAAGAGATATGGGCTGGTTGCCCTCTCTCCTGCATTTCTTTTTATTTTTCTTATTTGTTTTTTTTTTTGTAGTGAAAGGGAAAGGAAGAAATTGTTAGGTGTTTTTGTTAGGAAAATTCATAGAATTTTAGGGTGTGCTTGTTATGCCAAATTCAAACAGTTTACAACTTTGGACTTCCAAATTGTTTAAATTTTGTGCTATTTGTTGGATAAACCAAAGGTGATTGATTTGTGAATATTAAGAGGATTATTAAAACCAACACTTTCAAAGGTGACCCAAAAGAAATAAATGGAAACAAAGAATGAAAGGATGTTTTGGTTATTGGGTTTATAGTTTCAAATTGATTATGTTTGGAAATATTTAATTTGAATTGGAATATTTTGTTAATTAATATAGAAATAACAACTTAATAGGGGGGAACCCTATTGATAGTTGGATTAGTATTACTGGAAATGGTTTCATATTTTATTATTTCCAAAGGAGGTGTTGTTGATGATTTTGCTTTGCATTTGAAACCACATTGGTAATAATTAAGTGAAATAAAAACACCATTTTATTAGTTGAACATTATGGGATAATTGGAAAACAATTAAGGTTTTGATTTGGAAACAACTATTTGGATGTGGGTTTGGAATTTCAAATGGAAAACAAATTGAATTTGAAAAGGGTTTGATTATTGGATGCATTTTTATAGAAACAAAACAATAGTTTGGAATCACACTTTAATGGAAACAAATAATTGTTTTATTTTGAAAAATCTTTTTAGAAATTGTAACATCACAAGGATGAAACAAAAGGTTTGAAATTTGAGTTGAAATTCAAATAGAAAACAAAGGAAAGCAAATGAAAACAGAGGAAAACAAATGGAAAACAAACAAAACAAATGCAATCAACATGATGCCATGATGCAAAACATAAAATAACAGAGAGCAAAACATTCTAAAGGCTATTTTTCAGACTTGGGATGTTACAACTTCCTTCACACCACGCTCAAACAGTAATTCACATTATAGAGTTAGTGCAACGATTAAAAATCCATTGGTTCCGTATGGCACAAGTGCTATTTATACTTTTAAATATAAGCTACAACCATTGATGTTACGTGAAGCAAACAAATCCACATGACATCGCAAAAGAGCAAATGCAAGAAAAATGGCAGAATCTGTCGAAGCCAGAACAATCTATAAAGACAAATTTGTTCGAGGGACTTATGTTGCTCACATCGAAAAACTTAAAGAACTAAAAAGTTGCAGCATTAGCCGAGGAATACGCACAAGAAATTTCAGGTAATTCTGATTTTTCTATGATTTATACTTTTTTTACGGTGGACATCATAAATCTGTTTCCTGCGCAGAAATCCGAAAACCAACTCCAACTCTCGTCAAAAACCTTACTTGGCACTACTAAAACATGAAAATAAAGATACAAAGGAGTTGCTACAGAAGTATACAACCCCTTTACTCAAAGAAAATAGAGAAACACAAAGCAAAAATAAAACCATGGGTTATGTCCCAAGAAGTGCTTTTCTTTAGCGCCTTTTAGCTAGGCCGAGAAAAGTGGAATCAAGTATTTTCAAGTGAAGAAGCATCCTGTCGTGGGATAATCACGACAAACGTTACCAGGGGTAACTTGTCTTGGGGCAATTCGACTCTGGTGTTTGGGAGAGGGTTTAGCTCAAGGGGAACCATGGTGATATGCGATCTGGTAGCCGGCAATCGAGTCGCCGAGTCTCCGATCTGAATATATTATCTCAACTCTCGTATTACAAAGGATACTCGAATATCTCGCGATTGTATGATTTCTCCTTAACCTAACCCTCGGGGCCGGCGTATATAATACCCGGACCCCCTGGCTTACCGTCCAAGGCGTACTCGGAAGCCTACCCGGACACTGCTTACAAACCCTAAGTTTCCCTATCGGAACCCACAAACCGGGTTACAAGGCCTACACTCTTGGGCCTTCCAGAAACTCCTTTTCCCTAAGCCGGATCTTGCGCAGCGCCCTTTGGGCCGAGTTACACCTGGGCGTTGGCCTACCGGGTTATCATCCCTCCATCAGTAGTCCCCAGAATAGCTTGGGCTTCACGGGATCCTTCTTGAAGCGCATGCTATTCCCTGCAAAAATAACAAACATACAAGTTCATAGAGGCCGGGTTAGGTTGCTTTGATAAACAGCTAGGCCTAACTCCATTGGTGGTCCATATAATAACCCGGCTCTCTCCGAATTCATCTCCATCTTTCCGGGTCAACATTCCAAAGAAAACATAGAAGACCCGGCTCATTTCGTTCGTTAATTAGCCTGGATATCGCGGGAATGATTTGCTCTCATAATTTCCGGATATCACACACAGGCACTTAACTGCTTATCCCAACAAATCCGGAAAGATACCCCTTATCCTGAAATTTTTGGTTCCTGCTCGCCGGCCTAGGTTTCCCCACCCGTATCTATAAATAAGGGCCTTGGGGGTGACCTAAACCTAACGCCTCATTTCTTCTCCATCTTCCTCCTCTCCGGCGCTCCCTCACCGAGCTCGCCACCGCGCCGCCACGGAGCCCACGACCGCGCCGCCGGAACCGAGCCGCCGCCAACTGCGTTCGTCCACGGCCCGCGCCGCGCCGTCGCCAGCCTCCGTCGTCGCACCATCGAGCTGCTCACCGGGGGATCCCGCAGGTCACCGCGGTTGCGTCATCTGCCTCTGCCGCAACCTCCTCAAACCTCATCGATAAATTTTCCTCCATGAATCTTATCTTCAAGTTTCTCACTCGATGTAGATTGGATCTAGTCCGCTCATAAGTTATCTTCTTACTCCATGCCGATTTGAGTTGCATGACTCCATTCTTGCTTACCTACTTGCTCAATGGTAGATTCAATAATGCTCCCCTATCCCTTGTGGCCATTAATTTCTCCATAGATTTCTCCGCAAAATTTCCCAATCTAGATGTAGTTTGTCAAGATTTTCCGTAGTCGTTCTTTCGATACCCGGGTAATCCACTATTCCCGGATTTCTCATTTACTCTCTAGGTAACCAAATAACCAACCCTCTTTCATAATTACTCACTGATGCTTGAAAAACCCGCAATTTCCGTACTGCTAGTCGATACTGCCTGTTGATACTCGGATAACTCATAGTTTCCGTACTGCTTATTGATACTCGGGTAACCTATAGTTTCCGGGTCTTAATTACTCATGTTTTGTACTCTTTGCCCTATATTTTGCAGACTGAACAAATGGCTCCCAAGAACAAGGGGAAACAGCCGGCCAAGGCTAGGCCGACTCAGGCCATTTCCGCCAACTGGGCACGGTCCACCGTGACCCAGGCCAAACTAGAGGAGCTCGCCGAGTCAGACGTTCTTCCTCCTCAAAAGGAGATCCACTGGCGTGTTCCGGGTGATGAGACCCGGCCATCCCCGAATCAAAATGAGGTAGTATGTTTTGTAGAGCATGTGATCCGGGGATTCCGTCACCCGGGTCACTCTTTTTTCCGCAAAGTCCTCCGCCACTATGGCCTCCGAGTTTTTGACATAGGGCATAACTCTATGTTGAATATCACCCATTTCATCGTCCTCTGTGAGTCGTACTTGTGCGTCCCACCAAACCTTGCTCTCTTCTTAGAACTATTCCAATGCAAACCGTGCCGCGAAAGCGGCGACGGGGCCCTTTTGGCTTGCGGCGGAGTATCCATCCAACGCCGAAAAAACTCGCCTATGCCGACTCTGAGTCTTAACTCACATGTTAAGCACTGGCAACAATCTTTCTTCTACTGCCGGGACACCTCCCCACCCGGCGAAAGGAAATTGCCGGGTTTCTCGGAGGGTCTCCTTGACCTCTCCGACACTTTCAACGCATTTGCCTCAGAGTCGGACAGAGAGTCCATCCAGCCTTTGCTAGCTAAGATAGCCGTCCTTTCCGCCCACGGTCTCCTTGGGCTCAACCTAGTTAAAACCTGGGTAGATTTCCGGATTCAGCCCAACTCCATTCGCTCAAAGCTGATGTGCGAATACTCGGGACACGTCACGGACGCGCTCCGCTATTCCTCGAAGAATTATCCGGCTGGCGATACCAACAAGACCATCAAAAGCTTCCTAACTGAGAAGATGGAAGTGATAAAAAATATAGCCGGGTTAGAACCGTTCACTCGGGACAACCCGGCTCCAGCGGTAAGATCCGACACTTATTCACTTATTCTTGCACTTTTACTTGATACAACTACTAACTCTCACTTTTATGCCTTTATCTCAGGCTGATAACGCTTTTTGGAACATCGAGACCCCGCCCAACTCCGGGAATCCAGAGGAGGACGAGGAGGCCGTTGACTCGGAGGAAGGTACTTTCCGGGTTTCACCCAACCCAATTTCTGCTAACTTGTTTCTCCACACTTTATCCTTTTCCGACTGTATGCTATGTTACTCAGGAATGGACGACAGGGAGGACAAGGAAGAAAAAGAAGATCCGGAAGATGAGGAGGAAAACCAAAGTGATGAGAGCGAAGCAGAACCGGTCATCAAGGCCGGAGCCAAGAGGAAAGCCCGAGGGGTTGTTTTTAAGGTTCCATATCGCTCCCTCGCTTCCAAACCATACACTTTTGCTAATATGTGCGAGCTAAACCGAAAATTATCTGACTGGCCACACTTGAAGGAGCCGCCCATGGTCAAGCGCAGGGTGACCCGGAACTCTCCGGGTGAAACCGCACTCAACCCGGGTATCCCCTCATCTCCAACCCGGCACGCCGGTACTTCTCAATCTCAACCTTCCCATTTATCTCAAAGATTTCCTTCTCCCAATCACCCTTTACGCGGAAAACTCCGAGTCTCACTTTCTTATTCTTTATCAGCCTCATCCGGGTCTAGCAGCGAGTTCCCCTCAGACTTCATGGTGAACTCCGGGTAAGATACCTTTCCTGTTATTCTAACATTTTTCCATAGTTTTCTTTAGTCGTATACTAACCGTTTGCTTGTACTTTTCTTAGAGCTAAGGTCACAACCAGTGACCCGGATAATATGGAGACTGATGACCCGGCCAAAGAAGACCCGGTTGATGATGTGATGGCCGCGGCTGGCGGTGATGGAGAACAACAAGCGCCACTGAAAGACCCGGCCGATCAAGAGGCCGAGTATCCGATGGCCTCGCATGCACGTGAGGAAGAGGAGGTCATAATCCTGGGCACAGGGAGGAGCGAGCCGATCTCCGACACTCAAGCGACTCGGATGCCTTCCCCCATGAAGGAAAAAACTCCGTCTCCGGTTGACCAGGATCCCGGGTCTTCCAATCTGGGTTTGGGCGACCGCTCCTTTGACCAGATGATGAGTGCCCTCCTCGCCATGAAAGCCACAGAGAAAGATATATTAGAGCGCATGGCTGCTGAACACCAGGTAACGCTAATTGATATTTCATAGTAATCATCTAGTCCCCAAGTTCCGAGTCTAACTTGTCAAAGTTTTACTCGGTACTTCCTTTGATACTCGGCTTATTGTTATATCCGGCTAACCTTCACCTTTCCTTCCCTTATAGGCACAGATGGCCAGGTCCGAGGAAATTTTGGCCAAGACCAATCAACTCCTGGAGACCGAGGTAAAGCTGCGAGAGGCGCTTGAGGCTGAGGTGGAAACGCTTAACAAGGATGTCACGAAGTACAAGAAGAAATGCACCACCGCTCAAGCTGCCCTGAAGAAATTATCAGCTCAGGTTGCCGACACTTATCGTGTCCTACTTGGTAAGATTTTATCACTTGCTATTTTGTAACCCAGTTTCTTCTTGATCCATGATACCCGGGATTTTTTGCTTTAGCCTTTGTTGTTTATGCTGTAGGCCCTGGTCTTGCGCCCCCAGAGGAGGATGATATCCAGAAGGCAAAGAATTCGAAGACTGTGCTCCGGAGGTTCTGTGCCGGCACTAAATGGATCCTAGACGCCGTGCAGTGGCCGGCTGATGGATATCCTGGTATGGATACCTTGATCCATGCGTGCCCCACAGTCCCCTCATGGATTGAGATCTGGAAACGCTCGGCATGCCGGGTCGGGATGACCCGGGGGCTTATGCTGGCTAAGGCTTACTTTCCTAAGCTTGAGCCGGCAAAGCTGGTGGCCGGGTTTCCAGAATTCAAGGTCGATGGCTCCAAATTCTCCGCCAAGGACTTCAAGGCTATACAGCATGAGGTGCGCCCCTCGGCGTCTGTAATTGCCGGTACTCTGGACCTGGATAGATTTGCGTCTCCATATGATGCCGAAGATAAACCGGTGAAGGAAGATATGCCCTTGCCCTTTGATATCCTGGAGAAGTGGAATACAGACTCGACCAAGAGGAAGGAGGAGGCTGCAAAGAGGAAAGCCGAGCTTGAGTCTGCGCCTACCACCTCTACTCCGGCTGTCCGCCCGCCTGTTCGTCCTGACACTGCCAATCCGGGTGACGACGCTGGAAAGGCCCCTAAGGAGCGAAACCAGGACCAAGACCCGAAAGACAAGGGCAAGGCTGTAAACCCGACTCAGGAGGCCGAGTAAACCTTCATCCGCAACCATCTCAAGCACTTTGTTCGGCCGATGGCCTTTAAAACAATTATTCTTTTGATAGTGCGCCTGTGCACTTTTTGATACTACTACCGTGGCTTGTAATACATTTAAAACCTTAATATATTTCATGGCCCTTCTGGCCTTTTGCTTGAATTTGATATTTCTTAACTTTGAGCTTTTTCATCCTTGATTTTCCAACTTTCTGCTATGGTTCCTTTTGTGAGACTCGGTTTCCGGGTTTCGTGAGTTTTGACTAGTGGACTTTTTTCTAAGTCCCCAAGACTCGGATTTTTGGGTTTTGAGCTGAATAGCTAGACAATTTGTTTCTTTCTTCAAATTCCCAAGTCCCCAAGGCCCGAAATTCCGAGTCTAGGGTATTGGGTCTTTTGAAAGGAACAAATTGTTACTGCTAAGCCCCAAACCTAGAGCCGTTACACATAGGATTTGAAGTTACGCTTAATATACTGTGAGTTTCCGGCTATTAACCTTGTACTCTGCATAACTTGTGGTTTAGATGACCCTTTTGACCTTCTTCTACTATAAGCCGGCTTTCGCGTGGATAAACAATGTTGCTACAGCTGTACGAAGACAGGGTCAGCCAAGTCCCATTGGGCATCATGACTGATTGTAATCATACGCTAGCAAAGCATGCCACTTAGTGCGAGTCACATCAAGCTTAAGCAAGAAAAGTCAAGAAAGTTTGGCTCCTTTGTCCGGTTATAAGCTTGCAGCCGTACTTATTGCAAGTAATCGGCCCTTATAACTCAATGGCATCGTGGCCGGCTCTTTGAGTTTGCAACTGTGCTATTCAAGCAATCAGCCCCCAAGACCTAGATACATGCAATTTACTAGAGAAACTAATATACTAAAAGCAATAAATAATACTTACCTGGAAGAAAAATAAGAACACAACAGAAATGTAAAAAACTTGATAAAAAAACACGCACAAAAAGGGAATAATATATGGTTTAACCATCTCTTTATTGATACGAGAAAAGTTAGGTCAGCAAGCCGCCTCATTAAAAACCCTCCAGTCCCCTTAGGTACCCTGGATAGGAAAAGAGTGCGTCTGAAACCTGCTGCCTGTTACATCGTGTAATTCCACTTGTGAATCTAGCCTAAACTAGGTATAGTAGGGACGCAGCTGAGCTACGTTCCATGGTCTTTCTCTTTCTTGCATAGATGAAGTGGTATGAGCGGTGTCATTAACAGTAGCCGACTCTTCTCTTGCATCTACCAAGTAATATGATCCGTTGTGCAGATTCCGGCTTATGATGAACGGTCCCTCCCATGGTGGGGATAACTTGTGTTTTCCTTCCTTTGACTGTATCAGGCGAAGAACCAGGTCTCCTTCCTGGAAGACCCGGGTTTTGACTCTCCGGCTGTGATATCTCCTCAGGTCCTGCTGGTATATGGCTGATCTCTCCAAAGCTTGTTCCCTGTGTTCTTCTAACATATCCACGGCGTCCTGCCGGGTCTTCTCGTTGTCCACCTCGACGTAAGCCGCCACTCGAGGCGAATCATGGATAATATCACTCGGTAATACCGCCTCTGCACCATAAACCATGAAAAACGGTGTCATCTGAGTAGATCTGTTAGGTGTGGTGTTAATTCCGCAAACCACTTAAGGTAACTCCTCAACCCATGCGCCCGCAGCTCTGATGCATGGGACTCGTAGCCGTGGCTTTAATCCACGAAGTAACTCCTGATTTTCCCTCTCCACTTGTCCATTGGCTTGTGGATGGGCTACGGAAGCTATGTCAAGCCGGATTCCATTGTTACCACAGAATTTCTCCATCTCACCAAGGGACATGTTGGTTCCATTGTCGGTAATTATGCTGTGAGGATACCCGAACCGGTAGATAATCCTTTTCAGGAACTTGACTGCCGTAACCGCTTCACAATTGGTAACTGGCATAACTTCAACCCATTTGGTAAACTTATCAATAGCCACCAAGAGATGTGTATTTTTGCAAGGTGACATGTGATAGGGGCCAACCATGTCCATACCCCAAACGGCAAAAGGCCAGGTTAAAGGAATTGTTTGCAACTCCATAGCCGGCACATGGATTTGGCGGGCGTACCTTTGACATCCATCGCACCTTGCCACCAAGCGTTCCGCGTCTGCTAAGGCTGTGAGCCAGAAGAAACCGTGCCTATATGCTTTGGACACAAGGGACCTTGTGGATGCGTGATGCCCACAATCACCTTCATGGATCTCCTTCAGAATCTGTCGGCCTTCCTCTGGCGCTACACAGCACAAAAGTACTCCTGCAGCACTCCGTTTATAAAACTCCCCATTGTTAATGGAATAACCTTTTGCTCGCCTCAGAATTTGACTTGCTAGTACCTCCTGCTGTGGTAACTCGCCCCGTGATAGGTAGGCCAGAAACAGCTCTGTCCACTCGGGAACAACACGTACTGTGGCCACGAGCTCCAAATCCAGGTCTTGGTTTGCCACCTCTTCTTCAGACTCGGTTTTAACTGATGGCCGCCATAGCTCGTCCAGGAAAACATTGGGTGGAACCGGCTCTCTGCGCGAGCCGAGTCTGGCGAGTGCATCTGCTGCCTCGTTCTTTCTTCTATCTACGTGCTCCACCTCATACCCGGAAAAACACCCGGCGACCCTGTCCACCTCTCTGCGGTATGCTCCCATAGTTGCATCTTTTCTATCCCAAGTTCCCGAGACCTGCTGTACCACAAGGTCCGAGTCTCCATAGCATCGTATCCTCTTAATGTTCATCTCCTTGGCTATCTTCAATCCATGCAATAATGCCTCATATTCGGCCACGTTGTTGGAACAATCAAAGTGAATCTGCAATACGTAGCTCAGCTTGTCTCCTTTGGGTGATGTGAGCACCACTCAAGCTCCTGATCCCTCGTATTGCTTGGAACCATCAAAGTGCATTATCCAAGACTCGGAACTTGGAGTCATTGTGGGCATGCCTGTGTGAGTCCAATCATTAATGAAGTCAACCAGAGCTTGAGATTTGATTGCTGATCCGGGCTCGTAGTTGATGTGATAATCTCCCATCTCGATCGCCCACTTGGCTATTCTACCTGTTGCATCCGAGTTTCTGATGATATCTGACATTGGTATAGAGCTAACAACTGTTATGGGGTGTTCCTGAAAATATGGCTTCAATTTCCGGCTGGCCATGAAGACCCCGAAAACCAGCTTCTGCCAATGTGGGTAGCGCTGCTTTGCTTCTGATAATACCTCGCTGACATAATAAACCGGGCTCTGAACCGGGTGATCTTTCCCATCCTCCTTGCGCTCAACAACGACCACCGCACTAACCGCCCGGGGCCCGGCTGCTACGTATAATAACATGGGCTCTTTAGGACCTGGGGCTGCTAGGACTGGCGCCTCAGATAGCTGCTTCTTTAGTGCCTCGAACGCTTCATACGCCTCTTGGTCCCAAATGAATTTATCAGATTTCCTCAAGAGCCGGTACAAGGGTATTGCCTTCTCTCCGAGTCTTGATATAAACCGGCTCAGCGCTGCAACACACCCTGGAAGCTTCTGAACGTGCTTCGGGTTTTCCGGCTTTTTCAGACTCTGGATAGCTTTGATTTTGTCCGGATTAGCCTCAATCCCTCTCTCTGAAACGATGAAGCCGAGTAATTTCCCTGCTGGTACTCCAAACACACACTTTGTGGGGTTAAGCTTCATCTGGTATCTTCTCAAGTTCTTGAACGTTTCTTTTAGATCGTCAATAAATGTCTCCGCTTTTCTGGTCTTGATCACCACATCATCCACATAAGCATGAACATTGCGTCCGATTTGGTCCTCAAAGCACTTATGAATACATCGTTGATAGGTTGAGCCGGCGTTCTTCAATCCAAAAGTCATGGTCTTGTAACAAAAGGCCCCAAAAGGGGTTATGAACGACGTTTTCTCCCAATCTTCCTTTTTGAGCTTGATCTGATGATACCCGGAATATGCATCCAGGAAACATAATAGGTCACTTCCAGCCACTGCGTCTATGATCTGATCTATCCTTGGAAGTGCAAACGGATCCTTTGGGCAATGTTTGTTGAGACTCGTATAATCAATGCACATCCTCCACTCATTGGTCTTTTTCATCACGAGAACCGGATTTGCCAACCACTCCGGGTGAAATACTTCCATGATAAAGCCGGTTGTCAACAGCCGAGCAATTTCTTCGCCTATAGCCCTTCTTCTTTCCTCATTCATCTTTCTCAGGCCCTGCTTCACAGGACTGGACTTGGGATCAACATGCAAGCTGTGCTCTGCCAACTCTGTGGGGATGCCCGGCATGTCGCTAGGCATCCAAGCAAACACATCCTGATTCGAACGAATAAAATCCACAAGTGCTTTTTCCTGCTCATCGTCCAAGTTAGATCCTATAGCAAATTGCTTAGAGGGATCACCCTCGACAAAGGCCACCATCTTGGTATCTTGTGCTGCTTTGAATTTTGCTCTCTCATCCTCAGTGTTTGGCCTTTTTAACGCTGTTCTGTCATCCGGGTCTACTTGAGACCGATAATACTTGAGCTCATCCTTTCTACATGCTTGTTCCGCCATTGCCACATCTCCTTCGTCACACTCAGCCGTTATATCCCGGCTCCCATGTATGGTGATGGTCTGCTTAGGACCCGGGATTTTTAGCTGTAGGTACACGTAACACGGCCTGGCCATGAACTTGGCGTAAGCCGGCCTCCCAAATAGCGTGTGATAAGGGCTGCGTAATTTCACCACCTCAAACGTGAGCCATTCCACCCGGAAATTATCCTTTGATTCTCCAAAAGCAACCTCCAAGGTGATCTTTCCTTCAGGGCACGCCGAGTGACCTGGCACAATCCCGTGAAAAACTGTTGAACTTTTCTGTAGCTGAGACTCCTTGAGACCCATACGTAAGAAAGTTTCCCAGTATAGGATATTGATGCTGCTTCCGCCGTCCATTAAGAACTTTTTCAACTCATAACCATTAACCTGTGGCGCAACCACCAATGCTAGGACTCCCGGATGTTCTATCCTTTCCGGGTGATCTCTTCTGCTCCATGTTACATCTTGCTCCGCCCACCTCAGGTATCTCGGGACAGCCGAGGAGACCGAGTTTACTGCCTTTTTTAGTATCTCTCTATCCTTGTTAGAAGTTCCTGTGGTGTGAACGTGATACTGGCCGAATTACTTGGGGTTGGCTTGGAAACCTCCATCTCCTCCCTGGTTATTACCCGGATTTCCAACTCCCGGGTATCCTGCTGGGGGTGGGCCGTTGCCCGGGTTTCCACCCAGACCCGGTCCTCCTCCCCGGCCTGCACCTCGCATAGCCTTGTTTACTTCCTCGTTCTTCCACCTTTGCAAATCCACACACTGCTCCAATGAGTGGTTAGCCGGCCTGCCGTTCCTGCTGTGTTTCGGGCACGCCATTCTGAAGATATCCCAGTTGTTACCCGGCCTTGGTGGCCCTTGATAGTTTCCTCCGTTATGATTTCCTGCGTTGAAATTTCCTTCTGCTCTGGGCCTCGAAGACCCAGCTTCTGTGTTGGCAACAAACTCGGAATTCCACTCGAACGGGCGCTTATTCTGGTTGTTCCCATTGTTACCTCCATGGTTACCCGGCGTAGACCCATTGCCGACTCTTCCATTATTACCCGTATTTGCTTTTGCTTTCTTGTCATCAACGTCCTCTTCCGTGGTATCCGTTACAGCGTACTTGTTGCATGCATCCATTAGCTCTCTCATCGTAACCTCTGAAACATTCCGACTAGATTTCACGCGAGTTAACTTCTGCACTAAAGGCGTGTACTTGCATGTCTTGGCCGTAGCTTGCAACGCGTCCTTTGGCTGAATATCTGTAGATGAATGCAGTATCTCCATAACCCGGCGCACCCAGCTGCGCGCCGACTCTCCCTTATTTTGCACACACCGTTCTAGATCGTCGATAGTAAACAACATCCTGCATGTTCCGTGAAAGTGCTTGATAAACGCAGTTTTCAACTCACCCCACGACTTGATAGATCCTTCCGGTAAATTGTTGAACCACAACTTTGCTGCTCCTTCCGACATCATTAAGTACATGAACTTGGCTTGAAGATTTTCGGATGCGTTGCGAATCGACGTAGCCATCTCATAACTGCTCAACCATGTTTCTGGGTCCATAGTTGGCTCATAATTCACTACTTTACCCGGTTCCTTGAATTTATCCGGATAAGGCTTAGCCCTGATGTTATCCGACAGACACTTAGGCCCAACGAGATTAGTCGGTGCTGGCCTCACCCGGGAAACATGCGATATTGTGGGGGGCACGGCTGGACGTGGCGCTACTGCTGGTCCGTGCACCGCAGACCCGACCGCGGCTCGCCTGGCTCTGGAACTATCCATAATAGTTTGTGCTGCTGATACTGCTGGTGCTGCTTGAACGCGGGGAGGAGGCGACATTTGCTGCTGCTCTGCCCTCCGCCGCGCTGAACTTGTTTGAATATTGCCGGCGTTGCCCTGTTGCTGGTTGATATAAGGTGTTCCATGCATTCCACTCCTATTATCCGGGTAATTAACCTGCTGAGCCACTACCGTATGCAGCAAACCGATCGCCCGCCGGGTCTGCTCCGCATGGGGTGACTCTCTTACGGGGATCTGATTCAATGCTAACGTTGCGGCATACACGTTATCCATGGGGTTATTGAAGTGACCTGGTGGCGTACGAAATCGTGATGGTGGTGGTGGTGGTGCTGTGTTGACGACAGTGACCCCCGTCTGCAATGTGGGTAACCCGGCCTGCACGTTTGCCGGCTGTACTACTCCGGTTGCCGGCTGATGCTCCGTTTCCTGATTCACAGCCGGAATCGGCTGATCCTGGGGCGTGATGAATAGTGCGTTCGGGTTTATGACTCCACCCATCGCCGGTAATCTTGTCTGGTATCTTTGATGCACCCTGCTTGTCTCAGCTCGGAGCCGGTTCTCCAGCGCGTCCAGTTCGCGTTGGCGCGTGGCTACCCCTTGCTTTTCTGCTTCCACATCCCTTCTTTGTTGCTCCAGTGCGCGGCGTGCTACCTCCAAGTCCCTGGCACGCGCCGCGGCGTTTTCCGGGGTTATCACAGTAGCTAATACTGTTGGGTCCAAGACCATATTGTTACTGAACAGGGCCGGGTGTTGTGGATTCGAAGGACCCGCCCCTGGCGTCCTGTTAGCCAGGAACCCAAACATATTTGCCTGCAGCTCGCTATCCGCCGCTCGGATGGTGACTGAACCCGACTCTCCGTCAACCCGGGTCAGAACCGGATTTCCGTCAGCCGGATTTTGCTGCTGGGCCAATGCTTGCGCCGCTCCGACCGCGGCCGTAGTCACGTTCCCCTGATTGAGGTTGGTTGCAGGGGCCGTGTAGACCGCGACCTGGCGCGCAATGCTTGGTGAAGATTCATACTCCTCCTCATCACAGCTATCTTCCTCGTACCGGTCCTCCAGCAGGTGCAAGATAGACTCGGTATCATCTTCTCTCATGACCCGGCCACGCGGGGTCCATGCCGGCTCCTCCGGCTGTTCCCTCTTCGTGGTGGGCTCTTCTATCGGATCCACCGTCCCGACCGATTCTTCTTCGTCCGACTGAACGTGGGTGGCCTCTCCTGACACAGAATCAAATCCAAAATCGTCAGGGATTGAACCGAACGCACGTACCATGCCGACGAAGACGTTGAACCGGCCGATCGTGATGACAGATCCGGATTCGAGCAGATCCGACTCTGGCCCCCAGCCAAAATCGTCCACCATCTTCTCTCCTTCGGGGTCGGTGTAGATCTCGCCGATGACGAGGTTCTTCATGTTCTCCCGAGCTTCTCCCGTGATGTACACACCCTTGGACGTAGGCCCCACGGTGGGCGCCAACTGTCGTGGGATAATCACGGCAGACGTTACCGGGGGTAACTTGTCTTGGGGCAATTCGACTCTGGTGTTTGGGAGAGGGTTTAGCTCAAGGGGAACCATGGTGATATGCGATCTGGTAGCCGGCAATCGAGTCGCCGAGTCTCCGATCTGAATATATTATCTCAACTCTCGTATTACAAAGGATACTCGAATATCTCGCGATTGTATGATTTCTCCTTAACCTAACCCTAGGGGCTGGCTTATATAATACCTGGACCCCCGGCTTACCATCCAAGGCATACTCGGAAGCCTACCCGGACACTCCTTACAAACCCTAAGTTTCCCTATCGGAACCCACAAACCGGGTTACAAGGCCTACACTCTTGGGCCTTCCAGAAACTCCTTTTCCCTAAGCTAGATCTTGCGCAGCGCCCTTTGGGCCGAGTTACACCTGGGCGTTGGCCTACTGGGTTATCATCCCTCCATCACATCCAAATCAATAATTTATTCCAAAACTCCAATTGTAGAAATAGGTACCTTAGACACCCCTAAAGAGGATTCAACATGCAAATCATTTTTAGTTTCACTAATTTTTTTATTAATTTTAAGCACATTAGGGGACTTTGGTTTAGGTACCTTGGGGACATACATAATTTTTTCTCTTTCCCACGGAAGGTTTCACTATTTTAAACTTAAGAGCAGAAAAAGTTGAGCTTAAAGTTTCCATAGACTCCTCTAGTTTACCAATACTCATATTTTGACTATCATGGATATTGATAGCTTCTAAAATAGTGATTTTCTTGTTGATACTTACTATTGATTCATTAACTTTGCTAGCATTATCAAGGAACTTTGGCAATTTTTTCTCCATAGAGTTTAGCTTTTTAATAACATCATCTAAAGTGATCTCAGTTTTAACAACCTTAGTAGGTGGTGTTCCAACTAAACTTTCAATTAAATTACAGGCTTCCAAAGCAGGTGTTCCCAGAAAATTACCGCCTGTAAGAACATACCTATACCAGCTAGTAATACCAACATAAAAATTCCTAAGAAGGATTAAGGTGGAGTATTTCTTATTGCATCTATGATGAGCATCACTTATCCTATACCAAACATCTTTCGAACTTTCTCCCCCTTGTTGATTAAAGGAACGAACTTCAACCTCACGAACATTCATTTTAGCAAGACAAAAAACTAGAATAAAACTATAGCTAGAACAAGAACTATTTTTTGTATGTTTTTGATAAAGAGGAGCAAACAAGACAAAATAAAATAAACTAAGAAAAACAAAAACAAAGTAAAGAGATTGGAAGTGAGAGACTCCCTTTGCAGAAATTCTCTTCCTCCCCGGCAACGGCGCCAGGAAATCTTGATGGAGTGTATACACACGCTCGTTGCGAGACCCCAAGCGCAAGGTGTGAAGAGTGCAGCAACAAGTTTTCCCTCGGAAAAGAAACCAAGGTTGAATCGACCAGCAGCAGGAAGAAACTTCTGAAGGTTGATGCAGCTGAGATGGCAGGGCGCACTACCGGGTTAGCAGCAACGTGGAACCTACACAACACAATCAAATCACTTTGCCCCAACGAAGCAGTGAGGTTGTCAATCTCACCGGTTTTGCTGAACACAAAGAGGTTAAACGTATGGTGTGGAAAACAATAGGAATAGTATGAAAGTAGTATGAAAGCAGTAGGTGTTTTATCAGTATGAGGAAAATGGACCGGGGTCCATAGTTCACTAGTGGTGTCTCTCCGTGAAAGATAAATAACATGTGTGGTGAACAAATTACAGCTGCGCAATTGACGGAAATGAAGGCTGCACCATAGTGCATATGCAAGACATAAAGATTACTATGTGATTCATGCGGGCATTACGACAAAATACATAGATCGTCATCCAACTGCATCTATGTCTAATAAGACACCCTCCAAATATCATTTAAACAAACGTTGGGTATTAAGTTGCTAGCAACAGATTATCGACGTAAGCAAAGTGTGTAATGTAAACAATGTAAACTAGGTAAACATCGTTGTTTTCTCCCTAATGGCAACATCACATCCTCCATCCATCATGTTTCTATCACTCGAGCACAGATGCAAAGGAGGCATGAACCCATTATTGAGAATAAATACTCCCTCTTGGAGTTACTAGCATCTACTTGGCCAGAGCATCTACTAATAACGAAGAGCATGCAAGATCATAAATAACATATGCATGAAGATAACATGATAGATTGATAATCAGAAGACATAGCATTCAAGATTCATCAGATCCCACCAAACACAACATGTAGCATTACATAAAGATGATCTTGATCATGTTAGACAACTCACAAGATCTAAACATGAGGTACAAAGTGGAGAGAACAACCGTCTAGCTACTGCTATGGACCCGTAGTCTAGGGATGAACTACTCACGCATCACTTCGGAGGAGGGCATGGTGGTGTAGACCCCTCCGGTGATGAATTCCCCTCCCGACAGGGTGCCGAGGAGAGCTCTAGAACCCTCCCGATCTCGGGATGATGATGACGCCGGTTGATACATCATAAACGTATCCTTAATTTCTGATGTTCCATGTTGTTTTCATGTTGTTTCCCACATGTTTTCCTTACACTTTATGTCATTTTTATTGATTTTCCGGGACTAACCTATTAACAAGATGCCACAGAGAGAGTTCCCTGTTTTTTGCTGTTTTTAGTTTTAGAAAAGTTGTTATGGAAACATTATCGGAATTGGAAAATTCGAAAGCCAAAAGTCTTAGAAGTCCCGGAAGCTTCCAGAAGTCCCAAAGAGCCCTGGAGGGTGGCCACAGGGTGGCCACACCATGGGGTGGCGCGGGTCCCCCCCTAGCCGCGCCACGTAGGGGTGTGGTCCCCTTGGCCACCTCCCGGCATCTCCCTTTCGCCCATATATACTCCCCGAGGCATAAATCCTAGAGGAATCGACCTTCTCCACAAAATACATCCGTAGCTCCGCCGCCGCCGCCGACAAGTTTCGGGGGACAGCTCTCTGTTCTGGCACCCTACCGGGACGGGGAAGTGCCCCCGGAAGCCATCTCCGTCGACTCCACCGCCGTTGATGTCTCCTATGATGAGGAGGGAGTATTTATCCCCCGAGGCTGAGGGTTCTACCGGTAGATATGTGGTTCATCTATCTCTCCGATGGTGTGATCTATATGTGGTCATGAGCTTTGTAATCTATTTGAATTCGTAGATGTTACTCTTCATCTTTTGCTACTCAAGTGCTTTATTAATATGAACTTTGGAGTCACTTTGATCACGGTGTGAAGGTGACAGTGTGCACGCCGTGTGTGTCTCCTCTATGAAATTGTGGAGTTTTCTTAGTACCTTATAGGGCGCTCATAGTGATAGTGTGGGGTTAACTAGACATGGGAATACAAACTTGAGGAGTGCTGTTACATCCCTACGCAATGATTAGTGTTTGTTATCCAACCGGAGAGGGTTAAGAGTAGCATAGTGAAGAGAGATATTTATGCATTCAATTATGTGATCATTATTGAGAGTGTCCACTAGTGAAATTAGGATCCCTAGGCCTTATTTCCAAGCATTGAAACACCGTTTTCTGCCTGTTTTGCTACATGTTTGCTTTCTGCCATTTTTATTTCAGGTTGCTATTATCAGTTATTATCATCCATATTACTTGTATTTTATTCTCTCTTTGCCGAACTAGTGCACCTATATACCTGACAAGTATATTGGGTGTGTTCGGGACACAAGAGACTTCTTGTATCTTGATTGTAGGGTTGCTTGAGAGGGATATCTTTGACGTTTACCTCCCTGAGTTCGATAAATCTTGGGTGATCCACTTAAGGGAAACTTGCTGCTGTTCTACAAACCTCTGCACTTGAGGCCCAACACTGTCTACAAGAATAAAAGCGTGCATAGACATCAAGCTATTTTCTGGCGCCGTTGTCGGGGAGAAGGAAGTCTTCTGGCAAGGGGAGTCTCTCACTCTCAACCTCTTTATTTTGTTTATTTTCTTGTTTTTATTTTTGTCTTGTTTTGCTTCTCTTTATCAAAAACACAAAAAAATTAGTTTACTTCATAGCTACTATTTATTTGCTTGCTTTCATGTCTAGTTTTGTTCCTGTCATTATGTCACCAGAAGAAACAATCTTTACTTTCAGACAAGGGAATGATGAGAACTTCAAAGAGGCTTGGTTTAGAGATTTTGATTCCTATTGCAAAGTTGAACCTAAAGTGACTTCACATCTGTTTCTTCGTAGATTTTACTTTGGTCTTGTTCTTTTCATAGATATGCTTTGGATACTGTGGTAGGAGGTGATTTCCTTAATTGTGAAAAGAATCAAATTGTAGAAGAATATTGCATTCATCATAGGAATGAAAAAACTAGAAAGTGGGATAGGGCTCTAAATGATCTTGGTGAAAAAGTTTGTGCCCTCTATCCTTTTATTTGTGAACTTTGCTGTAAAGTGGGTCATTTTAATTTTCAATGCTCAAGCCACGATAGTAGCCTTTCGAACCTATGAGTACTGCAAGTTTGTATTGTGATGACATGATCACCCCTAATGAGCATGATAAACTTACATTATTTTTGGGGGTGTGAAGAGTTATTAAGAAAAACTTCTTTGGTAGATATGAGTGCTCTTGATATGAATAGTGTCCTGCATGGTTGTCATCTTTATTGTGTTAATAATTGCCACAAAAATACTTACATACAAAATATTATAAAAGAGGAGAATTTACCAAAAATATGACAGGGATAATATTTGTTTTCATCTTATTAATGAAGAGGAGGAATCCTCCAAAGTTCTTTCTATTGTTTCTGACAATAAACCAGGGTATGTGGAGAAGCTTCCTTTCAAGCCTCTCCCTCCTATAGAGAGTAAGAAGAATAAGAAGAGGAGTAAAAGGAGAGAGGTAACGGCATCTCCCCCTAAGCATGCTGCTCCCATTATAGTTTTTGATGAGTCTAAACTCGATGATCTTCCTATGCCTGTTATTTATGTAAGTGATCATGATTGGAAGAAACACACTACTTTTGATATTGAAAATCTCTTTGATACCAATTCTGAAATTGATGATAATTGCTGTACTATTAGTACCATCCATGTTCCTTACAATGATGATATAGAAAGCTCTGAGATTGTGGATGACGTGTTTGAAAATCCTTTTGCTACAGATGATATGCTTGATACATCTCTTTCTAGTAAAAATGATGATATGTTTACAAATCAATGCACTTTGAAAGATAACTATTCTATTGCCTATGATGATACTATGCCTCAAGTATTTGATAACTATTATAAAATATGCTATAACATGGGCTATGATTACAATTATCCTTATGAAACTTGTCATAGTTATGGAGGGATTACCCAAAACCATCTCCCTAATATACAACTTGTCTATCATGTTGGAGTTCTTTATGATGATTATAATGATTATGATATTTTCAGTCCACCTACTATTGAGGAGAGAATTAAGTATGATTGCAATATGCCTTCTATATTTGATGATTATGGTGATGATAATAATAATGATAGCTATTTTGTTGAATTTTCTCCCACTACTATTAATAAGAATGACTATGCTTATGTGGAGAGTATTAATTCTTTTATGCATGTGGCTCATAATGAGAATGTTTTATGTGATAGTTATATTGTTAATTTTGTTCATGATGCTACTGAAAGTTATTATGAGAGAGGGAAACATGGTTTTATGCATCTCAACAATATTAAGTTTCCCCTCTCTATGTTGAAATTTTTGAAGTTGCACTTATTTTGTCTTCCTATGCTAGTCACTTTGTGCTTCGTTGACTAGTTTTTCTACAAGATTCTTTTTCATAGGAAGTGGGTTAGACTTAAATGTGTTTTATATTTTCTTCTTGATGCTCTTTTATTGTGTTTCAACTCTTATTCTTATGTGAGCATCTTTTAAAAATCATTATGCCTAGCTGAAAGGCGTTAAAGAAAAGCGCTACCGGGAGACAACCCGTTTTATTTCTCCGTTTTCAACCCGTTTTCCGTTGTTTTATTTTGTTTTATTTGCACCTGGGTGTTGTCTATTTCCTTAGCAACCCCTCTGTATCTTTTCTTTTGTGTTTTTTTTAGCCAAGTAAATCCTCTAGTGGAAAGTTGAGACTATATTTCGGATTTCTGCGCACTGCTGTCCACTGTTAAATTCGTATAAAATCACACAAAATTCAAAATTATCTGAGTTTTTTTGTGCGAAATCCTGGGCTATTATGCAACTTTTCTTAGTTGATCACTTTTTTATTTGAGCAACAGAAGATTTTCGAAAAAATCGATCTTTACCTGCTGTTCTGTTTTGACAGATTTCAGCCAATAATTGCATTTGCGTCTCAATCTCTTTCTTTTAGTGTTCTTTTGAGAAAAAGAGTTTTAAAAGAAGTTGTGACAGTAGCTAATGTGTTTATTAGTGTTAGGCTTGTGTTGAAACTGAACCATGTGAATTTATTATTTCGATTGCACTAACATTGCTAATGAAGATTGTGAGAAGCCTGGTGTGAAGGAAGTTTTCAAGGGTCAAGAGAAGAGGATGATATGATGTGATCAAGAAGAGTCAAGAGCCTAAGATTCGGGATGAACCGGTGGTACATCCAGAAAATTCCAATAAGACTCAAGCGTCTAAGATTGGGGATGCCCAAGGCATCCCCTTCTTCATCAACAAATTATCAGGTCACTTCTAGTGAAACTATATTTTTATTCGGTCACATCTTATGTGCTTTACTTGGAGCGTCTTTTTTTCCAGTTTGTTTGGTTTTCTTTGATGTAATAAATGGTTGGATCTTATCATACTTGTGTGGGAGAGATACATGCTCCATTTTAATTGCTTAGAACACTCTAGTTTTCATTCTTATTGTTCTGTGAGTGTTCACTTTTTGCTAGTACTGCGTTTAGCCGTTGTTTTCATGCATCTCTTATTCAGAGCTGTTAGTTTTAGTACTGTTATGTGAGTAATATCATGTTTGCTTTCTGTAGCATTTAGAGAGTTTTTGTTAAAACTTATTGTGTATGGTGCTTGTTGGGAGAAGAAACTGCTATTTAAAGTAGAATTTATATTGGTGCAAGTAGAAGCTTGTATAGACTATTGCTAGAACTTTTTCATGCCATGCTAAATTTTATTTTAGTTTTAAAGCCTTGTGGTTATTGAGTAGCATGAATAGACTCAAATAGCTGAGAGTGTTTAATATGTCTTGAAAGATTCATGAGTTGTTCTTGTCATAGTAAAGCATCAATATATGGTATTCTCTTTTGAATGTTTTATTTGGTTGACTTGGCGCATGCTCACACCATGTTTATGGCTACAACCCAGTCACTAATAGCCTCCATGACCACTTAGTTTTTGAACTTGTGATACTTCTTATGTTTTAATTAATGATGCTTATGTCGCTATGCAGGATTATGGCTCTTATGCTCTCTTGATTTGTCGCTCCCAGTCTTTTGCTAACCTCCACCTGTACTGAGTATGAGCTCTACTCGTGCATCCAAACTCCCTTAAACCAAAAACTTTCCCATTGTGTCCACCATACCTACCTACATGTGGTATTTAACTGCCATTCCAAAGTAAATTGCTCATGTGTTACCTTTAAAACCTTCAAAATTACTCCTGCTTTATGTTCCTGTTTTTGCTCATGAGGACGTAAATAGAGAATCGTTATCTCACTTTTTGATTGGATTTCACACCCTGGACTAGTGGCTTCATCCGCTTATCCAAATGATAGAAGAGCTGGCAGCGGGGTGCCCAGCCCCAAATTAATTCAAACAAATTCTCTTCACTATTTTTGCCCCTGATTTATCAGTCAAAGCATAATTGTGTAAACAAAAGAGAAAGAGGGATGACCTTCTACACCAGTTGCGTCCTTCACCATGGGAGCCGCTCTTGTAAATCCAGTTGGCTTGTGACATGCTATATTTTCTGTTTACCATTCGTTGACATTAGCATACATCTCCCAAAATATAGACACTCCTCCATGGTATGTGATTATTGGCAGGCACCCAAGGATTCAGTTAGCCATGGTTTGTGAAAGATGGATGGGAAGAGTGTCAAACTTTTAATACCTCTGTTTAATAAAATAAAAGCTCTAGCACATGAGTGATCCCTGCTTCCCTCCATGAAGGGCCTTTCTTTTACTTTTATGTTGAGTCTCCATCTTCTAACTTTATGCATGGTTGAGAGAGCATTTTTGCCATTCCGAGTTCTATGTGCATTTGTCCCATAAGCATCAATAATTACTTCATGTTGTGATATTATTTGTTCTAGTCTTCCTCGTGAACTTTGAAGGTGTCCTGGCAATTATGTTTTGCCCCACTCTTAAGGACTAGTGAAATATCACTTTGCCATGCTTTCTCTATACCTGAAACAAACATCTACCTTTCTTTGCATTATTATTCATGATCCTTTATTTGAGTTACTCTTCGCGATGCAAAGTAATTGCTATGATTTATTATTAAAGTTCTATTTATCATGTTCGTGTTTGAAGTTCTATGATCTCAGCTTACATATGCCTTTACATTTTTTATGATCAGGATTATGTTAGTAGCATGTCACCTTAGAAATTATTGTTTTATCGTTTACCTACTCAAAGACGAGTAGTAACTAAGCTTGGGGATGCTTGATACGTCATAAACGTATCCTTAATTTCTGATGTTCCATGTTGTTTTCATGTTGTTTCCCACATGTTTTCCTTACACTTTATGTCATTTTTATTGATTTTCCCTGACTAACCTATTAACAACATGCCACAGAGACAGTTCCCTGTTTTCTGCTATTTTTAGTTTCAGAAAAGCTGTTCTGGAAATATTCTCAGAATTGGAAAATTCGAAAGCCAGAAGTCTTAGAAGTCCCGAAGAGCCCCGGAGGGGGGCCACAGGGTGGCCACACCATGGGATGGCGCGGGTCCCCCCTAGCCGCGCCACCTAGGGGTGTGGGCCCGTGGCCACCTCTCGGCATCGCCCTTTCGCCCATATATACTCCCCGAGGCATAAACCCTAGAGGAATCGACCTTTTCTACAAAATACATTTGTAGATCCGCCGCCGCCGACAAGTTTTGGGGGACAGATCTCTGTTCTGACACCCTGTCGGGACGGGGAAGTGCCCCCGGAAGCCATCTCCATCGACTCCACCGCCATCTCCATCGCCGTTGCTGTCTCCTATGATGAGGAGGGAGTAGTTCTCCCCCGAGGCTGAGGGATCTACCGGTAGCTATGTGGTTCATCTCTCTCTCCCATGGTGTGATCTATATGTGATCATGAGCTTTGCAATCTATTTGAATTCGTAGATGTTACTCTTCATCTTTTGCTACTCAAGTGCTTTATTAATATGAAGTTTGGAGTCACTTTGATCACGATGTGAAGGTGAAAGTGTGCACGCCGTGTGTGTCTCCTCTATGGAATTGTGGAGTTTGATTAGTACCTTCTAGGGCGCTCATAGTGACAGCGTGGGGTTAACTAGACATGGGAATACAAACTCAAGGAGTGCTGTTACAACCCTACGCAATGATTAGTGTTTGTTATCCAACCAGAGAGGGTTAAGAGTAGCATAGTGAAGAGAGATATTTATGCATTCAGTTATGTGATCATTGTTGAGAGTGTCCACTAGTGAAAGTAAGATCCCTAGGCCTTATTTCCATGCATTGAAACATCATTTTCCGCCTGTTCTGCTACATGTTTTCTTGCTGCCATTTTTGTTTCAGATTGCTATTATCACTTATTATCATCCATATTACTTGCATTTTACTCTCTCTTCGCCGAGCTAGTGCACCTATATACCTGACAAGTATATTGGGTGTTTTGGGGATATCTTGATTGCAGGGTTGCTTGAGAGGGATATATTTGACCTCTACCTCCCTGAGTTCGATAAATCTTGGGTGATCCACTTAAGGGAAACTTGCTGCTGTTCTACAAACCTCTGCACTTGGAGGACCAACACTGTCTACAAGAATAGAAGCGTGCCTAGACATCAGCGGCCTCGAGTGTTTTTTGGGAATAAGTGGGATATATTTAGGGTTTATGTCTCGGGGGTATAAATAGGCGAAAGGGAAAAGGTGGTGGAGGTCGGGGGGCCCCACACCACCCCATGGCGCGGTCGGGGGGGGGGGGGCGCTCTATGGTGTGGCCCCCCTCCGGGTCTCTTCGGGACGCCGTGGAACCTTCGGGAATTCTAAGACTTCCGGGCTTCGAATTTTTCAATTCCGAGAATATTTCCAGAACAACTTTTCCGAAACTAAAAACAACAGAAAACAGGGAACTGGCTCTGTGGCATCTTGTCAATAGGTTAGTCCGGAAAATCGATAAAAAATGACATAAAGTGTATAGCAAATATGTGGGAAACATTAATAAAACAACATGGAACATCAGAAATTAAGAATGCGTTTATGACTTATCAGCTACCTTTAAAACATTCGAAAAATTATTCCTGTTTTGTGCCCCTGTTTTAGCTCATGAGGACGTAAATAGAGAATCTTTATCTCACTTGTTGATTGGATTTCACACCCTGGACTAGTGGCTACATCCGCTTATCCAAATGATAGAAGAGCCGAAAGCGGGGTGCTCAGCCCCAAATTAATACAAGAAATTCTCTTCACTATTTTTGCCCCTAATTTATTAGTGAAAGCATAATTGTGTAAACAAAAGAGAAAGAGATACGACCTTCTACCCACATGTGTCCTTCTATGGGAGCCGCTCTTGTGAAGTCTAGTTAGCTTGTGACGTACTGTATTGTCTGTTTACCATTCGTTGACATAAGCATACACCTCTCTTAAAAATGTTTTCAATACCTTTGTTTAATAAAATAAAAATCTCTAGCACATGAGTTAATCCCTGCTTCCCTCCACGAAGGGCCCTTCTTTTATTTTTTATGTTGAGTCATCACATTCTCGCTTTATGCAACTTCTTGAGAGCATGGCTGTCATTCTTAGTGTAATGTGCTTGTCCCAAAACATGGTTGATTGTGGTATAACTTTGATGCTTGTATCTTTGATATCTTTATTTCTAGTCTTCATTTGAACGTAGAGGTGTCCTGGCATTTATGTTTTGCTCAATTATTAAGGGAAAGCGAGTACACTTTATCATACCCTATTATGAGCATTGCAATCCTGCAGATTGATTTACTTCATGTTGTTTATTATTAGTTTGTTGGCATCTCTTCATGGGTTGCATAACTGCTAGGTGACTTTTATCTTGCATACATCTTATAATGAATTGCCTCAGCACCTGATCATATAGTGAGTATGTTTACATCATATGAATCAAATGTGTTTGTAAAAGCCTTTTATCACACTCAGTTGTCACTGAATTGCTTGAGGACAAGCAATAAGCTAAGCTTGGGGGGAGTTGATACGTCCAAAACGTATCTCCTTTTCCGAACACTTTTCTTATTGTTTTCCTCTAAACTTATGAGTTTTGGATACCACTAACATGGACTAACGCTGTTTTCAGCAGAATTACCTTGGTGCCTCGTTTTTGTGCAGAAAAATAAAATTTCGGTAAATTGCCCAAAAAAGACCCCATTGATCTTATATCACCAGAATACCCCGGGAGCCAGAAGGAAACCTGGAGGGGGGCAGGTGGGGCCCAGAACAGGGTGCCCCCCTAGGCTGCGCTGCCAGGTGGTGTGGGGGCCACCTCCACCCCCTCGGGCTCCCCTTTTGACTACTTATGCCCCGTAACCTAAAAAACGAGTGGGTTTCATCATATTCCACAGAAATACAACAAAGCGTTGCTGCCACCTCGAAACTCGATTCGGGGATCAGAAGTTCCTCTTCTGGCGCCCTACCGGGATGGGGATTCGAAGGAGATCATCGCCATCGACACCGCCACCTCTTCTCCATCAACCATCCATGATTTCCTCGTCCATGTGTGAGTAAACACCACTGTAGGATGAGAGGGGTGGAAGGGATTGGATGAAATCGATCATGTAATAATGCCAGATTGTTAGGGCATAGTGCCTAGTATCCATTGTTAGTGTTTTCTACCGTTGTTGCAACTTGTTATGCTTAATGCTTGTCACTAGGGCACGAGTGCCATGATCTCATATCGGAACATGTTATCGTTTCATGAGTATAATTATGTTTCTTGATCATATCTGCAAGTTGTTTACACATGTCATTGTCCGGAACCCAGGCCCCAAAGTGACAGAAATTGGGACAACCGGAGGGGATGACTGTGATGTGAGGATCATGTGTGTTCATGGAGTGTTAATGCTTTGCTTAGGTGCTTTATTAAAAGGAGCACCTTAATTACCAGTAGTTTCCCTAGAGGCCCCATTGACACGGGCTGGTAGGACAAAAGATGTTCTGCAAGTTTCTCATTGTGAGCACGTATGACTATATTGGAACACATGCCTATGGTTTGCCTAAAAGTTGGATGCTTTATTATTATTATCTACAATGCCCATGTTAGATAATTACATGACCTATGTTATCCATGCAACGCCCGTCCATCCATTCACTCTATGCCTACGGTACTTTTCATCCTGCTGTTTTCCGCGATTGCTACTGCTGTTACTATTTTACGACTGCTGTTATTTTATTTCTACTGCTGCTATAAAACTGTTACCACTGATAAATTGTTACGGGCAAGACTAATTTCAGGTGCAGCTGAATTAACAACTCAGTTGTTAAGGCTAATAAATATTATTTGGATCCCATTGTGTCGAATCAATAAATTTGGGTTTTACTTTCCTCAAAGACTGTTGTGATCCTCTATACTTGTGGGTCATCATTTCCCTAGAGGCCCCGCTGCCACGGGCTGGTAGGACAAAAGATGTTGTGCAAGTTTCACATTGCGGGCACGTATGACTATATTGGAACACATGCTTATGGTTTGCTTATAAGTTGGATGCTTTATTATTATTATCTGCAATGCCCATGTTTCGATTATTACATGACCTATGTTATCCATGCAACACCCATTCATCCATTCCCTCTATGCCTACGGTACTCCCATCCTGCTATTTTCCGCGATTTCTACTGCTGTTGCTATTTTACTACTGCTGTTATTTTACTACTACTGTCGCTATAAAACTGTTACCACTGATAAGTTGTTGCGAGCAAATCTACTTTCAGGTGCAGCTGAATTGACAACTCAGTTGTTAAGGCTAATAAATATTCTTTGGCTCCCCTCATGTCGAATCAATAAATTTGGGTTTTACTTCCCTCGAAGACTGTTGCGATCCCCTATACTTGTGGGTCATCACACGTGGCAGTTTTGCATAAGACTGAGTCATCATGTAGCTTGCCTGAACGTGCTTGTCCTCACTGCTGTTGTTGTAATGCTTTTCCTAAGAAAACTTACACTCCCTGTAGCTTTTCGTCATTGGAGTACAAATCGTCATTAAGGATGGCGAACGCGGCTTCCGTGTTTTCGGTTGCGGTTTTGTAGATACGTACTCCCTTAGCATTAGTGTTGTTAACATGCCCTTGCCAAGATGGGTTTTCAAACCTCTTTCTTGCCGGCAATTTATTCGACTTCGAAATTCTGGGTAACCGCGTAGGTTTAATTCCAGATCTATTCCTTCTTTCGTACTCCTCTATTTCTTCCTGCTGCATTTTAATGTCAGCCTGGGTTTTGAGGAGATTTTCCCGAGTTCGGAATAGAGGTTGCTGTTGCCGCATTAAAGCTTGTCTCCTGGCTTCCAGCACTTCCGGGGGCTCGTCTTGTGCAACCGAGTTTTGAATCAGATCAATCTCTTCCTGTTCCGACATTTGTGGAACAAGGATTTCAGCCTTTTTCTTCTCCGCAGGCTTGACACCACTTCCTCCTCCAACTTCCAGGTTTTGGTTGGCAATGTCTGCCAATTTGTCCACCTTTTTCTTCTGAAGTTTGGATTGGAGTTTCTTGGAGGACTTCTTTTTCTTCTTGGAAGATGGAGGTGTTTTTGTTAGGTTCATATTCCGTCAATTCTTGACGTCAAGATAGGTCGTACTAACTTCACCTTCCTCTTCCTCTCCATCTGGCGGAGGCATTTTGTGGTCTTCATCTTCCTCGGCATCCGAATTTCCAGTCGGTTTTTCCATGAGTACTTCATGAAAACTCCCTTGCATGGATTTGACCTTTCTTTCGAAAGCGTCTTCATCTTCATCTTCGGAATCTAAATCTGCAGATCCGGTTTCCGAGTCTAGCTTTGCCTCTATGGCTGCTAATACAGACTCAACTTTCGAGTTTGTTGCTTGATCGACGAATCTCGGGTCTTCCACCTTTTCCGTGGGGTCATAATTTTCTGCCTTTTCCACGGGATTTCAGCGATCTCAGACTGCACCATACCAATAAAGTGAGATCTGGCTGCGGGCATCTCCGAGGAGGCAGCAAATCCAGATGTGTTTTGGCGATATGCAACTATGGAAGCTTGATCTGCTCCTATGTATGAATAGGGAAAATCTGAGTAGAATTTGGCATTGAAGCCTTCATCCATTGGGCATAGGGAGGGTGGGATAAAATTACTTCCACCACGGAATCCCATTGCTTTTGCTGTTAAACCGATAAAAACATTAGCAAATCCAATCGGTAAAATGCACGCACTTACCAGATGATTCTGTGCCGGCATGTACGATCCGTTGTCGAGGAAGCGTCCAACGTTTCCGTCGAATTCCAGGCTTTCGACAATGATTGTGCTGCCGATTCCGCCGAGTATTCCCGCTCGGGACGTAACTCCCGACGCCGCTGGCCCCACGGTGGGCGCCAACTGTCGAGACATCGTAGTAAGGATCATGGACGGGGTGCCATAAGCCTACTGGTAGAACCGCGGGGGGACGTGGAAGAACTGTAAACGAGAACACCGAGTATACCCAGGTTTGGTACGTTGCAACTAGGCAGCGTTCCTACTCCTGCAATCTCACTAAATCAGGGCTGAAGCCTGAAGTATACGGAGTACAATTGTGAGTATGGTTTCGCTAACTCGGCGAGGATGAACTTCGCGGCGAGTTGGCTTCTAGCTAATCTTGTGAACTTGTTCTTTTCCTTGCTCCCGTCCGGCTTTATATAGATAGCCAGACTAGGGCTTACAAGAAGGAAACCTAGAAGACTACAGAAAGTATCTAACTTGGAAAGTAGGGAATCCGGCTTCTCGTCCAAGTCGCACCACGTTGGGTCGTGGTCCGGGTTATTCTAGAATCCGGCTTCCTGTGTGTCAGCTTACTGGGCCGCCCAATGGACTCCGTTCCATTGCCTGTGGGCCACCCTGGTAATCCGGCCTTCGGCCAATGCTGGATATACCCCTAATTGGCATATATCCGACACCAAACTAAAAAGGAAAAGGAGAAAATTGTTCGTCACCTATTCACCCTCCCGGCTAGTTGACCATACCACACTTTCAATTGGTATCAGTGCCTTGGCTCTTACTAAAGGCTTAACCTCCTAAGAGTACTATGGTCAATGAAAATGATCCCGATTCCTCTAGTGCGGAAATCGCTAAGATGACCGACACTATAGCTAACCTACAAGAAACAGTTGCAACCATCCAAGACGAAATGACTAAGGTTAGCTCTAGTGTTGGTTCAGAGGTTTCTAGCATAAAGAAGATGTTGGAGGTCATAATGGATACACCTCAGGGGCCCGAGGAACCTCCCATTATCGTCGATGATGTTAGCTCAGATGATGATTCCATTCCGGACATTGCCTAAATGGAGGCTAACATTGCCAAAGACAAGGAAAAAGCGAAGGCGAAAGCCGCTAAAGGAGCTAAGGGCGGGGAAAGTTCCGAAGGCTCCAAGTCTCAAACGGCTAATGGTTCGGGTCTAACTCACGAGTCCCACCACCTTCCAACTTCGACTCCTTCCACCTCATTGTTTCTATGCCACACATTTTAACCGTTGGACTCCCTACCATGCTTAACACTAATGGATTTTCTTCTTGGAAGTTTGAAATGGAGCCTCATATCTCCGGCTCTTGCACCACCTTGTGGAGAAGTGTTGTTCATGGATTCCATCATCATGATGCAAGAAATTTGACTCCAAGAGAGGATATTTAATCTCAACTCAACAAGACCGCCCTTTTCATCATTCAAAAGGCTCTCCCATAGGAGCATCTCACTGACATTAGAGGATGCAAGACCGCCAAGGAGGCTTGGGATAAACTTGACACTTTGTTACAAGGAAATGCAAGCATCCAATCCTCCAAGTATGGTGTTGCCATTGACAAGCCCGAGAACTTTGTCATTTTTTTTTCCAAACGACATAGCCGGGTTCCATTATCGAAAAGACAACAGAACAGAGGTCTTAATTACAACGAAAGCCAAAAGAAGAAAAACAAAAGCTGAGGTATGGACAGAAGAGAAACCAGTCCCCTCTAAGGAAGGGACAGGAAACCAACTTCCACACAAACCTCACCAACAGACAGTAGTTTAACAGCGCTAGCAAAGTGCAACGGGGATAAGTAGCTTACATCCATACTGCACGCAGGCAGGAAACTAAAACTATTCCAACACCAACTAGAATCAACCAACCACATCAACATCCTCATCAGTTGAAGCCTCTGAAGTAGCTGCCCTGTTGATTGTAGCCTGGTTCCTTGCATGTTGTTGAAGAGCAGCATCTTGGATCAACCTTGCACCCTCCTCCATTGCAGTCCTATCTCCAGGAGCTTGAAGACCTGCCCAGTAGCGCAAGAACGCACAAAAATAACAAATCAACTCGACAGGAGATGAAATCAACTTCTTATCAAAACAAGCTCTGTTTCTAGTTTTCCAAATTGCCCAGCAAAAGGCAGCAATTCCAACGACATGAAGATTCAATTGATTCGGAAAAAAAACCGAAATCCACCAAAAATACTGAGTAAAATTGGAGGGTCTGTTGAAAGCACCAATTACTGAAGAAATGACAGACCACATGTAAGCAGCAGCAGGACACATAAAGAACAAGTGATTGATGGTTTCAAAAGCATCACAAAAGCTACAGGTAAAGTCTCCAACCCATTTTCTTTTCTTCATGTTATCCTTTGTGGCAATCGAATTATGCCAAATTAACCAAAGCCACACTTTGATTTTCAGTGGAATTTTAGCCTTCCAAAGATGTAAAAAGGATCTGTCCACGTTAGAGGAAGACAGTCTATTATACATTGATTTAACAGTGAACTTTCCTGATTTCGTTAGTTTCCACTTGGGTCTATCAGGACCCTGTCCCAATGCAACAGTCATAAGAAGACTACGCATTACTGAAGCTTGTTGTTGCAAAGGTACACTCAACCATCTCCTAGTATCCAACCGCCAATTTCTATCTGCCATCTCCCTCACTGTGCAAACCTGATTATTGCAAATTTCAAACAATCCTGGAAACCTTTCACAAAAAGGTAAAGGACCACACCATTGGTCGTGCCAAAAATCAGTTTCATTCCCACCACACACCATCATGTATCTACACTGAAGATACCAATGCTTGACCTTCAAGAGATCTTTCCACACAGGAGAGTCCTGTTGCTTGACTGTAATCCTGGAAATCCCATGCTTTATTCCATATTTTTCCTTGACCAAATTTTGCCAAACTCCTTCTTCCATTTCTAACCTCCACCACCATTTGCATAACAGACTGTAATTGAAAATCTTAAGGTCTTTGATGCCTAGCCCCCCTTTACTCTTAGGCTTGTTAATCAAATTCCATCTCACCAGATGATACTTTTTCTTGGAATCTGTTCCTTGCCAAAAAAATCTCCTGATTACTTTAGTCATTTCTTCCAAACATGAGGAAGGAAGTAAGTACATAGACATATGATAGATTGGAATGCTGCTCAAGGAGGATTGAATAAGAATTAATCTCCCACCAATAGACGAATTGTTGCCAGCCCAACCATCTAACCTTTTACCCAGCTTTTCCACCAAAGGGTTCAAATCAGCAACTCGGATCCTAGACCCACAAACAGGCACCCCCAAATATTTCATGGGCCAGTGACCAATTTGGCAATTGAGCATGTCAGAGTAGTGGACACTTTTATCTGAATCCTCCAGAATCATGAAAAGTTCACTCTTCATAAAATTGATCTTCAGTCCTGACATAGCTTCAAACAAGTACAGAATCATCTTAAGCTGTGTAACTTGATTCACATCATCCTGGATCATTAGCAGAGTATCATCAGCATACTGAAAAATAGCCACACCCTTATCAACTAGATGAGGTACTAGACCCACAATGAGGCCAATCTCCTGGGCCTGCTGAATGAGTTTAGCAAGGCCTTCTGCAGCAAGGTTAAACAGGAAAGGAGAGAAAGGATCTCCCTGCCTAACACCCCTGTGACTACCAAAATCTCTTCCTCTTGTGTTATTGATTTTCACACAAAGAGTACCATCCTTAACAATATCTTCAATCAACCTCCTCCACAGTGGGCTGAAACCCTTTAAGGTCACACAGTGAAGTAAATAGGACCAGTCAACCTTATCATAGGCTTTCTCAAAGTCAATCTTAAAAACAACTCCCTGATGTTTTTTCCTTTTTGCCTCATGAAGGATCTCGTGCAAAGACATTACTCCATCCATGATATTTCTCCCTTTAATAAATGCTGTCTGACATTTAGAGATTAACTTGTCCATGAAGGGCTCCACCCTTATTGTAGCAACCTTAGTGATGATTTTGTAAAGCACTTGTAACAGGCAGATAGGTCTGTATTTCTGTAAGCAGTCTGCATCAGGAGTTTTCTGAAGAAGGATAATCATGCCAAAGTTGAGTCTGTAGAGACCTAGTTTTCCCACATACCAGTCATTAAACAAATTCATAATATCATCTTTCACTAACTCCCAGGTAGCCTGAAAGAACTCAATAGGAATTCCATCCGGACCAGGGGCTCTGTTCTTAACCATGGAGTCAATGGCAAGCTTAATCTCTTCCATGGTAAAGGCAGCATCAAGAATGCAATTATCAGCCTCAGAAAGTCTCTCCTCAGAATTCCAGACATCATCAGCAAAACACACTAGATTTCCTTCCCCAGGGCCAAACAAATCTTTGTAAAAAAGAGTGGCATGTTTAAGCAATTCATCCGTTCCCTGGATACATTGATCTCCATTAACCAAAGAATACATAGTATTTTTCCTCTTCCTTCCATTAGCCACTCTGTGAAAGAACGCTGAGTTTGAGTCTCCTTGCAAAAGCCACCTCTCACTGGATCTTTCCTGCCAAAATTTCTCCTCTTCATCACACAATCTGAAAAGCTCACTCTGTAGAAAACTTTTTCTTTGAAGCTGATCCACAGACAAGATGCCATTCTCTTCCAAATCCTCCAAAATACCTAACTCTGCTGACAAAACTCTTCTTAACCTGATTGAATCCCCTCTCACATTAGCTCCCCAACCTTTCAAACTATTTTTCACCCACTTAATTTTTTGCTGAATGACTGAAACACTATCCACAGAGGGGATAGCAATATCCCAAACTTTTTTGATCCTGTCCTGAAAGTCTGGATGCCCAATCCAAGATTTTTCAAACCTGAATTCCTTATTTTTAGGGATAACAGTTTCACCAGTCTCAACAATCAGAGGATTGTGATCAGAAATTAATCCGAGAACTTTGTCATGCAAGAGGATGAGTCCCCTGAAGAACTATATAGAAGAGTTTTCACCCTTTCCAATAAATTGAGGCACTTAGGAAAACAGGAAATCTCCGATGGGTGGATCAAGAGGAAGTTTGTCAAAGCAATAACACCTTTTGAGAAGAACCTCTCCACT